>CM056056.1:170731202-171221831 GCA_029574335.1 Rana kukunoris | reverse complement strand
TTTCGCCACAACCTTAATATTCCACATTCAACAACGATACAGGCCTCCAATTCTTGAACTCACGCTTATCACCTTTCTTATACAGCAAAACAATCACACTTTCAAACATAGACTCAGGCATCCTTCCGAACTTCCAGAACTTTCATCACCATCTCATATACACACAATCACCAATCACATCCCAAAACGCACAATAAAACTAAACAGGCAAACCATCACTACCAGGCGTCTTACCTTTTTTCATACTCCCAAGACATTCATCAACTTCACCCTTACTCACATTCTCCCCTAACATACTCTTATCATTCCAAATCCAAAATACATCTCCATCTGCTTCAACACATCTCTCTCAACTCTCGCACCCTCTTCTTCTCCTTTTATAACCAGCATAAAACTTACTTACCAACTTCATCTCTCACTTCTCTCCTTTCCATTCACCTCCTGTCCATTCTCATCCAACACACTCGACAACTCCACCTTCCCACCATACACCTTTTTAAAGAAAAAACTCGTGTACACTTCTCATCCTTCTCTTTCACCACCATCCTCGCTTTCGACATAATCTCTCTCCCTCTTCCGTTCCATAAACACTCTCAACTTTCTTCTTGCTTTCCACTAATCACAACCCACATACATCCTCTCCCCATATCTTCCTCAGTTTCTTCAAATACTCCAATCTCTTCAGCCACCATCATACACCTCACGCCCTCCCTTCCTCGTCAAACTCAACATCCCCCTTCCTCACAAAAAACCTCTTTGTTCTGTCTGCACTTTCACCCACTCCACACCTCACACTCAATCACACTTAAAAAATCATTCCTCCTCCTCTTCAATCTTACAAAAAACTCACCCATACTCCTTCTTCACACCCTCATCCTCCAACAACTCCACATTCAACTTCCATACACCTTTACCATACATTACCTCCGGATCCATACTCACAACACATATCGATCCTGCCCATGGTCCAAGAAAGGCTCCCGACATACGGCAAAGGACTCTCCGTCTGCAGATTTTTTGAAACAAAACAAAAATCAATCCGTGATTGCACAGTGCCCCGATCACTAAAATAAGTAACCCACCACCTTCACCCACATCTCTTAAACAAATAAATTAACCAACTCACCCAACTCTTTCCCCGATTTATCAATATCCCCACACACAAACACCCCCCCACACCTATCCCCACTATGTATAATACAGTTAAAATCCCCACACACAATAACCGGATCCCTCCCCCCCCCCAAAAAAAATACATTTTCTCCCACAGCAGTCCAACCTTCCCTTTTTCTCCACAGGTGCATATAATACAAAACACTTAAAACAAACACCCCCATATTCTAAAAAAAACACACAAACACCTCCCCACCTCCACCTCCACCTTCCTTAAAACCTTAATCCTCCTATTTTTTAAAAGGATCCCCACACCCGTACACCTGCTTCGGCCGAAGGACCACACCGCAACCCCCCCTGATCCCACTTTGCGGTGGGCGGGTCCTCCCTCCAAATTGCAGTCCTGTAGGCAGAAAATGTCAGCAGACATACCCGGTCAAGATCTTAAAAAACTGCTGCCGCCTACAGGACGTCCCAATACCTCTGCAATTGAGAGGAAGATACCCGCAAGGCCATAAAATATTAGAAAGGATCATACCCCTGTCATGATTTTTTCTTTTTCCCGCGTCCTATTCCGGGTCCGGCGGCTCACCCCTGATCCAGGACTTACCCCACCCCGGTCTTCTTTTCCTCCTTCTCCATCCCCTTCTCCCCGGGTCAGACCTGCAGTACCCCATCACGTCCTGCAGGCTGGACACCTGACCAGTGCTCACTATGATGGTGCTTTGTGAGGAGTCCGAGTCGACAACTGCTTCAGATGACCCAGCGGCCGCGGGAGTCTGGAATTGAAAGGTGCAATGTCCTGGGAGGAAAGTAGGGCCCCTCGACTTCCCTCCATCTTCCTTTTCAAGGAAGCCTGCCCCACTTCCACTTCATCCCTTCGCCTCAGGGTCCTCCGACTCCATACCGCTCCCTCTCCGCCTCCCCCTCGGCCATGAGGTTGTCAGGGACACTCCTCTCGGGAAAGAGAGGAGGGCCCCTTCCACCTCCCCCCATCGCCGCATCCAGAGGGGAGGGACCCGGCTGACCCCTCCATAGGAGGAGGACAGACACAACAGCCCCGCACCCCCTACTTCCTCAGGCAGCCCTGTGTGGTCTGGTCCTCCGAGTTCACCCCCATTCAGCCCGGGCAGCCGAGGACCACCTCCAAGCCACATCTGCGTAGGACAGTGCCCGTTCTGTCCAACACACCGCCTCTGGAGGAGCCTCCACTGATGTTACTTCCGCCACTTCCGCCACCGGTTGTGGACGCGACCGTTCAGTTTGTTGGTTTCGAACCTTCGGCGCACTGCCTGGCCAGGTGGGTTCCGCTCCCACAGATGTGGCAGCTCTTGCCCGCCGGACACTGGCTCGCCCCGTGACCCTGCTTGAAGCAGTTCCGGCAGGTCAACCCCGGCCTCGCACTTGGTCCTGTGGTCCGAAGGTGAAACACTGCCTGCCCCATAACAGTGCTGCCATACCACAGGTATCCGCGCATTTCCCGCCCAATGGAGAAGGATGGTGGGGGGTGCCGGACGCCACCGATGCCTTCCTTGTTCCGCCCGAAGGTGACCCAGAATTCTACGCTGCCATTAAAGGTACCCGAAAACATTTGTCAGGTTTCTCACGCCGCACGAAGAAACTGACTTCACGTACGACCTCAGCAAAAAGGCAGCGATACTCTCCCCAATCTTCTACAAAGGGATTGTACATATGTACAGTGAATGTGGAGGGAGCCGTACGGCCGTTCGTCTCACTTGACAGGAATACGATCCCGTCCAATAGTTCATGGCCCTCCTTCTCTCTCCTCCCTTCCGAAGCAGGTATGTCTGCAGTCAGTCTTCCTTTTTCCAGAATGTAACATCATACAAACCAGGTGGTGGGGAAAACACTGCACGCAAAAAATGCTCTCTCTTGCCATCCCAAAAAGTTCCTCAATCAACTTTTTCTGGAACAAAGTGCAAACCAACGACCCTCACCGTTAGACTCGCGCCAACGGCCAGTCTTAAAGTATTGGGTGCACTAGGCGGCCCAATCATCCTCGCTCACCCCGATCCCATCCAACCATAAGGATGGTGAGGAAGGCGATCGCGAAACCCGTTGTCCTCTGGGCTGACTAAGCTCGGGCCAATAGCAGCAAGAGGGGGCCCTCCGAAAATGGACGCTCCCCCCAAGGCCGACCTCCGGGTACCCCAGACACCTCTTGACTAAGGATCAGGCAGTGGAGACTACACTTGATCTTAGCCAAAAGGCCGAGAAGCTATTCTTCACGATTGCATTAGCCCAGGTTTAGCCCAGGTTTAGCCCAGGTTTTTAGCCCAGAGCATACAAACTATACATCCTAAATCAGGTCCCCAGCAGAAAACAGATGCAGTTCAACTCATGGTGACTTCAAGACACCCGAATTTGCATGTATGTGCAGCTTCATGGCAGCGGGACTCAGTAGGCACGCATAGCAATCAGCTTCATCAGATCAATATAAGGCGCACGGTCATGCAATTGGGGGCAAATATATGCATAGGTAGAACAAGACCAACAAATTGTCTTCTAGGCCTTGTTGACCACCACCACCACAAACAACATTAACGCCGTCTGAATGCCTTTCCAAATCAAAGGAACTCAAGCTATTTTTCACCATGGAAGCCCGGCATCAAAACCAGAGCATTACAAATTATACATCCTAAATGAGGTCCCCAGCAGAAAACATATGCAGTTCAACTCATGGTGAGCTAGTTTTTCACCATTGCATTAGCACACGTTTTTAGCCCAGAGCATACAAATTATACATCCTAAATCAGGTCCCCAGCAGAAAACAGATGCAGTTCAACTCATGGTGACTTCAAGACACCCAAATTTGCATGTATGTGCAGCTTCATGGCTGCGGGACTCAGTAGGCACGCATAACAATCGGCTTCTTCAGATCAATATAAGGAGCAAGGTCATGCAATTGGGGGCAAATATATGCGTAGGTAGAACAAGACCAACAAATTGTTTTCTAGGCCTTGTTGACCACCACCAACAACATTAACACCGTCTGAATGCCTTTCCAAATCAAAGGAACTTAAGCTATTTTCCACCATGGAAGCCCGGCATCAAAACCAGAGCACTACAAATTATACATCCTAAATGAGGTCCCCAGCAGAAAACATGCAGTTCAACTCATGGTGAGCTATTCTTCACGATTGCATTAGCCCAGGTTTAGCCCAGGTTTTTAGCCCAGAGTGTACAAATTATACATCCCAAATCAGGTCCCCAGCAGAAAACAGATGCAGTTTAACTCATGGTGACTTCAAGACACCCGAATTTGCATGTATGTGCAGCTTCATGGCTGTGGGACTCAGTAGGCACCCATAACAATCGGCTTCTTCAGATCAATATAAGGCGCACGGTCATGCAATTGGGGGCAAACATATGCGTAGGTAGAACAAGACCAACAAATTGTTTTCTAGGCCTTGTTGACCACCACCAACAACATTAACACTGTCTGAACGCCTTTCCAAATCAAAGGAACGCAAGCTTTTTTTTCACCATGGAAGACCAGCATCAAAACCAGAGCATAACAAACTATACTACCTAAATGAGGTCCCCAGCAGAAAACATATGCAGTTCAACTCATGGTGAGCTATTCTTCACGATTGAATTTTTAGCTCAGGTTTAGCCCAGGTTTAGCCAATACTATGTGCAAACTAGAGGGGTAGCTATGGGGGCCCGCTATGCCCCCAGCGTGGCAAACCTCTTCATGGACATGTGGGAACAGAGATACATTTACAACAGCCACATCAAACAACTGAGAATGTATAGAAGATATATAGATGACATCTTCATCTTATGGGAGGGCACTCTTGAGGCATTAGAAATCTTTCTAAATACATTAAATGACAATATCTACGACATAAGATTCACTGGGAAATGGAACAACAGCACGGTAGAATATCTGGATTTGGAAATCTTCAAGAGCGAAAACCAACTTTGTACTAAAACCTTTTTTAAAAAGACGGACAGAAATGGGTACATACCCACAAACAGTTGTCATCATCCTAAATGGGTATCCAATATACCCAAAGGACAACTACTAAGAGTAAGACGAAACTGTCACAAGCAGGAAGATTTCGAAATACAATCAGAAGTTCTCATCAAAAGATTTAAAGAGAAAGGTTACCAGCAGTTACCACTAACTAAGCTCAAAGAGAAGGTCCGAAACATGGAAAGGCAAACCTTATTAGAACCTAAACCGGTGAAACCAAGCAAGAAAAGAGATGATGTTCCATTCATCACAGGCTATAGTACACAATACAAACAATTGGAAAAAATTCTGAAAAAGTATTGGCCTATCCTAAAAGAAGACAGAACTCTTGCTGACATTCTCCCAAATAGACCCACTCTGATTTACCGAAGAGCTCCATCACTAAGGAATTTTCTAGTCCACAATGTAGTGAACCCGCCAAGAAAAGTGGAAATATGTCCGGAACTGAAAGGTTTCTACAGATGCCAACGCTGCCTACCGTGCAAAAAAAGCAAAAAAGAAAACAGAAGACGCTTAGGCTTTTCATCAAGTACGAATCACAGGAACTTTGAAATCAAAAAATTAATCACGTGCAACAGTACCCATGTCACTTATGTGATTGAATGTCCCTGTAAGATGCAGTACGTAGGCAGGACCACCAGGCCCCTCAAGGTTCGCATAAGGGAACACATAAAAAACATCCGAAAGGGATTCCCGGACCATAGTCTATCTAGACACTTTGATCAACACCATCACAAAGACCCATCACAGATGACATTCTATGGGATCGATATGGTTACCGATCATTGGAGAGGAGGAAATAAGAAGATCCAAATATCACAAAACGAAACCGAATGGATCCATCGATTAGGATCCCTAGCACCAAAAGGGATGAATTTGGACATAGACCTTAACTGTTTCATAACCAATCAATAGATTTTCATCATTAATGAGATCACCTTCCTGCAGATGTCAACTACCTCCCACAGATGTTCAAAACGCACCTAAAATAAAACTTAGGATACATAAATCAAATAAAGAAAAGTCATAGCATAATTCCCACAAAAGGCTTATACACTCTACCAACTAAAACAATGATGAGAAGACCACCAGAAAAATGAAGATCAGAATTTAACTTCTCCCCTAAAAGAAAAAAAGCAAAAAGGTTTAACTTGCAGATATACAAGTACATTAATATAAGCACAAGATCTTATATACCAACCTAGTAAAGCTATACCATCCAATATAACTTACACACAGAAGCAACCTCTTCTCCCAACACCAGATATCTTAGGTGTACATGAACACATAATTACTATAGAGGCACTTGTAAGTAGCGCATATAGTAATCCTCAGAAGGGGTAATGTCCACCCACTATACATATATATATACCCTCTATTTTATATACAGATTCTAATTATATTTCTAATTTTTAACTCTTATTTTTATTGTTGTTTAGCTCTGCATCTAAAAATATTACAAATAGGGATGCCTAAACACAATGGTACAAGCGACATTTGAGATCCGTGGCTCCAAATTCACAAGGGAAATATCTTGTCAAAGTCCTGACTACATAAGAAAATGTCCCTTTTAAACAGTCTGTACATCTGACTTAAATGTACCTTCTTAACCTACGTATTATGCTAATTAGATACCATATAAATATGCACAAGGGAATTGTAACCACACGCCCAGGGGTATCCCGTTTCGATAGTGGGATCTAAACACTCCCAGAAAGGCGGACCACGCATGACGCTTGCATTATATCAATGAGTGACGAGAAGGGCGGATATCACCTTTGAAAACGTCCATAGACTAAACCGGTCAGGTGACCCTACGCTCTTACGTCACGCGCTCCGTTACACTCAGCTTAGACCAGCAAGGACATCCGGGTTGGGACGCGCTCAGAAGTGGAACGCAAACAGCGGCACGCTCCACACGGATAGCGAACACAGAGGCTCCCATAACCCGACTGGTACAGCTCAGCACACGGGACTTTTTGTTAAGCTGCGGTGCAGCAGCTTTCATTTTTCAATTTTATGTTCTTTTCCTCTTTTAATTTTACACATTGTTGTCCTAATTGGGAAACGTTTTTTTTAAATAAATACCAGGAAATACTACACCATGAGGATTTCTTCTCTTCTTGCCTCCTTATGATCACCACAACCCTTTTTTTGGAGTTATTGGATATATCCTAGGAATCACCACGCACGGCGATTGATCCAACACGTGCAACAACTGAACTCATCAAGTGCCGTGAATGACCTACTACGCATAGAGGTTGGTAAACAACAGCTACTACCCACTGATCCCCAAGGCTCCATACCCCCTTCGTGGGGACAACAATCTGGTAAGTGGGGACACATGTGGGGGGATAACTGGAAACTCCACTATCATCTGCAGTCCAATACCTGTTATTTATACCGCAGATGACCACACAGCTGTTCAACTGGATTTTACCCACAACGTCACTGATGTTATACATTAATATATGGATGTTAATTTATTGCATCGTACTGGAAGATACTGAGTAGCAATCTCCACTTCTTAGAACAGAGAAACTTAGTGTCTATTGTAAATAGACCACTGTAACAGGGACTTCTTTTTGGGCCTTTATTGTATATTATTATCAATAACCTTTTATCATATTCAATCACTTATTAATTTATTGTCACTTTTATATTTTTTGGATGATCACACTATTTAATAGAGCGACACTTGCTCATTTCAGTGACCATTGATCACATGCACTGGACCTCAGGAACCTAAGGGTACACAGAAGCACAAACCCAATACAAGTTATTTTTTGATATCACGTTTGACCTATATTGTTATATAGCTTGTTTGATACATACAGCACTATCTATCTTAACATTGCATTTTGGAGTGATACCACTAACCGAGTTGTCAACACTAAACTTTCAATAAGATATTTTTGAAACTATATCAAATACAAATAGAAGGCGTCACAACCACCATTCCATAGGCACTCACCATTAGGATCACACAGGACACAAATAAACACCCTTATCCCCTTGAGGGATTATCAGAAATAAGGGATCACTTGATAAAGCGGGGAGTTTTGTTTCAAATAAAACCATCTGCTACAAGTACCCGACACGAGATATACAGATCACATTTACACAGCAGCGCCAATTATCTGAACCTAAAAATTATCTTAGCCCAGGTTCAGCCCAGGTTTTTAGGTCAGAGCATACAAAATATACATCCTAAATCAGGTCCCCAGCAGAAAGCAGATGCAGTTCAACTCATGGTGAGCTATTCTTCACAATTGGTTTAGCCCAGGTTTAGCCCAGGGCATACAAACTATACATCCTAAATCAGGTCCCCAGCAGAAAGCAGATGCAGTTCAACTCATGGTGACTTCAAGTTTAGCCCAGGTCTCTTAGCCCAGAGCATACAAATTATTCATCCTAAGTCAGGTCCCCAGCAGAAAACAGATGCAGTTCAACTCATGGTGACTTCAAGACACCCGAATTTGCATGTATGTGCAGCTTCATGGCGGCGGGACTCAGTAGGCACGCATAACAATCGACTTCTTCAGATCAATATAAGGCGCAAGGTCATGCAATTGGGGGCAAATACATGCGCAGATAGAACAAGACCAACAAATTGTTTTCTAGGCCTTGTTGACCACCACCAACAACATTAACACTGTCTGAATGCCTTTCCAAATCAAAGGAACGCAAGCTATTTTTCACCATGTAAGACCAGCATCAAAACCAGAGCATAACAAACTATACATCCTAAATGAGGTCCCCAGTAGAAAACATATGCAGTTCCATTCATGGTGAGCTGTTTTTCACCATTGCATTAGCCCAGGTTTTTAGCCCAGAGCATACAAATTATACATTCTAAATCAGGTCCCCGGCATAAAAACAGATGCAGTTCAAGACACCCGAATTTGCATGTATGTGCAGCTTCATGGCTGCGGGACTCAGTAGGCATGCATAACAATCGGCTTCTTCAGATCAATATAAGGAGCAAGGTCATGCAATTGGGGGCAAATATATGGGTAGGTAAAACAAGACCAACAAATTGTTTTCTAGGCCTTGTTGACCACCACCAACAACATTAACACCGTCTGAATGCCTTTCCAAATCAAAGAAACTCAAGCTATTTTGCACCATGGAAGCCCAGCATCAAAAGCAGAGCATAACAAATTATTCCTCCTAAATGAGGTCCCCAGCAGAAAACATATGCAGTTCAACTCATGGTGAGCTTTTCTTCTCCATTGCATTAGCCCAAGTTTAGCCCAGACTTTTAGGCCAGAGGAGAAAAATTATACATCCTAAATCATGTCCCCAGCAGAAAACAGATGCAGTTCAACTCATGGTGACTTCAAGACACCCGAATTTGCATGTATGTGCAGCTTCTTGGCTGCAGGACTCAGTAGGCATGCATAACAATCAGCTTCTTCAGATCAATATAAGGAGCAAGGTCATGCAATTGGGGGCAAATATATGGGTAGGTAGAACAAGACCAACAAATCGTTTTCTAGGCCTTGTTGACCACCACCAACAACATTAACACTGTCTGAATGCCTTTCCAAATCAAAGGAACGCAAGCTATTTTTCACCATGGAAGACCAGCATCAAAACCAGAGCATAACAAACTATACATCCTAAATGAGGTCCCCAGCAGAAAACATATGCAGTTCAACTCATGGTGAGCTATTCTTCACCATTGCATTAGCCCAGGTTTAGCACAGGGTTTAGCATAGGGTTAGCACAGGTTTAGCACAGGTTTAGCACAGGTTTAGCACAGGTTTAGCACAGGCATCAGCATCAGCATCAGCATCAGCATTAGCATCAGCATCAGCATCAGCATCAGCATTAGCATCAGCATCAGCATTAGCATCAGCATCAGCATCAGCATCAGCATTAGCATCAGCATTAGCATTAGCCCAGCATTAGCATTAGCATTAGCCCAGGATTAGCATTAGCATTAGCCCAGGATTAGCATTAGCATTAGCCCAGCATTAGCATTAGCATTAGCCCAGCATTAGCATTAGCATTAGCCCAGCATTAGCATTAGCATTAGCCCAGGATTAGCATTAGCATTAGCCCAGGATAAGCATTAGCCCAGGATTAGCATTAGCCCAGCATTAGCATTAGCATTAGCCCAGCATTAGCATTAGCATTAGCATTAGCCCAGCATTAGCATTAGCATTAGCATTAGCCCAGCATTAGCATTAGCATTAGCCCAGCATTAGCATTAGCATTAGCATTAGCCCAGCATTAGCATTAGCATTAGCCCAGCATTAGCATTAGCATTAGCCCAGCATTAGCATTAGCATTAGCCCAGCATTAGCATTAGCATTAGCATTAGCCCAGCATTAGCATTAGCATTAGCATTAGCCCAGCATTAGCATTAGCATTAGCATTAGCCCAGCATTAGCATTAGCATTAGCATTAGCATTAGCATTAGCCCAGCATTAGCATTAGCATTAGCATTAGCCCAGCATTAGCATTAGCATTAGCCCAGCATTAGCATTAGCATTAGCATTAGCCCAGCATTAGCCCAGCATTAGCATTAGCATTAGCATTAGCCCAGCATTAGCATTAGCATTAGCATTAGCCCAGCATTAGCCCAGCATTAGTCCAGCATTAGCCCAGCATTAGCATTAGCCCAGAATTAGCATTAGCCCAGCATTAGCCCAGCATTAGCATTAGCCCAGCATTAGCATTAGCATTAGCCCAGCATTAGCATTAGCCCAGCATTAGCATTAGCCCAGCATTAGCCCAGCATTAGCATTAGCCCAGCATTAGCATTAGCATTAGCATTAGCATTAGCATTAGCCCAGCATTAGCATTAGCATTAGCCTTAGCATTAGCATTAGCCTTAGCATTAGCCTTAGCATTAGCATTAGCATTAGCATTAGCATTAGCCCAGCATTAGCATTAGCATTAGCATTAGCCCAGCATTAGCATTAGCCCAGCATTAGCATTAGCCAGCATTAGCATTAGCCCAGCATTAGCCCAGCATTAGCATTAGCCAGCATTAGCATTAGCATTAGCCTTAGCATTAGCATTAGCCTTAGCATTAGCCTTAGCCTTAGCATTAGCATTAGCCTTAGCATTAGCCTTAGCCCAGCATTAGCATTAGCATTAGCCCAGCATTAGCATTAGCATTAGCATTAGCATCAGCATTAGCATTAGCATCAGCATCAGCATCAGCATTAGCATCAGCATCAGCATTAGCATCAGCATCAGCATCAGCATTAGCATCAGCATTAGCATTAGCCCAGCATTAGCATTAGCATTAGCCAGCATTAGCATTAGCCCAGCATTAGCATTAGCATTAGCATTAGCATTAGCCCAGCATTAGCATTAGCCCAGCATTAGCATTAGCCCAGCATTAGCATTAGCATTAGCATTAGCATTAGCATTAGCATCAGCATTAGCATTAGCACAGCATTAGCATTAGCATTAGCATTAGCATCAGCATCAGCATTAGCATTAGCATTAGCATTAGCCCAGCATTAGCATTAGCCAGCATTAGCCCATTAGCATTAGCATTAGCATTAGCCCAGCATTAGCATTAGCCCAGCATTAGCATTAGCCCAGCATTAGCATTAGCCCAGCATTAGCATTAGCCCAGCATTAGCCCAGCATTAGCATTAGCATTAGCACCAGCATTAGCATTAGCATTAGCACCAGCATTAGCATTAGCACCAGCATTAGCACTAGCACCAGCATTAGCATTAGCATTAGCACCAGCATTAGCATTAGCACTAGCACCAGCATTAGCACCAGCACCAGCATTAGCACCAGCACCAGCATTAGCACTAGCACCAGCATTAGCACTAGCACCAGCATTAGCACTAGCACCAGCATTAGCACTAGCACCAGCATTAGCATTAGCATTAGCATTAGCATTAGCATTAGCCCAGCATTAGCATTAGCATTAGCATTAGCATTAGCCCAGCATTAGCATTAGCATTAGCATTAGCCCAGCATTAGCATTAGCCCAGCATTAGCCCAGCATTAGCATTAGCCCAGCATTAGCCCAGCATTAGCCCAGCATTAGCATTAGCCCAGCATTAGCATTAGCCCAGCATTAGCCCAGCATTAGCATTAGCCCAGCATTAGCATTAGCATTAGCCCAGCATTAGCATTAGCATTAGCATTAGCATCAGCATTAGCATTAGCATCAGCATTAGCATCAGCATCAGCATTAGCATCAGCATCAGCATTAGCATCAGCATTAGCATTAGCCCAGCATTAGCATTAGCCCAGCATTAGCATTAGCCCACCATTAGCATTAGCATTAGCATTAGCCCAGCATTAGCATTAGCCCAGCATTAGCATTAGCCCAGCATTAGCATTAGCATTAGCATTAGCATCAGCATCAGCATCAGCATTAGCATTAGCATTAGCATTAGCATTAGCATCAGCATCAGCATTAGCATTAGCATTAGCATTAGCCCAGCATTAGCCCAGCATTAGCATTAGCATTAGCATTAGCATTAGCATTAGCCCAGCATTAGCATTAGCCCAGCATTAGCATTAGCCCAGCATTAGCATTAGCCCAGCATTAGCCCAGCATTAGCATTAGCATTAGCATTAGCCCAGCATTAGCATTAGCCCAGCATTAGCATTAGCATTAGCCCAGCATTAGCATTAGCATTAGCCCAGCATTAGCATTAGCACCAGCATTAGCATTAGCATTAGCACTAGCATTAGCATTAGCACTTAGCACCAGCATTAGCACCAGCATTAGCCAGCATTAGCACCAGCACCAGCATTAGCACTAGCACCAGCATTAGCACTAGCACCAGCATTAGCACTAGCACCAGCATTAGCACTAGCACCAGCATTAGCATTAGCATTAGCATTAGCACCAGCATTAGCATTAGCACCAGCATTAGCACCAGCACCAGCATTAGCATTAGCATTAGCATTAGCACCAGCATTAGCATTAGCACCAGCATTAGCATTAGCACCAGCATTAGCATTAGCACCAGCATTAGCATTAGCATTAGCATTAGCCCAGCATTAGCATTAGCCCAGCATTAGCATTAGCATTAGCATTAGCATTAGCATTAGCCCAGCATTAGCATTAGCCCAGCATTAGCATTAGCATTAGCCCAGCATTAGCATTAGCATTAGCCCAGCATTAGCATTAGCATTAGCATTAGCCCAGCATTAGCATTAGCCCAGCATTAGCATTAGCCCAGCATTAGCATTAGCATTAGCCCAGCATTAGCATTAGCCCAGCATTAGCATTAGCCCAGCATTAGCATTAGCATTAGCCCAGCATTAGCATTAGCATTAGCCCAGCATTAGCATTAGCATTAGCCCAGCATTAGCCCAGCATTAGCATTAGCATTAGCCCAGCATTAGCATTAGCCCAGCATTAGCATTAGCATTAGCCCAGCATTAGCATTAGCATTAGCCCAGCATTAGCATTAGCATTAGCCCAGCATTAGCATTAGCATTAGCCCAGCATTAGCATTAGCATTAGCATTAGCCCAGCATTAGCATTAGCCCAGCATTAGCATTAGCATTAGCCCAGCATTAGCCCAGCATAAGCATTAGCATTAGCCCAGCATTAGCCCAGCATTAGCCCAGCATTAGCATTAGCATTAGCATTAGCCCAGCATTGGCATTAGCCCAGCATTAGCATTAGCATTAGCCCAGCATTAGCCCAGCATTAGCCCAGCATTAGCATTAGCATTAGCCCAGCATTAGCATTAGCCCAGCATTAGCCCAGCATTAGCATTAGCATTAGCCCAGCATTAGCATTAGCATTAGCCCAGCATTAGCATTAGCCCAGCATTAGCCTTAGCCCAGCATTAGCCTTAGCCCAGCATTAGCCCAGCATTAGCATTAGCATTAGCATCAGCATCAGCATCAGCATCAGCATTAGCATCAGCATTAGCCCAGCATTAGCATTAGCCCAGCATTAGCATTAGCCCAGCATTAGCATTAGCATTAGCATTAGCATTAGCATCAGCATCAGCATCAGCATCAGCATCAGCATTAGCATTAGCCCAGCATTAGCATTAGCCCAGCATTAGCCCAGCATTAGCATTAGCATTAGCATTAGCATTAGCCCAGCATTAGCATTAGCCCAGCATTAGCATTAGCCCAGCATTAGCATTAGCATTAGCATTAGCCCAGCATTAGCCCAGCATTAGCATTAGCATTAGCACCAGCATTAGCATTAGCACCAGCATTAGCATTAGCACCAGCATTAGCATTAGCACCAGCATTAGCACTAGCACCAGCATTAGCATTAGCATTAGCACCAGCATTAGCATTAGCACTAGCACCAGCATTAGCACCAGCACCAGCATTAGCACTAGCACCAGCATTAGCACTAGCACCAGCATTAGCACTAGCACCAGCATTAGCACTAGCACCAGCATTAGCACTAGCACCAGCATTAGCATTAGCATTAGCATTAGCACCAGCATTAGCATTAGCACCAGCATTAGCATTAGCACCAGCATTAGCATTAGCATTAGCATTAGCACCAGCATTAGCATTAGCACCAGCATTAGCATTAGCACCAGCATTAGCATTAGCACCAGCATTAGCATTAGCATTAGCACCAGCATTAGCATTAGCACCAGCATTAGCATTAGCACCAGCATTAGCATTAGCATTAGCATTAGCATTAGCCCAGCATTAGCATTAGCCCAGCATTAGCATTAGCATTAGCATTAGCATTAGCCCAGCATTAGCATTAGCCCAGCATTAGCATTAGCATTAGCCCATCATTAGCATTAGCATTAGCCCATCATTAGCATTAGCCCAGCATTAGCATTAGCATTAGCCCAGCATTAGCATTAGCATTAGCCCAGCATTAGCATTAGCATTAGCCCAGCATTAGCATTAGCATTAGCATTAGCCAGCATTAGCATTAGCCAGCATTAGCATTAGCATTAGCCCAGCATTAGCATTAGCCCAGCATTAGCATTAGCCCAGCATTAGCATTAGCATTAGCCCAGCATTAGCATTAGCATTAGCCCAGCATTAGCATTAGCATTAGCCCAGCATTAGCATTAGCATTAGCCCAGCATTAGCATTAGCATTAGCCCAGCATTGGCATTAGCCCAGCATTAGCATTAGCATTAGCCCAGCATTAGCCCAGCATTAGCCCAGCATTAGCATTAGCATTAGCATTAGCATTAGCATTAGCCAGCATTAGCATTAGCATTAGCCCAGCATTAGCATTAGCATTAGCCCAGCATTAGCATTAGCATTAGCCCAGCATTAGCCCAGCATTAGCCCAGCATTAGCATTAGCATTAGCCCAGCATTAGCCCAGCATTAGCATTAGCATTAGCATTAGCATTAGCCCAGCATTAGCCCAGCATTAGCCCAGCATTAGCATTAGCATTAGCATTAGCCCAGCATTAGCATTAGCCCAGCATTAGCCCAGCATTAGCATTAGCATTAGCCCAGCATTAGCATTAGCCCAGCATTAGCCTTAGCCCAGCATTAGCCTTAGCCCAGCATTAGCCCAGCATTAGCATTAGCATCAGCATCAGCATCAGCATTAGCATCAGCATTAGCCCAGCATTAGCATTAGCATTAGCCCAGCATTAGCATTAGCATTAGCATTAGCATTAGCATCAGCATCAGCATCAGCATCAGCATTAGCATTAGCCCAGCATTAGCATTAGCCCAGCATTAGCATTGGCTAATTCTGTGGTTCCATGGTGAAAAATAGTTTGAGTTCCCTAGGTAAGGAAAAGGCATGCAGACGGTGTTGATGTTGTTGGTGGTCAACAAGGCCTAGAAAACAATTTGATAGTCTTGTTCTACCTACACATATATTTGTTACGCCTGCCTGCTGAATCCCGCCCCCATGCAGCTGCACAGACATGCAAATTAGGGAGGCTTGGAGTCACCGTGAGTTTGAACAGTATCTGTGTTCTGCCGGGTACCTCATTTATTTATTTTTTGTTTAATTGTGGTTTTGATGCTTGGCTAATTCTGGGCTTTCATGGTGAAAAATCGTTTGAGTTCCCTTGATAAGGAACAGGCATGCAGATGGTGTTGATGTTGTTGGTGGTCAACAAGACTGAGAAAACAATTTGATGGTCTTGTTCTACCTACGCATATATTTGTTATGCCTGCCTGCTGAATCCCGCCCTCATGCAACTGCACAGACATGCAAATGCACAGACATGCAAATTAGGGTGTCTTGGAGTCACCATGAGTTGAACAGCATCTGTGTTCTGCCGGGTAACTAATTTTTATTTATTTTATTTTTTTTTGTTAAATTGTGGTTTTGATGTTTGGCTAATTCTGGGCTTTCATCGCTTCTCGGCCTTTTGGCGAAGATCTTGTGTCTGAGTCATTAGGTAACATTTGGCAACAGACCTACTCGGCCTTAAGATGCTTCCCTAGGGTTGTATCTTCTGCTGCTATTGGGTAGGTCACTGCCTTGTGTGTACGAGTGGAGATCGGCTGGATTTGAATGTGGATTCAAATTTGAAGCTTTAAGGGCGTTCCTAATTTGCATATTCGGAGTCCGGCTCCTCCGGGATCGGAAAAATCGTCTTCGGAGGACTCTTCTTTGGAGAAATCGTCTCCCTGCCGTGGGCAGAATGGCCAACTATGGGCTTCGGGATACAGTTTGTTTGCGAGTGAAGGAAGGAGCGGAAGTGACTCTCCATGAGGTGGTCGTGGATCTGTTGAAGGAGACTCTTAATGTAGAGGTGAGCGAGATATTGTGTCTTCAAGACTTCCCTTCTCAGGGAATTTATGATGTTACTTTCACTTCCTCCGAGGTTTGCTGGAATGTCTTTGAAGGATTGAGAGCAAAGAGTTACGAACCACTGGTGCAAAAATTCAAGCCTTTTCCAATGTTCCAGAAAGAAGAGAAAGTAATAACTGTGCATCTTTATAATCCATTTGCAGACTTATCTTTGGTAAGAGCTTTTTTGCTTTCTTATTGTGATGAACTGAGAGGAGGAGAAAAAGTGAAAAATAAGTATGGAATTTGGTCAGGTAAATACCGATTTGTGGCTCGTCTTAAAGATGATCCTAGTTGCATTGGTGGTGTGAAGAGACCTCCGGCCGTTTTTAAAGTGGGTGGAGAAAGAGGATTCCTATTCTACTCTGGCCAGCCCATGTACTGTAGAAACTGTTTAAAATATGGCCATACAAAGGCTGAATGTAAACTTGGGATGAGATGCAGATTTTGTGGAGGAGAGCATCAGGCAGCACAATGTCGAGCTAGTCGGGTGTGCGATATTTGTCAAAAGTCAGGTCACCTAGCACGCCAATGTGAGACATATACAAACGTTAAAAAAGCTTATGCGTTTTCTGACATGACGAATGGCAAAGCTAGCGCATGGGGTCAAAAGGAGCAAAATAAGGCATCAGAGGAAAAAGGGGGAGCTAGTTCAGAACCCAGTGATAATGTGGGTCCTGTCGGCATGCCTGAAGTATCAAAAGGTGCGACTCCTGAACCTAGCAAGGATGTGAATGAAGCGAAGGTGGGGCAGGAAACCAATAAGACTACTTCGGCAGAAGGAGTGGTTGATGGTGGTACTGTCCCTACTATCGTGGACACGGAGCAAGGTTTAGGTCAACTCGGAGAAGATGGAATGGACACAGGTTCAACTATTGATCAGGAAGTGGTGGTGGGAAGCTGTGAGGCAGATGCAGCCTCTGGTTCCCTTACCAGGTGCCTTAAGTGGACTATCTTCTAGTGAAGCAGAAGATGAAGATGAGGAAGAAGAAGAAGATGAAGAGGAGATGGATGAAGAAAGTGGAAGTCTAGCATGTGGACAAGGTGTGGTGCGTTTATCTGGAGAAGATGAGGAGTTGTCCTCCAAAAGGTTTCGATGTGAAGAAGGAGGGGGTGAAAGTGGGAACTCAGTACTACCCACTCACGGGGAATCGGGGGTTGCTTCTGATTCTGCCGGTCCTCCTATTGATGTGAGAAGATATTTTCATGCACAAGATCCAAGATTGTAGTTTTCTTTTTAAGAAAGTATTATGGCAGAGCTAATTTTTTGGTTAATAATGGTGCTTACAATAAGTACTATTAATGTTAGAAGTGTAAACTCAGCATGGAGGAGGCGGGCTGTGTTTGATGAGATAAAGAATCTTGAAGTAGATGTATTCTGTCTGCAAGAATGTTGTGTAGAGTATGAACCTGATCAATCAGAATGGGGGTTTGGAAGTTGTGTGTGGCCTCCGCTGTGTGTGTCTCGTAATGAAGGAGTAGGTGTGTTATGTAAAAATAGAGATGTAAAAATACTATCGTATGAATGTATTATTCCTGGTAGACTATTGTTATGTCATATGGATCATCAAGGGACTAAGTTCAGATTATTTAATGTGTATGCTCATGCAGATAAAAATGAGCGAAAGGAATTATTGAACCAACTAAAGCCCTGTACACACGGTCGGACTTTTGCCCAACCAACATCAAAATCCGACACTTTTCGCATTTGTCCGACCGTGTGTACGTTCCATCGGACCAACTTTTTTGGCTTTCATCGGACAAAAAGTTGGGTCTGCGAACGGACCAACTTTCAGGCAACAAAAGTCCGATGGTGCAAAGTCCGATCGTGTGTACAGCAAACCATCGGACTTTTGGACAAATTACAAATGCGCATGCTCAGAACCAATGTTAAAATCAACCAACAATAGCAGAAGTTAACCAAAGGGTGGCAGTAAAGAGCAGAAAAGAGCAGAAAAACCACGTGATGATGGAAAAGTTTTAGAAAAGTTTGCAGAAAAGTCCGAGCGTGTGTATGCTATGGGTGTGATCGGACAAATCAATTAGGACAAAAATCCAAGGGAAATTTTGTTGGATGTCCGACCGTGTGTACGGGCCTTAAGAATACATTTGGTTGGAAGAACCCCTACAATTGTGGCAGGTGACTTTAATTTAATCCGGTTTGTGCAAGATAGAGAAGGAACGGGTGAACAAAAATTGGATGTGACATCTAAAAATCTAAATGAAATTGTAGCGGATTTTAAGTTAAAAGATGTGGTGGTGGAGGTGGGAGGAGAAGAAGAAGCTTTTTCTTATTTCTCTGATAAAGGAACATGCAAATCACGAATAGATTTAATACTTGTGACAGAAAACGTGAAGGTTGATAAATGCAAGAGTTATAAGGTGTCTTTTTCTGACCATGTGGTTTTAAGCTGTAGAGTGGAGGTGGATCAGCAAATGTCTTTTGGTAAAGGAGTTTGGAAACTGAATACTTTACTTTTACAAGACACAGAGATGTATAATGAGTTTGCTATTTTTTTTGAAAAATTGGTGGCTAAGAAGAGTAACTTTAGTAATGTGTTATCCTGGTGGGATGAAGTAAAAAAGCAGATGGCAGAATTCTTTCAAAAAGTAGGTGTAAGAAAAGACCGGGAGAGGAGAGAAGAAAATGCTAAAACTGTTAAACAACTGCATTTCTTATATAAATGTAAAAGAATGGGGCTAGAAGTGGATGAAGAAATACAACAAATTCGGGGAAAGAGAAATGAAGAATTAAGAAGAAAAGGTAAAGAAATACTGTTTAAAGCCAAAATTAAAGATATGGAAGAAGGAGAAAAATGCACACGATATTTCTTTAAAAAAGTACTTAGCCCAAAGAGTACCATGTCGGCCGTGTTGGTGAAGGGGAAGGTGGAAACAGGAATAAAAATTGAAGAAGCAGTAAAAGAATTCTATGCAGAGTTATATAGTGGTAAAGAGGAGGCGAAAGTGAGTGAAATAAAAGACTACTGTCAAGTTTTGGAAGATGCCTTAAATTTAGAAGATAAAGAAATGTTGGATTGTGATATCTCGGAAACTGAACTCTTGGATGCGGTCAAAAGTATGCAGAAAAATAAAACTCCGGGAAGAGACGGTTTACCTGTAGAATTCTATGAATTTGGCTGGCCCATGCTAGGAAAGCATTTTCTTGAGGTATTAAAATTCTGTAGACAGGAGAATTGTATATCGCAGTCTATGAAAGAAGGTCTGATTACTTTAATCTTTAAGAAGAAATGGGATTGAAGAGAAATCAAAAATTGGCACCCAATTACGTTACTGAATAGCGATTATGAGATCTACGCAAAATTTTTCGCAAATCGAATGAGACAAGTAATTGGGAAGATGGTCGGAGAATGGCAAACGTGTGCGGTCCCTGGACGCAGGATGTCTGATGGATTAATTATGTTGAGAGATTTAATATCCCATTTACAGTCAAATAACGAAGCTCTGACAGTGGCCAGAATTGACCTGGAGAAGGCCTATGATAAGGTTTCACATAAGTTTTTGTTTTCATGCTTGCAGAGACTTGGTGTACCAAGTGCAGTGGTGAATACCTTGAGGAGTTTGTACACTGGGATTACAAGTAAGATTCTTGTGAATGGAAGATTATCACCAACAGTTGATATTTTGTCTGGAGTCAGACAGGGATGTCCCTTATCCCCTATTTTGTTTATTTGCATTGTTGAACCTTTATTGAGATATGTTCAGAAAGATAAAGTGATGAAAGGTTTTTTTCTACCAGGAGGGGATGGTACTAAAATAAAATCACTATGCTATATGGATGATATGGGATTCCTATGCAAGAATCAATCAGACATGAATAGAGTAGATTTGTTGCTGAGGCTATTTTCGAATGTGTCTGGATTAAAAGTAAATTGGCAAAAGAGTCAGTTGTGTAATCTAAGTGGGATGGATAATGTACATTCTGAGAAGATCCCGAAAACAGATTAGATAACAGTACTGGGAGTACACTTCGAACGAAATCTTGTAAATACAGTGAATGCTGAAAAGGCCCTTGAGAAAATCCAAAAGAAAATTGAATTTTGGAAACTGAGAAGATTGACCTTTACAGGAAAAGTACTGATTTCAAAGGCAGTGTTGCTCCCTCTGATGCTATTTTTTTCAGTAGTGTTCCCGCCAAATAATACATGGTGCAAAAGATTTGAAATGCACATGTGCAGATTTTTTTGGGGGTCCAAAATGGAGAGGGTGAGGAGAGAAGTAATCAAAAAAGAATGTAAAAATGGAGGATACAACGTCCCTGATTTGAGAATGTTCTTGGATATGCATTACTGGCTAAATTGTTATAAGACCTTCAAGAGTGGAAATAGAACTGCAAAGCTGATGCAATATTTGGCTGGCTGGGAAATGGCAAAATGGGGCTGGTGTAAAGTTGATTTGACCAAACCAAAGGCTTTTATAGTACATGTCTTTTATTTAAAGTTGAAAAGTTTTTTTGAGAAAAATGAGTTAAATCTGATGGAAGATGGATCTACAGATAAAGTTAAATTGTTGAGATGGGTGAGGAAAAATGAGACGGTATGCAATATCTTTAGTTTCCCTTCTAAGGTAGCGCAAGGAGTTTGGAGTAAAATGAGTTGGGGAGGCGTGTCCAATAGACAGAAAGAAATTGCTTGGCAGACTTTTCATGAATGTTTGATGACAAAATATTTCCTAAGGTCACGAGATTTGAGTAGAGAAGAAATGTGTCCGAGGGATGGATGTGCCTCAATGGAGACAGTATATCATGTTTTTTGGGATTGTAAATTTGTAACCAAAATGAGAAGAAAGTTTGACTTTTTCTTTAAAGAGGTTCTAGGAGTAAGTTTAAATTCCTTGGAAATATGGATGTTTGGAGAAGTAAAAGGATGTAAGAAAACTCAAAGAAGAGTATGGGTGTTTTCCTGTATAATGAAAAAAGTGGTTTGGGATGCAAGGTGTTTATATGTAAGGAAAAATGTACGACTAACTGCAGATGAGTGTGTAAATTTATGTCTGGCAAAACTGCACGTGGTGTACCTATGGGATGTGAAGTTGATGGGGGGAGAGGAGGCTTTAGACTTTTGGAGAAGAGTAGATGAAAGGTGTAGGTGGTGGGAGGTCAAAAAGGGTAGGCTAGATTAGTTGATTATTGTAAGGAAATAGGAGTGAAGATGCATAAGTATTATTATATGTGTGTTTAAAAAAAGTTTTTATATAAAAGAACTATAATGATGATGGAATCAAAGCCGGAGATGTTTTCTAAGTTTTCGTTGGAGAACTGGTGAGAAACTAAGTTTTGGCGGAGATACTCAGTCTGAAAAGTTCATGAAAAAAAAAAAAATCTGTTCTTATCAGTTGCCAATAGGTGGTGCTAAACTGACTGTCCCCAGTACTCGGCGAGGGGGAAAGGGATGGCAGTCGGTGGACGCTAAGCCTGTTGGTGTAGAGGCGAAAGCCTTCTGATCGGGGCAGAGAGGCATGAGGTCGAAGCTGAAGGGCCGGGACCCTGGCCTTTGGCCTGGATTCGGTGGTGTCTGCCCCAGTCAGTTGTTCGGCGAGGGAACCTTTGCTAATCCTTTCGGGGAGAGGTGGGTAGTACTTCCCGAATGTATTTAGGTGGGAGAGATGGGGGTTGTGGGTAGTAGTCGGCTGTGGCTGGCTCTCCCCAACCTCTTTTCCTACCTTCCTGGCTGGGAAGGGTGCTGCCGGTCCGGACCAGGGGTCAGGGTCCGTTGAAAAGCCTGGGGAGATAGCGCCCCTGGAGTGGCAGTCCAGGGATGCCATACATTGCACTGAGTGTTTGAGGGGCACTCAACGTGTGGCACCTTAGGTCACATATCTCCACATACACCTTTTTAACACCTGCCCTTAGGGCCGAGCCTTTTGGCTAGGACCAGGGGAATGTTTGTTTCCTGGCCGGAGGGCCGGTCAACGTATTGCACGTTGATCACTTTCCACTCACCTCTCCCACCTTCCTTCTCCCCCACTTTCTTTTGTTTTACCCCGTTTGTCACGTTTCTTCTTTTTATGTTGGTGCACCTGCACTTTTTTGTGTGATGAGTAGGGTGCTGGTCCTCGGGCTGGCTCTGAAAGTCTTGGGAGTAGGTGGACATGGCCTTCTGGCTTAGTTCACCTGCTCTCATGGGGTCTCCCTTCGGGGGAGCCTCACCGAGGAGGGTTCTGTTTCGGCAGTCCCTCTGAGGATGTTAGGCCATGAGGTTTCGGCTGCATGGGCCTTAGTGGGGTCCTTGTGGTTTCGGCTGCTTGGACTCCTATACTCTCTTCCCTGCCAGGAGCCTAACGCCCCGGGGGCTCAGAGCTGGGTTCTCCTTGGAGGACTATTTGACGATGCACCCGTCACAGTTTTTTTGTGTCACTCTTTATGTGTGTGCACATTTTTCCTGCACCGGGTGGAGTTTTTGGGTTGTGTTTTGCACGCCACAGGCTTTTCAATAGAAAAAAAAAAATTCTGGGCTTCCATGGTGAAAAATCGTTTGAGTTCCCTTGATAAGGAAAAGGCACGCAGATGATGTTGTTGGGGGGTCAGCAAGGCAGAGAAAACAGTTTGATAGTCTTGTTCTACCTAGCATTCATTTGTTACGCCTGCCTGCTGAATCCCGCCCCCCATGCAGCTGCACAGACATGCATATTAGGGTGTCTTGAAGTCACCATGAGTTGAACAGCACCTGTGTTCTGCCGGGTAACTCATTTTTCTTTTTGTTAAACTGTGGTTTTGATGCTTGGCTAATTCTGGGCTTCCATGTTGAAAAATCGTTTGAGTTCCCTTGATAAGGAAAAGGCATGCAGACGGTTTTGGTGGTCAACAAGGCCGAGAAAACAATTTGATAGTCTTGTTCTACCTAGCGTATATTTGTTACGCCTGCCTGCTGAATCCCGCCCCCATGCAGCTGCACAGACATGCAAATTAGGGTGGCTTGGAGTGACCATGAGTTGAACAGCACCTGTGTTCTGCCGGGTAACTCATTTTTCTTTATTATTTTTTTTTGTTAAACTGTGGTTTTGATGCTTGGCTAATTCTGGGCTTCCATGGTGAAAAATCGTTTGAGTTCCCTTGATAAGGAAAAGGCATGCTGATGGTGTTGATGTTGTTGGTGGTCAACAAGGCCGAGAAAACAATTTGATAGTCTTGTTCTACCTACGCATATATTTGTTATGACAGACTGCTCAATTCCGCCCCCATGCAGCTCCACAGACATGCAAATTAGAGTGTCTTGGAGTCACCATGAGTTGAACAGCACCTGTGTTCTGCCGGGTACCTCATTTATTATTTTTGCTAAACTGTGGTTTTGATGCTTGGCTGATGCTGGGCTTCCATGGTGAAACATCGTTTGAGTTCCCTTGATAAGGAAAAGGCATGCAGATGGTGTTGATGTTGTTAGTGGTCAACAAGGCTGAGAAAACAATTTGATAGTCTTGTTCTACCTAGCATGTATTTGTTAGGCCTGCCTGCTGAATCCCACCTCCATGTAGTTGCACAGACATGCAAATTAAGGTGTCTTGTAGTCACCATGAGTTAAACAGCACCTGTGTTCTGCCGGGTAACTAATTTTTCTTTATTTATTTTTTTTAAACTGGTTTTGATGCTTGGCTAATTCTGGGTTTCCATGGTGAAAAATCGTTTGAGTTCTCTTTATAAGGAAAGGCATTCAGATGGTGTTGATGTTGTTGGTGGTCAAAAAGGCCTAGAAATCAGTTTGATAGTCTTGTTCTACCTAGCATATATTTGTTACACCTGCCTGCTGAATCCCGCCCCCATGCACAGAAATGCAAATTAGGGTGTCTTGGAGACACCATGAGTTGAACAGCACCTGTGTTCTACCGGGTAATGAATTTTTCTTTATTTTTGTTAAACTGTGGTTTTGATGCTTGGCTAATTCTGGTCTTTAACGGTGAAAAATCTGGAAGGGCTGGTATTGGCAGAAGCTGCTAGATGGGGGCTGCTCTCCCCAAGAAAACCTTGAAGGGCTCTCTATCTGGCAGGGGTGGAGGGCTGGATTTGGAACGGAAAAGCCGATGGTGCATGTGCCCCTGGAGTGGCAGTCCAGGGGTGTCTAAGAATCACTGTGAGTGAGGGTCACTTTGATTTAAAGACACCACGGTCACTGCCCCAGCTACACGCTTTTTTTTAGCACCTGCCTCCTGGGCTGGGCCTTCTGGCCAGGACCGGAGGAATTTATTATTCCTGGCCGGAGGGCCTGGTCATTGTTAAACACAATGACCACTTCTTTCACTCTCCTCTCCACTATCCCTTTCCCCCACTTTATTTAATTTATTGCCTATGTTTGTCTTTTTTTTTTGCTTGTGCACGTTTTGTTCACTGTGTGGTTAGTAGGGTGCCGGTCCTCGGGCCAGCCCTGAACGTCTTGGGAGTGGGTGGACATGGCCTTCTGGCTTAGTTCGCCCGCTCTCATGGGGTCTCCCTTCGGGGGAGTACCACCTAGTACTTGGAGGGTTCTGTTTCGGCAGTCCCTCCAAGGAAATTGGGTCTGTGTTGGCTTTGGTTGCTCGGACCACAGTACCTCATTCCCCGTCTGGAGCCCCGGTGGATCAGGGTTTGGGTCCCTTCTGCACAGGAGGACCATTTGAAGTTGCACCCGTCTGCACGTTTTTGTGAACACTCTTTATGTGTTTGCACATTTTTTTCTGCACCGGGTGGGGTTTTTTGGGTGTGTTCACATGCCATAGGCTTTTAAAAAAAAATGGTGAAAAATCGTTTGAGTTCCCTTGATAAGGAAAAGGCATGCAGATGGTGTTGATGTTGTTGGTGGTCAACAAGGCTGAGAAAACAATTTGATAGTCTTGTTCTACCTAGCATATATTTGTTACGCCTGCCTGCTGAATCCCGCCTCCATGCAGCTGCACAGACATGCAAATTAGTGTGTATTGGAGTCACCATGAGTTGAACAGCACCTGTGTTCTGCTGGGTAACTAATTTTTCTTTACTTTTGTTAAACTGCGGTTTTGATGCTTGGCTAATTCTGGGCTTCCATGGTGAAAATTTGTTTGAGTTCACTTGATAAGGAAAAGGCACGCAGACGGTGTTGATGTTGTTGGTGGTCAACAAGGCTGAGAAAACAATTTGATGGTCTTGTTCTACCTACCATATATTTGTTACGCCTGCCTGCTGAATCCCGCCCCCATGCAACTGCACAGACATGCAAATTAGGGTGTCTTGGAGTCACCATGAGTTGAACAGCATCTGTGTTCTGCCGGGTAACTAATTTTTCTTTATTTTTTAATCTTTTTTAAATTGTGGTTTTGATGTTTGGCTAATTCTGGGCTTCCATGGTGAAAAATCGTTTGAGTTCCCTTGATAAGGAAAAGGCACGCAGATGGTGTTGATGTTGTTGGGGGTCAGCAAGGCCGAGAAAACAATTTAATAGTCTTGTTCTACCCAGCATATATTTGTTACGCCTGCCTGCTGAATCCCGCCCCCCATGCAGCTGCACAGACATGCATATTAGGGTGTCTTGAAGTCACCATGAGTTGAAAAGCACCTGTGTTCTGCCGGGTAACTCATTTTTCTTTTTGTTAAACTGTGGTTTTGATGCTTGGCTAATTCTGGGCTTCCATGGTGAAAAATCGTTTGAGTTCCCTTGCTATGGAAAAGGCATGCAGATGGTGTTGGTGTTGTTAGTGGTCAACAAGGCCAAGAAAACAATGTGATAGTCTTGTTCTACCTAGCATATATTTGTTACGCCTGCCTGCTGAATCCTGCCCTCTTGCAGCTGCACAGACATGCAAATTAGGGTGGCTTGGAGTCACCATGAGTTGAACAGCATCTGTGTTCTGCCGGGTAACTCATTTATTTATTTTTGTTAAACTGTGGTTTTGATGCTTGGCTAATTCTGGGCTTCCATGGTGAAAAATCGTATGAGTTTCCTTGATAAGGAAAAGGCACGCAGATGGTGTTGATGTTGTTGGTGGTCAACAAACAAGGCTGAGAAAACAATTTGATAGTCTTGTTCTACCTAGCATATATTTGTTACGCCTGCCTGCTGAATCCCGCCCGCATGCAGCTGCACAGACATGGAAATTAGGGTGTCTTGGAGTCACCATGAGTTGAACAGCATCTGTGTTCTGCCGGGTAACTAATTTATTTATTCTTGTTAAATCGTGGTTTTGATGCTTGGCTGATGCTGGGCTTCCATGGTGAAAAATAGCTTGAGTTCCCTTGATAAGGTAAAGGCATGCAGATGTTGTTGTTGTTGGTGGTGGTCAACAAGGATATATATATATATATATATATTTATTTATTTATTTTTTACTTTCTGCTATAAAAACTTATCCAAGGAAAAAAAATCTAATTTCTTCATAAATTTATTCCAATATGTATTCTACTTCATATTTTTAGTTACAAAAAAAAAATCCAAAAAAGTGTAGATTGATTGAATGAATGAATGAATGAAAAACTTATATAGCGCGGCACATGCAAACTAAATCGCCTTTGATTTGTTCGCGAAAAAGTTATAGCGTCTACAAACTATAGTATACAGTGTTTTAATCAGGGGGTAGGGGTAGCAAAGGGAAGCGCAAGTATCCACTAATGTACTAGCGATAGTTGTCACCACATGTACTGGATCATGTACCTAATTAGGTAATGTTGCTGTAACCATAAATATGATATACCAAAAAAAGGGGGGGAATGGGGAATGGGACTGTGCGGCCCACTAGGGGCCTAAAGGGGTTACTTGGAGCAACAAAAATAGTAATGATCAGAAATGTTTAAAGATACAAAACAGTATTTATTAAAGTGTATCAAAGTTAAAAATTATGTACAGCACGACTATATTGAAACTCAAAAGCTGATCGCCTACCTATGTAGGCTGACCACTATGCAAAAAGTAATAAAGAAAAGAACAAGTAACACTTAGACAGGACTCAGGACAAACACAAAAACATACAGACTATGCGCGTTGTCCGGACACCCTAGTATTCAGCCCGCACTGTGGATACACTCATATGAAAATGTTTGATGCGGTCATCATAATAGATGAGTTATTTTGTAAGGGAGGGGGGGGTATTGTATATCCCCTCCCAGGAGGTCCGTCAATAAAACCTAAATGGGAGTGTAATCCTATGTGCATGGGCTGGAGACCAGCTTGATGGATAGGGGTAGGGAGGGGAGGGGAGGGGAATATGGAGGTGGAAAGGTGATAGCGTGGCTATATTTAGTTAGATAACTAGATAACCATGATTAATATTGGGCCACATGTGTTGGAAAGAATACCATCTGAAGACAGTGGGGAAAATAATTATTCGATCCCCCGCAGATTTTTGAAGTTTGCCCACTAACAAAGAAATTAAGGATCTATTATTTTTTTTTTATCATAGGTGTATTTTGAATGAACTAAAAATCCAGAAAAAACACATGATACAAATGTTATAAATTGAGTTCAGTGAGCAAAACATGACTTAGTACTTGGTGGAGAACCCCTTGTTGGCAAGCACAGAGGTAATGCCGCGTACACACAACCGTTTTTCGGGTTATAAAAAATTACGTTTTTTTTAATGTCATTAACCACTTAAGGACCACCTCCTGCACATATACAACGGCAGAATGGCACAGCTGGGCACAAGCACGTACAGGTACATCCTCTAAGTGCCCAGCCGTGGGTCGCGGGTCCCCGGAGCTGTAGAATGGGGAGAGCCGTGTGTAAACACAGCTTCCCCGTTCTTCACTGTGGCGTTGTCATTGATTGTGTGTTCCCTTATATCGGGACCACAATCAATGATGTCACACCTACAGCCACACCCCCCCTACAGTTAGAAACAGAGCTGAGGTCACACATAACCCCTTCAGCGCCCCCTTGTGGTTAACTCCCAAACTGCAAATGTCATTTTCACAATAAACAATGCATTTTAAATGCATTTTTTGCTGTGAAAATGACAATGGTCCCAAAAATGTGTCAAAATTGTTCGAAGTGTCCGCCATAATGTCGCAGTCATGAAAAAAATCACTGATCACCGCCATTAGTAGTAAACATTTTTT
This sequence comes from Rana kukunoris, assembly GCA_029574335.1. Classification (NCBI taxonomy): domain Eukaryota; kingdom Metazoa; phylum Chordata; class Amphibia; order Anura; family Ranidae; genus Rana; species Rana kukunoris. Next base: position 171,192,984 of record CM056056.1, on the reverse strand, counting down.
TTTATAAAAATGCAAAAAAACTATCCCCTATTTTGTAAATGCTATAAATCTTGCGCAAACCAACTGATAAACGCTTATTGCAATTTTTTTTAACCAAAAATAGGTAGAAGAATACGCATCCGCCTAAACTGAGGAAATATTTTTTTATATATATTTTTGGGGGATATTTATTATAGCAAAAAGAAAAACATATTGTATTTTTTTCAAAATTGTCGCTCTATTTTTGTTTATAGCGCAAAAAAAAACAAAAACGCAGAGGTGATCAAATACCACCAAAAGAAAGCTCTATTTGTGGGAAAAAAGGATGCCAATTTTGTTTGGGAGCCATGTCGCACGACGGCGCAAATTGTCAGTTAAAGCGACGCAGTGCAGAATCGCAAAAACTGTCCGGTCCTTTAGCTGCCTAAAGGTCCGGGTCTTAAAGCGGTATTTCACCCTAAACATAATATCTCCCATGCGATCCAGCATACTGGCGTCAGCGCCAGTATGCTGGGTTTTTTTTTTTTTAATAGCACACTTACTGTATTATTGTAGAATTCCTTTTCTGTCCCCCGTGGTGGACGGCGCCAGTATAGCGCGTCACATCTTCCTAAAATACCCGATATGCACTCGGGTAATCTCGGCGAAAATGCGGCGCCTGCGCACAGACCTAGGAGCTGACTGCGCAGGCGCCGTATTTCTCCGAGTCCTACGGCTATGGCGCGTCACGCCCTCCGAAATAGGACTCGGAGAAATACGGCGCCTGCGCAGTCAGCTCCTAGGTCTGTGCGCAGGCGCCGCATTTTCGCCGAGATTACCCGAGTCCATATCGGGTATTTTAGGAAGATGTGACGCGCTATACTACAGCCGTCCACCGCGGGGGACAGAAAAGGAATTCTACAATAATACAGTAAGTGTGCTATTAAAAAAAAAAAAACCCAGCATACTGGCGCTGACGCCAGTATGCTGGATCGCATGGGAGATATTATATTTAGGGTGAACCTCCGCTTTAAGTGGTTAAAAACTATCGTGTGTGGGCTTCAGAGCATTTTTCGGGTTCTTAAAAACGGGCAAAACATTTTTTGAACATGCTCTATTTTTTCACAACGTTTTTCGGGTTGTAAAAAATGATCGTGTGTGGGCTTTAACGACGTGAAAAATCCACGCATGCTCAGAAGTTATGAGATGGGAGCGTTCTGGTAAAACTACCGTTCGTAATGAAGTAAGCACATTCATCACGCTGTAACAGACAGAAAAGCGCAAATCGTCTTTTACTAACACAAAATCAGCAAAAGCAGCCCCAAGGGTGGCGTCATCCGAACGGAACTTCCCTTTTATAGTGCCGTTGTACGTCACCACGCTTTGCTAGAGCATTTTTTTTCACGATCGCGTGGAGGTAAGGCCGTTTTAATGATCAAGTTGAAAAAAACTTTGTTTTTTCTAGAGCCTGAAAAACTTCGTTTTTTACAACCGGAAAAATTATCGTGTGTATGCGGCATAAGACGTTTCTTGTAGTTGGTTACCAGGTTTGCTTACTAGTGTTGCTCACGAATATTCGCATTGCGAATATTCGTTACAAATATTGCATATTCGAGTATTCGCGAATAAATCGAATATCGCGGTGAATATTCGCTATTGCGAATATTCGTATTTTTTCAAATTTATTTTTAAAACAGATCACATCCTAGTGATCTCCATCGACGTCTAAAAGCATTGCTGGTATGATTAGAGACCCTGGGCCGAGTAGCTGAGGCGATCCTTTTATGTTGCCGAATATTCGCAATGCGAATATTCGTATTACGAATATTTGCGAATACTTTCTCTGCCCTTCTGTGTTTTGTGTATAAAAAAAATAAAAATTAGCCTTAGTTTAGTCATATAAGTTTGTGTAAGTAGAGTTAGTGTTTAGTGCATATTAGTTTAGTAATCCAGGAAATGATCTCCGTTTTCGCGTGTTGACGAGAATTTCGCAATAAATTTCGCATTCGCATTAGCGAAATTTCGCAAAAAATTTTTTTTGATAAAATATCACGAATATTCAATATTAACGAATATTTCGCAAATATTCTTCAATATATTCGTGAAATATATTCTAACACATGAATATGCTTTGATCTAAACCAAGCGCCCAGAGGCGATTCAGTTTGCATGTCCTGCGCTATATACGTTTCTCACTCACTCACTCATTCCGTTGTAGCGCTGGCTGTATGTTTAGTGTTGTTGTCCTGCTAGAAGCTGAACCTCCACCCCAGTCTCAAATCTTTTGCAGGATTTCGTCTAAGAGTGCCCTGTATTTGGCTCCATCCATCTTCCGATCAACTCTGACCAGCTTCCCTGTCCCTGCTGAAGAAAAGCATCCCCACAACATGATGCTGCCACCACCATGTTTCACGGTAGAGATGGTGTGTTCAGAGAGATGTGCAGTGTTAGTTTTCTGTCACACATAGTGCTTTGCTTTTAGGCCAAAAATGCGACATTATGGCGGACACTTCAGACAATTTTGACACGTTTTTGGGACCATTGTTATTTTCACAGCAAAATGTGCTATAAAAATGCATTGTTTACTGTGAAAATGACAATTGCAGTTTAGATGTTAACCACTAGGGGACACTGTAGGGGTTAAGTGTGACCTCATATGTGCTTCTAACTGTAGGGATGCAGGGCTTATCTTTATTAACCACTTAAGGACCCATTCACGCCGATATACGTCGGCAGAATGGCACGGCTGGGCACAATCACGTACCTGTACATGTCTCGTTAAGCCCAGCCGTGGGATCGCGAGCGCTCACGACCCAGTTCGAAGCTCCGTGACAGAGCCCACAGGACCCCGATCGCCGCCGGTGTCCCGCGATCGGTCACCGGAGCTGAAGAACGTGGAGAGGTGTGTGTAAACACACCTTCCCCGTTTTTCATTGTGGCAGTGTCAGTGATCATCTGTTCCCTGATGTAGGGAAAGACGATCACTGACGTCACACGTGTGATCGGGTCTGCGGGTTCTGTCACGGAGCTTCGAACTGGGTCGTGAGCACTCGCGATCCCACGGCTGGGCTTAAAGAGGCATGTACAGGTATGTGATTGTGCCCAGCCGTGCCATTCTGCCGACGTATATCGGCGTGAATGGGTCCTTAAGTGGTTAATAAAGATAAGATTTTATGAGAATAATACAGAGCTGCAGATCGTTTACTTGGATACTTTGACAGCAGTGGTGCAACTGTGGATCGTGCACTTGTCTTGCTTGGAGATATTTCCTCTGATATTAGGGTTGTAGCACCTTTATATAATATATAGAACCATTATGGTGTCAGCTCTCCAATATCATCAAATATTTTTTTTTGCTCCCAATACAGAGCCGACCACAGAAATGATTGGGCAACAGTCATGTCTATGGGTTGAAGCCAATGCCCCTGGCTGCCAGATCATAGGTAGAGGAAATCTACTGTTTCCACTAAGATAAGTTGTCCCCAAAGGTATCTAAAAGTAGCTACCTGTTTTTTCCACTATAACATAAACAGGTTATATTTTCCAAAAATGTGTAGAGGAAAAACCGGGACAGCCGCACTCCAAAAAAATGGTTCATTTTAATAAAACTGGTCACAACATGAACATATCACAGGAAAAAATCAGGAGAAAAGCTGATGCGTTTCACACTATCATACAGTGCTTATTCCTAGCTGCATTCTCTACACATTTTTGCATACTATTGCAGTACCTGCACCCAGGTGTTTGGACTCTGAGCGGTAAACTTTCTTTCTCATCCCAGGTTATATTTTCCGTTGATGTCTCTTTAACATGTGACCACCACTTCTACAGTAAAACTTACTTGGCTTCAATCTCTTCCATATTTTTTCTCCTGTGGGAGCTAAGATGTGAAAAAATGGAAGATTTCCTTGAGAACTTTCTCCCACATTCAGAGCAGGAAAACGGTTGAACGCCAGTGTGGACCCTCTCATGTCTAACCAGATTTGACCTTTGAGTGAATCCTCTCCCACACTCACAACAGGAGTAGATGCGATCCCCGGTGTGAATTCTCTGATGGGCGGCAAGGTTTGATTTATCAGAAAAACATTTGCCACATTCAGTGCACAAAAACGGGCGGTCGCCGGTGTGAATTCTCTGGTGTGCAACAAGATTAGGCCGTCCGCTGAAACATTTGCCACATTCAGAACATAAATAAGGTTTCTCCCCTGTGTGGGACCTCAGGTGCGAGATGAGGTGTCCTCTCCGGGAAAAACATTCCCCACATTCAGAACAGGGGAAGGGTTTTTCAGACCGGTGAGCTTTTTCGTGGTTAACCAGAAGCCACCTTTCTAAAAAACATTTGCCACAATCCCTGCAGAAAAATGGCTTTTCCCCTGTGTGGCCCCTCTGGTGTCTAATAAGCTGGTTTTTCCAAGAGTACCTTTTCCCACACTCCGAACAGGAAAAGGTCTTCTCAGTCGTGTGGGCCCTCTTGTGTTTGGCAAAATCTGACTTCTGTCTGAAACATTTACCACATTCTAAACATGAAAAAGGTCGTTCCCCTGTGTGACGAGTCTGGTGTCTGGTCAGTTGATCTTTTGAAAAAAAACATCTCCGGCACTCCAGACATGAATATGGCTTCTCCCCTGTATGTGACCTCTGGTGGAACATGAGAATCCCCTTGCGGGAAAAACACCTCCCACACTCGGAACAGGTAAAAGGTTTCTCAGCCGTATGAGTTGTCTCGTGGTTGATGAGGTGCGATCTGGTAGTAAAGCATTTTCCACATTTAGAACATGAATATGGCTTCTCCCCTGTGTGAAGTCTTTCATGTGTGATGAGTGATGACTTTCGCGTAAAACATTTCCTGCAATTAGAACATGAAAATAGGTTCTTGGCTGTGTGAGTTCTCAGGTGTTCTGTAAGCTTTGTTCTCTCTAAAACATGTTCTCCAGGCTGAGAAAACAAGAGTTTATTAGCGATGTGTGGTGTTGGGTGGAGATTTATAATAATGAGGTTTTCAGCTAAAGGATCGAATGTGGCAGCATCATCAACGTCAGCATTAGGAGAAATAACAGGACCTTGCTTTGTGCCAAAACTTCTGTATTGTCCATCTGAGGGCAGAGGAAAAAATACAGGAATAAGGAACGTTCCAGGCATATAAGGGGGAGAAGTTCTGTATTACATCCTCTATAATTATAGTTTGCAACTCATACAAACAGCTTACAAATATAATATTATATTGCACCTGTGCTTAAAAGATACATTTTTTTGTTGTTTTTCTTTCAAAACCATACTTACCAGCCTGATGCTGTATCTGTCCCCCACCTGCACTAAGACTAAGAGCTCCATGAGCAGGAGGCTGGTAGCTGTCAGTCACCAGCTCTCTACTCTTCACCCCCCCCCCCCACACTGGAGCACTGGGCTGGTAGAATCAACTGGCTCAAGCTCTGAGCTTCTCGCTGAGAGTCTGAGCCAGGTGCCAGTTGTGTCGTGGGTAGATCCCAACTTTCTTGTTGCACTCTTGCCCCAGCCTGGACCGGCTTTGTGACTTCAGCCAACAGCAGGCTTCAACCCGATGTTTGCAGAAAATGGGTCAGAGGAGTGCAGAACAAACTGCAACTATAGCCAAAGCTGTTTGGCTGTACATTGTTCGGCCAAGCAGTTACACATTAAAGCTCCACCCTCCACCTCCACTCCCTCTCGTCAGAACCCTTCCCTCCTCCGGTGTCACATTTGACACTTTTCAGGGGGGAGGGGGTGCAGATACCTGTCTAAAGACAGGTATTTGCACCCACTTCCGGCCACACGGTCTGCAGGTAGGCTGCGGGCAGGATGTCAGATCCCCCCCCCCCCCCCCGTTGTGTTTTGGGAAACAATTGGCTCCCAGAACACAGTGGGAGCCAGTCAGCACGGCGCAGCGCGACTCGTACATGCCTTGTAAGGAACCGGGCAGTGAAGCCGGAGCGCTTCACTTCATGGTTCCCCCACCGAGGATGGCGGTGGGGGCAGCAGAATCATGAGCGATCGCTCGTCCTCTGTTGCGGACGGCGCTGGACTCCAGGACAGGTTAAGTGTGCTGATATTAAAAGTCAGCAGCTGCAGTATTTGTAGCTGCTGGCTTTTAATATTTTTTTTTCAGGGGGACATGTGCTTTAACAGGCAGCATCAATGTACTAACACAGCGCCATGGTAGTTCATTGAGAACTACAAGCCAAGCCAAATCTTGCCATTTTCAATTCATAGAAGATCCACAGAATGAGTGGCCAGGCGGGATGGAGAAAATTCTGGAAGAGACCAGGGGGAGAAAATCCTCCGCCTTCTCTGAGATCGGGTAGTCGCAGAGGAACAGGGGGCTGGTGGAATTGTAACACGTTACTCCCTGAATATGGGAGCAACGTAAAATGTTATAAAAGGTGAACTTATCCTTTAAAGGGACCAGGGACCACTAATAACCAGCCAAGATTTAAGACAGGACACACTGGCTGGAAAGTGCAATTTGACTTATTTTATATTAAGAAGTCAAAAACATCTGGTGTATACACTAGGGACACGGAGGAGAGAGCACATTTGTTCTTTAGATTGATTTATGGACAGAGCACTTTATTAACATGGAAGTTAGAAATAGCTCTGTACAATAAGTACTGAAGACATTGGTGTATTTATAATTGTATATATGGTGAATGATAGCATTGTCTTTATCCAAATATAAGGATTTGCTTATGAAAGAGCTTACAAAGCTTTCCATGGCAACTTATAAGCTCCCCTAAGTGTTATTAAGGCTGATAGCTTTTGACTCCCCTACTGGGCACATATTGTCACCCCATTACTGTCTACTGACAGAGGAGGGGGAGATTGTTGTAGTGACTGAACAAGGAGAATCTGGGACTTTCTCTGAATTATTACTCACCTGCACCTATCTCAGGAGGACTTTCCTCCTCCTTCTGACATGGCCATTCACCTCTCGTATTTGGCTCTTCTGCTTTCTCCTTTACTGCTACGTTAATCAACCATTGATCCTAAATAAGAAAAAAACAATTCCAATGGTAAACACTAAAAACTAAAATGAAAAAACGCTTGCATCCAACTATATAAGATATAGTGCCTTTAAAAGGTATTCATACCCCTTGATATTTTCCACATTTTGTCATGTTACAATCAAAAACGGAAATATATTTTATTGGGGTTTTATGTCATGTGATAGACCAACACAAAGTGTCACATAATTGTGAAGTGGAAGAAAAGTGATAGTCGGTTTTCAATTTTTTTTACAAATAAATATGTGAAAAGTGTGGTGTATATTTGTATAGCGCCCCCCTGAGTCAATACTTTGTAGAACCACCTTTCACTGTAATTAAAGCTGCAAGTCTTTTTGGGGATGTCTCTATCTCTTTGTCTCTTTGCACATCTAGAGAGTTACATTTGTGCCCATCCTTCTTTGCAACATAGCTCAAACTCTGTCAGAACAGCAATTTTCAAGTCTTGCCAAAGATTCTTAATTTGATTTAGGTCTGGACTTTGACTGGGTCATTCTAACACATGAATATGCTTTGATCTAAACCAAGCGCCCAGAGGCGATTCAGTTTGCATGTCCTGCGCTATATACGTTTCTCACTCACTCACTCATTCCGTTGTAGCGCTGGCTGTATGTTTAGTGTTGTTGTCCTGCTAGAAGCTGAACCTCCACCCCAGTCTCAAATCTTTTGCAGGATTTCGTCTAAGAGTGCCCTGTATTTGGCTCCATCCATCTTCCGATCAACTCTGACCAGCTTCCCTGTCCCTGCTGAAGAAAAGCATCCCCACAACATGATGCTGCCACCACCATGTTTCACGGTAGAGATGGTGTGTTCAGAGATATGTGCAGTGTTAGTTTTCTGTCACACATAGTGCTTTGCTTTTAGGCCAAAAATGTTGGTCTCATCTGACCAGAGCACCTTCTTCCTTATGTTTGCTGTGTCCCCCACATGGCTTCTTGCAAACTGCAAATGGGACTTCTTATGGCTTTCTTCTTGCCATTCTTCCATAAAGGTCAGATTTGTGGAAAGCATGACTAATAGTTGTCCCGTGGACAGATTCTCCTACCTGAGCTGTGGATCTCTGCAGCTCCTCCAGAGTTACCATGGGCCTTTTGGCTGCTTCTCTGATTTATGCTTTCCTTGCCCGGTCTGTCAGTTTAGGTGGACGGCCCTGTCTTGGTAGGTTTGCAGTTGTGCCATACGCTTTCCATTTTCAGATGATAGATTGAACAGTGCTCAATGAGATGTTCAAAGCTTGGGATATTTTTTTATAACCTAACTCTACTTTACACTTCCCCAAAACTTTATCCCTGACCTGTCTGGTGTGTTCCTTGGCCTTCATGAAGCTGTTTGTTCACTAAGGTTCTCTAACAAACCTCTGAGGGCTTCAAAGAATGGCTGTATTTATACTGAGATTAAATTATACAAAGGTGGACTCTATTTACTAATTAGGTGACTTCTGAAGGCAATTGGTTCCTCTAGATTTTAGTTAGGGGTATCAGAGTAAAGGGGGCTGAATAAAAATGCACACCACACTTTTCAGATATTTATTTGTAAAAAATGTTGAAAATCATTTATCATTTTCCTTCCACTTCACAATTATGTACAACTTTGTGTTGGTCTATCACATAAAATCCCAATAAAATACATTTACGTTTTTAGGTGTAACATGACAAAATGTGGAAAAATTTCCAGGGGTATGAAAACTTTTTCAAGGCACTGTATCTGATTCTGTAAGCTGTCCACACATATTAAAAGATCTGGAGTATTTGTTCTTTACATATCACAAAATGTAGAATCCATGGAAAAGACTCAGAAAAACAGATGCAGGGAAAGGCAGAAAAAAAGAAGCAGACTAAAGCTGGCCATATACTGTATGGATCGAATTTCAGCCGCTTCTTGCTGAACCAGCCAAAATTCCTTCCATTGTTGGTCCTGTTTGCAACACCCAGCTCAACAAAAGTTGATTTTTCAATTGGCTTTTCTCAAAGGGACTAGGTGGAAAATTCTTGGCCAAACAGTGCCTGCTTCCAATTAAAAGCTGGCATTGTTCGAGTATTCTGGTGCCGGCTGTCAGCATACAATAGCTGGCATTGCAGGTTTTCCAGCCACGCTGCATGGCATGGATGGGGAATCAATGATTTTTCTTTTGAGAAATCTTTGCATGTATGGCCAACGTAGAATATTACTAAAGCTAAAACTTTTTTTCCACTTTTAGATAGAGTAGAGAGGGATTAGAACACTTGTCAGTTTATGTTGGGGTGAATATTACCGCGCTTACCATAAACGGGGGGAGGGGGGGGGGAAGAGGGGAGTGGGTGGGGGGGAGGGGAGTGGGTGGATACAGCTGCTGCACTGAATGGTGTATCAACCAAGGCAGATAAAAATGGGGGGGGGTGTAGTGCTGCGCTGTAAGGAAGAAAGTGGGGATGGGATAAAATGAAGAGGAAGTGTGGCAAAAAACTAGATACGTGGAAAAAAGAAAAAAGGAATAACCTAACTATTATACATAGTAATGTCAGAAAATGACAGTGGTGTATATAAGAAATATATATTAAACGTGCTAAATGCAGCCTAAGCCGGCTGCCAAACCAATGACAGTGCAAAATAACATATAAAGTGTAACTTCCTTATAACAATCTGGTGCACAAAGTGCCAGAAATCGCACACAACAGTGTTATTCAGGGTGAATGTCCATACAACAGGTAACAATGAGTCAATGCAATGTATAAATGCAATATGGATATAAAGTTCAAAAAGATTGCTGATGTAAAAGCCAAAATGCCGTGATGACCAGTTGCAGATGCTATTTCCAAAATAAGTAAAGATGTCCCCTTACCTTACTGCTGTAAGGTAACAGCAGAAAACAAAGCCCAGGAGCACTTTTCAGGTTGAGTCCACTTGTGGTGTCATCCAAATAGGTAAATGTGGTGAGAATGGATCCTTCCTGGTAATCACCTCCAAACGATAATAGTCGCTCACATCCAGGAAAACAAAAAAATGCCAATAGTGTAGTACCATTAAAACAGGGGGGTTTTATTAAAACAATAAATGGGTACTCACAAAGTTGAAATAAAAAACAGGCATAAAAACACAGGGCGTCCGCCAACGTCACCTCTGGTACCTCATATGCGCATTCGTCACTCCACGTGACTTCCTCAGGAGTAGTTAGGAGTAAGGTAAGGGGACATCTTTACTTATTTTGGAAATAGCGGCCCAGATTCACAGAGCGATTACGCCTGCGCAACAGGAGATGCGCGTGCGTAAGTCTAAATGTGCGCGTGCGTTTCGTTGCGCGGCATCCCCAGAATGAGATACGCAAAAAATCGTCTTTTTTTTGTCCCGCGTAATTTCGTTAGACTGGCGCATCCGTCCGCGCAAAAGTGCGATAGACACACCATTGATTTGCTAGTCAAATATGCTAATGAGGGACTTATGGGGATCCACAAAACAACGTTGGGGCAGCGCAGGCGACGCAGTGTGCGCAACAGCAAAATGTCCTGTCTAAAATTAGAGCTGATAAAAGCTGGTCTAAAAAAAGAAAAAAAGTCTACTTGTCAGATAAAGCAACACTGTTAGTGAGGAGTTCAGCAGTCACACGTGTTGCTCAACAATCTGTATGCCAACATGCCAGGGGCATCGTCGCACATAGCTATACTACTGACTTTAGATGAACAAAGAAGGAGGAGGGCACGGAGGATGGCACTAAGGAGGGCACGGGAGATGTTTTTTTTATTTTTTTTATTTGCTTATATAAAATTTACAATTTAATCTAATCTAATACAATATTCTTATCTGATACAAGCCCCTCACTCTTCACTTGATATATCACACACGCATTGACATCTTTGGCATGAGTGATTCTGAGGTGTCTCGCATCTTCAGATTCACCCCTCATGCCATCCTGGAATTACCACAACCTTGCAGGAGGACATCAGCAGCCCAACACATGGCACCACCCATGACACCCATGACAGCTACATATACAATCAGAGCCCCATCCCCACAGATTTCGAACAGAACATGTATGGGGACAGCTGGCTGGTTGGTGAGTGACATGGGTGGCAGGCATGACTATCCCCTCCCGTGATGCACACCTCACAAGTGGCACATGCATGACTAACATCCTCCTGTCTTTTCCCTTCAAGGTGACTCTGCATATGCACTGGTACCCCATCTCATGACCCCATCTCATGCCAGCTCACATTATGCATCTTTGCACGTTAAACACACACATTAATCATGGCACAATGAGAATGCATGCATGCACACCACTGTGGTCCCTAGCACACACACACCACATCCTCATCACATTGGATTGGCACCAGTCCACCATGCAGGACTTGTGAGCTGCAACGCCATGCCACGGCTCCAATTATGTCACTGTACATTCATACACCATTCACACAGACCTGGGGATCACTTCTCCACCACAAATGAGGGTGACACCCCTTTTCCCGCAGGAATATCACCCCCACATTCCAAAATCATACACAAACAGAACCAAAAAAATTAAATAAATGACGAGCAAAAAAAAAAAATGCCCAGCAAAAATATAATTTAAACAAAATAACAACAAAGAAAACACAAAAGACAAAAATCACTCTGCAAAACAGTCCCCAAATATCTCAAAGACACGTCACAAACAAACAAAAGCACCTTGCTGTATAGGAAGGGATACAAAGGGATGTACTTTTGCAAAGGAAGTGCATTTGTCTCTGTCTATTTACGCTGTCTGCGTAGTTCACAAAGTTGCCCTAGTCCATTTCCAATTTCACTGATTGCGCCGCTCCCGAGTTGTGAGCATGCGCACAGCGGAGCTGACCATGGTCTCCTTCAAGCGCGCATGCGCGAGCCGGCCGGCCCTTCATTTGCATGGGGTCACGGCTCATTTCAATGTAACACGCCCACGTCCTTCCCAATTTGTATTACTCCTCCTTACGCCTCTGGAAAAACGTTACGTATGCGCAATTTCCTGCGCAAAAGCTACGAGAATAGGGTGATTACGCGGCAAAATTGCGCAAGTCTAACGTAAAGGCGGTGCGCTACGCCGGTCCAATAATGCGCAGATGTACGTGAATCTGGGCCAGCATCTGCAACTGGTCATCACGGCATTTTGGCTTTTACATCAGCAATCTTTTTGAACTTTATATCCATATTGCATTTATACATTGCATTGACTCATTGTTACCTGTTGTATGGACATTCACCCTGAATAACACTGTTGTGTGCGATTTCTGGCACTTTGTGCACCAGATTGTTATAAGGAAGTTACACTTTATATGTTATTTTGCACTGTCATTGGTTTGGCAGCCGGCTTAGGCTGCATTTAGCATGTTTAATATATATTTCTTATATACACCACTGTCATTTTCTGACATTACTATGTATAATAGTTAGGTTATTCCTTTTTTCTTTTTTCCACGTATCTAGTTTTTTGCCACACTTCCTCTTCATTTTATCCCATCCCCACTTTCTTCCTTACAGCGCAGCACTACACCCCCCCCATACTTGTCAGTTTATATTGCCGCCTGTGTCTCCTGGTAAGGAGATTAATCCTTATGCAGGTTAAGGACCTCGCCCCTTTTTGCGATTCCGCACTGCGTCGCTTTAACTGACAATTGCGCGGTCGTGCAGCATGGCTCCCAAACAAAATTGGCATCCTTTTTTTCCCACAAATAGAGCTTTCTTTTGGTGGTATTTGATCACCTCTGCGGTTTTTATTTTTTGCGCTATAAACAAAAATAGAGCGACAATTTTGAAAAAGATGCAATATTTTTTACTTTTTGCTATAATAAAAATTCCCAAAAAATATATAATTTTTTTATTTATTTTTTGCTCAGTTTATTTTTGTTAAAAAAAAAAAATGGAATAAGCGTTTATTGATTGGTTTGCGCAAAAGTTATAGCGTTTACAAAATAGGGGACAGTTTTATGACATTTTTATCGGAATAAGCGTTTATTGATTGGTTTGCGCAAAAGTTATAGCGTTTACAAAATAGGGGACAGTTTTATGGCATTTTTATTGGAATAAGCGTTTATTGATTGGTTTGCGCGAAAGTTATAGCGTTTACAAAATAGAGGACAGTTTTATGACATTTTTATCGGAATAAGCGTTTATTGATTGGTTTGCGCAAAAGTTATAGCGTTTACAAAATAAGGGATAGTTTTATGGCATTCTTATTAACATATTTTTTTTTACTAGTAATGGCGGCGATCAGCAATTTTTTTCCTGACTGCGACATTATGACGGACACATCGGACACTTTTGACACATTTTTGTGACCATTGTCATTTTCACAACGAAAAGTGCTGTAAAAATGCACAGATTACTGTGAAAATGACAATGGCAGTGAAGGGGTTAACCACTAGGGGGTGCTAAGTGTGCCCTAAGGGAGTGATTCTTACTGTAGGGGGGCGTGGCTGTAGGTGTGACATCACTGATCCTAGTTCACTATAACAGGGAACAGACGATCAGTGACACTGCCACACAGAAGAACGGGGAAGGTGTGTTTACCCTTACCTCTCCCCGTTCTTCAGCTCCTGTGACTGATCCCAGAACACCGTCAGTGATCAGGGGCGTGGTCACAGGGCTTCGGACTGGGTTGCGCGCGGACCGGCTGGGCTCTTAAAGGCGACGTAGAGGTATGTGCCTGTGCCCAGCTGTGCCATTCTGTCGATGTATATCGGCGTTAGGTGGTCCTTAAGTGGTTAAAGTATAAAGCTTACCCCCCAAGCTAAAAGGAGCACAGGTTTATTGTAGCAATGGACCTCACGGCACAAAAGAAATAAAAAAATCGTACTTTTAAAGTTGCCGACCCATGGGTTCTCTCTGCAAAGCAACATACTCTGGAATGCCCAAGGTTTTAAAGAAATTTACAGCTAGTGTCAGCAGGTTGGTTCTCTCTGCTTCTTATTTTGCAAATCAGCCCTCCACTATATTATTTATTAAGGTTCCCACTACCTGACAGTCCTGAAGGATCTCCTGATGTTCCTGTGTGGAGTCCTGGGAATACAGAGGACAGGGACATCTTTCAGGGGTAATTCTTGTACTAGATCCATCTGTAGGAAACACAAATGTGGTCAGATTGATTGCCATGAAGGTGGTGTCCTGGCTGAGATTTGAACCAAGGACCCCAATGCTACATTCATACATGTTAACCACTAACAACTTACTACAGAATTGGCAAGGTTAATATAGTGAAACAAATGCAAAAAACAAACCCATAAATGAAAAGCATCCTCTGAACAAGAGAATTGGTAAACACATTCTGTGTATGGTGTCCATTATTCACCTGTGCTGATATCTATAGGAATTTCTTCCTTTTTGATCCTCACATGTCTTCCTTCCTCAGCACTGACGTCTCTCCAAATGGCTCTGGTGTCTCTGGGGTCTGTAAATAAAGAAGAGAGTGAAGCCCCCTGCACTGAGATGTATGAGAGACCCCAGAGAGTGTGTGTGGGGGGAGACTGATCATGTCTCTTGGCTGGAAACACACAATGACATGATGTGTAGAAAAGAGCCAGAATCCATAATGGCTGGGGTCTCCAAACTTTTTAAATGAAGAGTCAGTTTACTGTCCTTTAGACTTTAGGGGGTGGGGGGGGCTGAACTGTGGCCAGTCGAGGTAGAAAATGCCCCAACATCAGCAAGAGTAAACAAGAGTGCCTCATCACAGGTGTCCGTGGGAGGAATAGTCTCCCATCATTGGTATCGGTGGGAAGAATCGTGCTCCATCATTGGTATTAGTGGGAGGAAGAGTCCCCCATCATTGGTATCAGTGGGAGGAATAGTCCCCTATCATTGGTATCGGTGGGAAAAATCGTGCTCCATCATTGGTATTAGTGGGAGGAATAGTCCCCCATCATTGGTATCAGTGGGAGGAATAGTCCCCCATCATTGGTATCAGTGGGAGGAATTGTGCTCCATCATTGGTATCAGTGGGAGGAATCATGCTCCATCATTGGTATCAGTGGGAGGAATAGTCCCCCATCATTGGTATCAGTGGGAGGAATAGTCCCCCATCATTGGTATCAGTGGGAGGAATAGTCCCCCATCATTGGTATCAGTGGGAGGAATTGTGCTCCATCATTGGTATCAGTGGGAGGAATCATGCTCCATCATTGGTATCAGTGGGAGGAATAGTCCCCCATCATTGGTATCAGTGGGAGGAATTGTGCTCCATCATTGGTATCAGTGGGAGGAATCATGCTCCATTATTGGTATCAGTTGGAGGAATTGTGCTCCATCATTGGTATCAGTGGGAGGAATAGTGCTCCATCATTGATATCAGTGGGAGGAATAGTGTCTCAACATTGATATCAGTGTGAGGAATAGTGTCCCATTATTGATGTCTGTGAAAGAATAGTGTCCCATCATTGAAGTCCCATTATTGATGTCCGTGAAAGAATAGTGTCCTATCATTGATGTATGTGAGAAGAATAGTGTCACATCATCCATACCTCCCAACTTTTCAACTTCAGAATGAGGGACAGATGAAGTTGTTGAGCTGGGGGGGGGTTGTTGCCGAATCGCGGTAATCGCGGCTTTAGCCGTGATCGCGGGAACTGTCGTGATCGCAGGACCGCGGGATTTAACCACGAATCGTGGGACTATCCCGCCAAATCTGGGACGGTAGGGGGGTACGCATCATCAGTGTCACTGGGAGGAATAGTCCTGCATTTTTGTTGTTAGTGGGATGAATATTGCCATTATTGGTATCAGTGGGGGGGAATAACGCCCGGTCATTGGTGTCAGTGGGAAGATTATTGGCTTGCATCAGTGGAAGTAATTGTTACCCAAGGGCCGGATGAAGGCAAGCAAAGGGCCACATCTGAAATATGGGCTGCAGTTTGGAGGCCACTGCAATAGAGGCTGATGTCTCCTGTCTCCCCCCCTGGGCACATACTGTCTCCCCATTACTGTCTGCTGTCAGAGGAGGGGGGAGAAGAAGAGATTGTTGTAGTGACTGAACAAGGAGGATCTGGGACTCTTCTCTGGATTTACTGCTTATTACTCACCTATGCTGTTCTCTGGAGGGGTTTCTTCCTCTTTACATGAATCATCACCCCTCACGTACGGCTCTTCTTCATCTTCAACTTTGATAACAACCAAACCTTTGGCATGCAAATTTTTGTATGATTTTAACAGTTCTGATATATGATGAAAATCAAGGTAAATTTAGGACACTAAAAAGTATCTACCTGATCCCCCTGAGTGATCTCCTGATGTTCCTGTGTGAAGTCCCGGGAATACAGAGGACGGGGACATCTCTCTGGGGGATTTCTGTTACTGGATCCATCTGTAGGAAACAAACAATGAATGCATTGGCCCAGATTCATAGAGAATTAGATTCTCGTAGCGTATCAGAAATACACTACGCCGCCGTTTTTTACCTGGCTCTACGTGGAATCCAGGTAGATTTTGTCTAGTAAACGACGGCGGCGTAGTGTATTTCTCCCGTCGCAATCCATCTACGCGAGTAGGGGGCGTGAAGGATTTAAAATAGGCGCGTTCCCGCGGCGATCGAACTGCGCATGCTCCGTTCGCAAATTTCCCGCCGTGCATTGCGCGAAATCACGTCGTTACGTCATTCGTTGTTTGAGTAGCGTCGTTTACGGACATTTCTATTCCCGAACGAGTTACGTAAAAAAAAAAAAAAAAAAATTAAATTCGACGCGGGAACGACGGCCATACTTAACATGGGCTACGCACCGTTAGACCAGCAAAAAGCTGGTCTAACAGTACGTAAAAAAAAACAGACGTAAGCGATTGCGAAGACCGCTCGTATCTTCGTGGATCGCCGTAAAAACACATTTGCATATCCCGACGCATCAAAACGACGCAAACTCCTCCCAGCGGCCGCAAAAATAAAGCAGCGTAGATCCGAAGGCTTACGAAGACGTAAGCCTCTCGGATCGAAGCCCGAAGCCGCCGTATCATGGTTTGAGGATTCAAACTAGTGATACGGCGCGCAAAATTTGAAATTACTCCTGTCTAACACCAGTTAGACAGGCGTAATTGCTTTATGAATCTGGGCCATTGTTTCTATGTCTTTATATCAGAGGATGTGTATCTAGGGGGATCATCAATACTCTTCTCTCCTTTACAAGAAATGGAAGTCTCCTCTTACCCGGTTATGTGAGGGGCGGCCGGTTCTCCATCATGACGTCCTTGTAGAGATCCTTGTGTCCTTCTAAATACTCCCAATCCTCCATTGAGAAATAGACAGTGACATCCTGACACTTTATAGGAACCTTTCATACCAGTGGCGGTGCGTCCATAGTGGGCGCAGGAGCGCCACCCCCTCTCTCCTGCACCGTCACTCAACAATATATAGATTCATGCATTGCATTGCACATGTATCTATGTATTGTCACCGCTGCCGCCCACTATCCAGGTGGGTGGCCCTGTTGAGAGCCGGTCATTTGAATAACAACAGTGGGTGTGTTTTGGAAGTGTCTATCAGGGCCAGCGGCTCTGATAGGCTTCCCGATTACAGAAGAAAAAATTAAGTGCGCTAGTTAAATATATCAATTACATTAAATTAGTGCCAATATAAGTAGTTGATAACACAATTTTAAACCTAATAACAAAAAAAACAAATAGTATAGTCCATAAGTGATAGACCAGATAGTCACAAAAATTAATGACTACTCAATCAAGTCCCAATATGTGCAAAGTTGCTTGAGAAAATCTTGTGAATAGTAATATTCCCCAAATCTTGATTATGTGTAGAAACAAAGCCTTCACCTTGAATTACGAATGACACCCAAATAATTATTGCGCTTACCAAATGGCCCTGACTCCTTTAATTAAAAAGAAAGTCAGAAACAGCAGAAGCAGTATGTGACTGCAAACACTTGATTAGACTGGATAACTGACGGTCTCAAGCCCAGGTAGTAGACGGTGACATATATGCAAAAGAGAAATTGAAATGCCCCATAGCATAATACTGTTTGGTTTATTTATAATGAAGATGGATAAAAACAGCCAAATGGCCTCTTACATTAAAAGATGCCAGACCCGGCATCAAGGCTGAACGCTTGTAGGGTATGTGTAACCAACATGGAGCGTCTGCTCTGCAGCGGCGTGAAGCGGCGTGCGTTCTACACTGTGACCCCCGACAACCAGATGACCGGAACTGGCGTTAAAAACATGTGACTCGATACGCTGCCGACGTACGTTTCGTTATTTCAAACGTCTTCAGGGCGCGTAACTAGTCACCAGAAGCACTTAGTATTTATAGTGCGTGTAACCCCTCCCACTTCAATTGGGTCTGGTAGACATTAACCCCGACAGCGCTGATACAGCCTTGGTCTCGGGCTTCACAATCGAACAATAGTAAGTGATACCACACATCAAAAAAATATATATATACAATTCTAACACTATAAAAAGGAATTACAAAACCATCTATGAGATGCAATTGGACATAAGTAGTGCACAATATAGCTTCAAGTAAAAAAAAATAATATATAAGTGACTTGGAAAACGTGTCTGCCACAATCGTCTGTCATGAACAATGGAAGTGAGCAAACTCAGTTGATATTCTTAATCTACAATATATATCTTAGAGAACCACTCCAGACTCGACCTGAAAGAAGATCAAGCATCTGGCCGAGAGATTACCTACTGGAAGGTGGTGACATTATATGAGTTTACCAACTAGATTAAAATAAACAATTCTAAAGGGGAACTCTAGATTCCCTCAATAATGAACTTGACCACTGGAAAAAATTGTATATATACACAAAAAATACATCAGCAGAGGTTTCCAAAAAAATACTGTCAAACTAAACTAGTGCAACATAAATGCTGGAATATTACTTTCCTTGTGTTACCTTAGTAGCAATACCCCAAAATGGGGAATGGGATAGTAAAAATTAGCCGTTGGCTAGAAAACAATTGAGATCTAGCTCAATGTTCATACCCAACGGTTGCATGGTACGGAGGGTGTATATCCATTTCGTTTCATTTTGCGAAATGCTCCGAGTCATGTTGGTCCCTCTCCAGTGTTTTGTCACCTTGTCTATGCCCATAAAGGAGCATAAACTAGGGTCACTGGCATGATGACTAGCAAAATGCCTAGAAACACTATGATTGGGAAAACTTTTTTTGATGTTACCTAAATGCTCATTAATCCTAATTTTTAATTCTCGGGTGGTGCGTCCAACATATTGCAGGGGGCATGGGCACTGGAGAATATACGTCACATGATCAGTATGGCAGGAAATGAATGCTTGAATTTTGAATTGTTTTTCTGTAACAGTTGATTGGAAATGTGTGGTCTTTTTTCGATCATTGGACTTTCTAGTTGTTCTACATGCCTTACATCTAGTACAATGGTAGAAACCAGATACATCTAGAAAAGTGCTAGGTTTTTTTGGGGGGTCAGGCACATTGGGGGCAATTCTGTTTCTAAGTCCTGGTGCCCTCCTGTAAATGAACTTCGGGGCACGAGGATAACTGTTTGTAGATCTTTGTCTTTCAGGAGTATTGGCCAATATTTCCTGAAAATACGTTCTATTTGTTTATATTGCCTATGGTACCCTGTTATGAATGCCATTTCTCCCTTGTATTCTTTTTTAGGCTTGGTGGACAAGAGCGCTTGTCTATCTGCCTGGGATACTTGGGTTAGCGCTTGATTGAGCACCTTAGGAGCGTATCTTTTTTCTACAAAACGTGATGTTAAAGTTCGGGCTTGTTGTTCAAAATCGCCTGAAGATGCACAATTTCGTTTAAGTCTCATATATTGTCCCTTTGGAACAGCGCCAATCCACTGGGGATGATGGCAGCTACTGGTAGGTACAAACCCATTTCTATCTGTCTCTTTGAAAAAAGTGAGAGTCTCAAACATGGTTCCTTTCTTTTTTATGGTAAGATCCAAATAATGTACAATATCTGAATTAATTTCAGCCGAAAACTTGAGTCCATATTAGTTATTATTCATTTGATTGATGTACTCATTTAAAGTGTTTTCTGGGCCCACCCAAAATATTAAAATATCGTCTATATATCGTCTGTAGAACATGAGCGATTCATGTCTATCAGAAAAAATGGATTCCTGTTCCCATTTGTTTAGTACTATATTGGCAACGCTGGGGGCATAACGAGCCCCCATCGCTACACCACCAATCTGGTTATAGAATTTATTGTTGGCCCAAAAATAATTATTTCCCATAGCTAAGTCCAATCCTTTGATAAGCAATCGAATTTGGATTTTTTTGATCTTAGCATCTTTGGTTAGGGCCCATTTTATTGCCTCCAGAGCATCTTGTTGACAAATTCTGGTGTACAATGACTCTACATCAACCGTGGCCATAATGACAGACTCAGTGGCTGATAGTTTTTGCAAATCCACTAGAAGATCTTTGCTATCTTTAAGATAGGATGGACTCTTAGAGACCAGAGGTTTGAAAAAAACGTCTAAGTATTGACCTAATCTAGAAAAAAGCTAATTAATTCCACTAATTATGGGTCTGCCTGGAGGTTGTTCTTTGTTTTTATGAATTTTGGGTATCGTGTACATTACTGGTACTTTGGGAGCCTGTAGTACAATTAATTCTGCTTCTTTTGAATCAAGGATATTTTTCTCTAGCCCTTCTTTCACCCAATCTTGTAAATTAGCTTTTAACCTAAGAGTGGGATCCCCCTTTAGTAGTTGGTAGGTTTTATTGTCATTCAGTTGTGTCTGCATTTCTGCATAGTAGTACTCTCTAGTGAGTACCACTAGCCCCCCCCCCCCCCCCGCCTTATCTGCTGGCCTGACCACTATCTGTTTATTTTTTTCTAATGCTTTGATTCCTTGACTGATGGCTGGGTTTGATGTAGCCTTATCAATCTCCAAATCTCGTATTTCATCTTGAACCATATTTTTAAAAACTTCGATATGGTGATGTGTCCCTTTACTGGGATTAAATGTGGATTGATTTCTCAGGCCACTATGAACAAACTTTGGGGTTTCTTTGATAGTTGGCTCAGCTTGCTGTCCCGCAAAATATTTTTTGATATTCAGTTTTCTAATGTGTTTTTCTATGTCAATAAATAACTCAAACTTATCAACATTTTTGTTAGGTGCAAATTTCAAACCTTGTTGTAATACTTCCAATTCTGCTTCAGAAAAATCTATACCAGCTAAATTATATATTCCTTCATTTAGTTGCATCTTTTTCTTTTTCTTTCTACCTCCTCCTCTTCTACCTCTCTTTCTAACATTTCCTTGGTAGGTTGGGGTGATTTGGGGGGAATATGGTAGGAATCCTTCCACCCCCTCTCCCCCCCCCCTGGTATTGGGCATGGTGGGGAGCTGGTCTACCTCTGAAATTGCCTCTAGATCCCCCTCGTGGGGGTCTAGGGGGATAAGGTTGACGGTAAGGTTCATAGTATTGGTAATCAGTATTCCGATTATCCAGAGGACCATATCTGTTATACGTATCCACAGGTGGATAATAAGGATACGGGTAGGCTGGTGGATAATTAGTCGGCCTCCCATTAGTAGTGGGGGGTTTATGTGATTTAAAACTCTTTTTTGGAGTACTTGAAGCTTTAGGAGTTTTAGGTTGAGTGGTAGTTTTCGTTACTACTGTATGAGGACCCACCTTCTGGATTATAGTGGAGTCTCCAGAAGTGCCTGTATTGGCCGTTTCTTGCCACTTGTACACCTTATTCTCCTCATAATCCTTAGCATCTCTTAGATATTTGTTTAATTTTTTAGTTTTTATTTCTCCATCATATTTTTCCAAACTTTCTTGCAATTGTTTGGATTTCTCAATATACTCATTACTGTTTTTGAATGGTTCCATTTTTTCTTTAAGATCAGAGATCTTTGATTCTAGAACCACCCTCTTGGCCTGACGCCTTCTGATCATAAGCTGCAATAGCTTTTGCTCGCAGGCGTTAAAAAACTGGAACCATTCTTCTGCAAGAGTGCGATCATCGATACCATCATTGGGACCGACATCCCACCGTAAACTCCTGGGTGTGAGATTTTTATCTATAAATAACTCAAAAGAGGCTGTGTCCCACCACAGCCTGATTTGTTTCTCCATGTCGGACTGAAGTTGTTTGAAACCCCTATCTAGATCCATATTGGGACTGGAGGTATCTTGAAAAATTTCGGCTAAATTGATATGTCGTTCTCTCATAGAATTAAACACATCCATGGCTGCTGGAATAAATATAGTACAATAATGCTAATTACTAGTACTAGAATATTGGAAAAAGGATTGGATGTTCCGCGCCAACACAAATAGGTGAAAAAGCTGCTACTTAGTAACAAATAAAAAATATATAAAATAAATATAGTGTTTTCATTTGTCAAATATTGAAGAAAAAATTAAGTGCGCTAGTTAAATATGTCAATTACAATAAATTAGTGCCAATATAAGTAGTTGATAACAAAATTATAAACCTAATAACAAAAAAAACAAATAGTATAGTCCATAAGTGATAGACCAGATAGTCACAAAAATTAATGACTACTCAATCAAGTCCCAATATGTGCAAAGTTGCTTGAGAAAATCTTGTGAATGGTAATATTCCCCAAATCTTGATTATGTGTAGAAACAAAGCCTTCACCTTGAATTACAAATGACACCCAATAGTGCTCAAATAATTATTGCGCTTACCAAATGGCCCTGACTCCTTTAATTAAAAAGAAAGTCAGAAACAGCAGAAGCAGTATGTGACTGCAAACACTTGATTAGACTGGATAACTGACGGTCTCAAGCCCAGGTAGTAGACGGTGACATATATGCAAAAGAGAAATTGAAATGCCCCATAGCATAATACTGTTTGGTTTATTTATAATAAAGATGGATAAAAACAGCCAAATGGCCTCTTACATTAAAAGATGCCAGACCCGGCATCAAGGCTGAACGCTTGTAGGGTATGTGTAACCAACATGGAGCGTCTGCTCTGCAGCGGCGTGAAGCGGCGTGCGTTCCACACTGTGATCCCCGACAACCAGATGACCGGAACTGGCGTTAAAAACATGTGACTCGATACGCTGCCGACGTACGTTTCGTTATTTCAAACGTCTTCAGGGCGCGTAACTAGTCACCAGAAGCACTTAGTATTTATAGTGCGTGTAACCCCTCCCACTTCAATTGGGTCTGGTAGCCATTCTCCAGTGCCCATGCCCCCTGCAATATGTTGGACGCACTACCCGAGAATTAAAAATTAGGATTAATGAGCATTTAGGTAACATCAAAAAAAGGTTTCCCAATCATAGTGTTTTTAGGCATTTTGCTAGTCATCATGCCAGTGACCCTAGTTTATGCTCCTTTATGGGCATAGACAAGGTGACAAACACTGGAGAGGGACTAACATGACTCGGAGCATTTCGCAAAATGAAACGAAATGGATATACACCCTCCGTACCATGCAACCGTTGGGTATGAACATTGAGCTAGATCTCAATTGTTTTCTAGCCAACGGCTAATTTTTACTATCCCATTCCCCATTTTTGGGTATTGCTACTAAGGTAACACAAGGAAAGTAATATTCCAGCATTTATGTTGCACTAGTTTAGTTTGACAGTATTTTTTTGGAAACCTCTGCTGATGTATTTTTTGTGTATATATACAATTTTTTCCAGTGGTCAAGTTCATTATTGAGGGAATCTAGAGTTCCCCTTTAGTATTGTTTATTTTAATCTAGTTGGTAAACTCATATAATGTCACCACCTTCCAGTAGGTAATCTCTCGGCCAGATGCTTGATCTTCTTTCAGGTCGAGTCTGGAGTGGTTCTCTAAGATATATATTGTAGATTAAGAATATCAACTGAGTTTGCTCACTTCCATTGTTCATGACAGACGATTGTGGCAGACACGTTTTCCAAGTCATTTATATATTATTTTTTTTTTTACTTGAAGCTATATTGTGCACTACTTATGTCCAATTGCATCTCATAGATGGTTTTGTAATTCCTTTTTATAGTGTTAGAATTGTATATATATATTTTTTTGATGTGTGGTATCACTTCCTATTGTTCGATTGTGAAGCCCGAGACCAAGGCTGTATCAGCGCTGTCGGGGTTAATGGCTACCAGACTCAATTGAAGTGGGAGGGGTTACACGCACTATAAATACTAAGTGCTTCTGGTGACTAGTTACGCGCCCTGAAGACGTTTGAAATAACGAAACGTACGTCGGCAGCGTATCGAGTCACATGTTTTTAACGCCAGTTCCGGTCATCTGGTTGTCGGGGATCACAGTGTGGAACGCACGCCGCTTCACGCCGCTGCAGAGCAGACGCTCCATGTTGGTTACACATACCCTACAAGCGTTCAGCCTTGATGCCGGGTCTGGCATCTTTTAATGTAAGAGGCCATTTGGCTGTTTTTATCCATCTTCATTATAAATAAACCAAACAGTATTATGCTATGGGGCATTTCAATTTCTCTTTTGCATATATGTCACCGTCTACTACCTGGGCTTGAGACCGTCAGTTATCCAGTCTAATCAAGTGTTTGCAGTCACATACTGCTTCTGCTGTTTCTGACTTTCTTTTTAATTAAAGGAGTCAGGGCCATTTGGTAAGCACAATAATTATTTGAGCACTATTGGGTGTCATTCGTAATTCAAGGTGAAGGCTTTGTTTCTACACATAATCAAGATTTGGGGAATATTACCATTCACAAGATTTTCTCAAGCAACTTTGCACATATTGGGACTTGATTGAGTAGTCATTAATTTTTGTGACTATCTGGTCTATCACTTATGGACTATACTATTTGTTTTTCTTGTTATTAGGTTTATAATTTTGTTATCAACTACTTATATTGGCACTAATTTAATGTAATTGATATATTTAACTAGCGCACTTAATTTTTTCTTCAATATTTGACAAATGAAAACACTATATTTATTTTATATATTTTTTATTTGTTACTAAGTAGCAGCTTTTTCACCTATTTTTGTTGGCGCGGAACATCCAATCCTTCTTCCCGATTACAGCCTGTGGGCTCTAATCAGCTTCCAAATGTTAACCAGAGGGCGCACGGGGTGTGCCTTCCATGGTTAACACTGACACACGTCTCAGCCAATCAGGTTTTACCTAGTCTGGTTACCGGTCACTTGATTGGCTGAAGCGACATCGAGAGATCATGGAGGAGGATGGCTGCCCCGAGAAAGGTAAGGCCATTGGGACTTTAAATGGGGCATGGACGGGTTAGTAAAATTATTGAGGATGTTCAACAGTAAAGAATCTATCACAGTCCCATCAGGGAAACCTCTGTGGTCAAAAGAAATTGCTTGGTGATCAATCCAAAAAAAAAATTGAAGGAGTCAAAAGTAAACTTAATAATGTAATGTGTATCATAATATATAATACAGAGATCATGCAATCAAAGGCATAATACATGTAGTCATAATAACATTGATATAATAAATATTCAAAATCCAGGACATGACCATTAAAAGCAATCACAATCAATTGACATATAGATACAGTAGACATGATTATACAATAAAATTGGTAGATATGAACAAAATGATGAAAAAACACATAATTGGGCAAGCTTGATCTTGGCATTCATGAGCATGGACTCGACACGTTTCGTTTAAAGCCAGTCATCAGGAGTGGGGTGCATAGCAATTAGCTAGAGAAAAAAAAAGACCACCCACTGTGTCTTTTGCACCTCAGGTGGTCGCCTGTTTCTGTTTTGTCATCTGGCCCAATGCGATGATGCATGACGTTAGCGGGGACACGCCCCCAGGATGTGGGTATTTAGGTCGGATGGCTCCAGCAGTCTCACTTCACACATTTCCATCTGATGAGAGGCTCCATGGATTCACACTCACTGGTAATTGATTTTTCCTACATAGGACCCATACCCCATGACCCCATAGTGATTGACAACCTTATTCATTCACTTTTTTTCCTTTACCGGTACTCACATGTGTGCCCCTTGTACGCCTACCTCACCCTTTGGCATTGTGTTGTGGCTGCTTTTGCCTCATCTGACTGTGTGTTTATCCATCCCCCCTTTTTTTTTCTCTAGCTAATTGCTATGCACCCCACTCCTGATGACTGTCTTTAAACGCCAAGAAACGCGTCGAGTCCATGCTCAGGGATGCCAAGATCAAGCTTGCCCAATTATGTGTTTTTTCATCATTTTGTTCATATCTACCAATTGTATTGTATAATCACGTCTACTGTATCTACAGTATATGTCAATTGATTGTGATTGCTTTTAATGGTCATGTCCTGGATTTTGAATATTTATTATATCAATGTTATTATGACTACATGTATTATGCCTTTGATTGCATGATCTCTGTATTATATATTATGATACACATTACATTATTAAGTTTACATTTGACTCCTTCAATTTCTTTTTTGGATTGATCACCAAGCAATTTCTTTTTTGGATTGATCACCAAGCAATTTCTTTTGACCACAGAGATTTCCCTGATGGGACTGTGATAGATTCTTTACTGATGAACATCCTCAATAACTTTACAAACCCGTCCATGCCCCATTTAAAGTCCCAATGGCCCAATCTTTCTTGTTCTCTATCACTACAGGGATGGGGGCACGGTCAAGGTGTTTTCGCTTTCCAAACAGATCACTTCCTTTCTTCTACATCCGAGAAAGGTAAGTGCCGGGCGGGGTGTCAATCTGGCGGCATTTTATGGGGCAAACTGGCAGCATTTTATGGGGCAAACTGGCGGCATTTTATGGGGCAAACTGGCAGCATTTTATGGGGCAAACTAGTGGCAATTGATAGATACAGTGACAATTGATGGGCACAGTGGTGACAATTGATGGCACGGGCTACGTTTGATGACACAGTGGCGACAATTGATGGCACAGGGGCTGTGTTTGATGGCACAGTGGAGACGTTTGATGGCACAGTGGCTGCATTTGATTGCACAGTGGCCACAATTGATGGCACAGTGGCCACAATTGATGGCACGGTGGCGAAGTTTAATAAGCACAGTAGCTGCATTTGATGGCACAGTGGCGACAATTTATGGCACAGTGGCTGCGTTTGATGGCACAGTGGCGACAATTTATGGCACAGTGGTGACAATTGATAACACAGTGGTGACAATTCATGTCACAGTGGCTGCGTTTGATGGCACAGTGGCAACAATTAATGGCACAGTGGCTGTGTTTGATGGCACAGTGGCAACAATTGATGGGCACAGTGAGGCTGCAATTTATGTTTTTTTTTTTCCGTTTGTTTGCACCCCCAAAAATTTGGAGCACCAGCCGCCACTGTTACATACTATCTCCATATATCGGAGGATGTGTATATCTAGGTGGATCCTCAATACAAGAAATGAAAGTCTCCTCTTACCCGTTGATGTGAGGGGCAGCCGGTTCTCCATCATGACATTCTTGCATGGATCATTAGGTCCTTAAAAATATTCTGTATGCCAGTTCTTGTTCTTTCAAAGGCTATATAAAAAAAAGCTTTTACAGCAAAAAAAAAAACATGAAAGATAAAAACAGATAAAACTTTAATAAAATGCAAAGTTTTTTTTTTTTTTTAAATCTCATTAGTTCACTGGACACAGAGCCTCGTTCTATGGAAACTTCTACATACACTTGCATAGAACCCGGGTCCTTGCCCTTCTTTAGATATCAGATGGTTGTCTAGGTAGAAGGAAGCTTTAAAAAATCTCTCTGCCTTTACACATTACAGGGGGCTCTGTAAATGCCCTAGAAATGTTCTGCAGCCTGACTTCAGTTCTAGTTCCTATGCACGGAGGCCACCAGATTGTCTTCACCATTTATGGGTGTATTTCTACAATACACGAGTTGCGGCTTTCTGAAAAGTATGTCCTCAGCGCCATCTGCAACGACCGATTTCACCATCAGACCCAGCAGAGCTCCCCATCTAATGTTCCGATCTACACAGCCCCAGCGAAGCTCACCATCAGAGCTCACCTCCAGCCTCAAAGGACCTCCCCATCTAATGTTCTTATCTACAAAGTCCCAGCAAAGCTCACCATCAGCACCATCAGAGCTCACCTCCAGCCTCAGAAGACCTCCCCATCTAATGTTCTTATCTACACAGCCCCAGCGAAGCTCACCATCAGAGGTCACCTCCAGCCTCAAAGGACCTCCCCGTCTAATGTTCTTATCTACAAAGCCCCAGCGAAGCTCACCATCAGCACCATCAGAGCTCACCTCCAGCCTCAGAAGACCTCCCCATCTAATGTTCTTATCTACACAGCCCCAGCGAAGCTCACCATCAGAGTTCACCTCCAGCCTCAGAAGACCTCACCGTCTAATGTTCTACACATCAGAGAACTTGCGGGACGATGAGGATATGTTGAGGTGACATTGTCCCCCCCCCCCCCTCCAGTCCTCACAAAGGGCTGGGACCCCCTTCCCTTATAATATGAAGATATTACCTCCTTCTCACTGGGCACACACTCTCCACACTCACACACCCCCACCAGGAGGATTACCACACCGATGAGACCTGTCCCCTTCTTTGAACTCCAGAAAAATGGCCGCACATCCTTCTGCTTTTGGACAACAACATTAAAACCTTTGCATATTTATACATGTGCAGTGGCTACTTTGTGTTTATTTAAAAACAACGGCCCAGATTTACGTACATCTGCGCATTATTGGACCGGCGTAGCGCACCGCCTTTACGTTAGACTTGCGCAATTTTGCCGCGTAATCACCCTATTCTCGTAGCTTTTGCGCAGGAACGTAACGTTTTTCCAGAGGCGTAAGGAGGAGTAATACAAATTGGGAAGGACGTGGGCGTGTTACATTGAAATGAGCCGTGACCCCATGCAAATGAAGGGCCGGCCGGCTCGCGCATGTGCGCTTGAAGGAGACCATGGTCAGCTCCGCTGTGCGCATGCTCACAACTCGGGAGCGGCGCAATCAGTGAAATTGGAAATGGACTAGGGCAACTTTGTGAACTACGCAGACAGCATAAATAGACAGACACAAATGCACTTCCTTTGCAAAAGTACATCCCTTTGTATCCCTCCCTCTACAGCAAGGTGCTTTTGTTTGTTTGTGACGTGTCTTTGAGATATTTGGGGACTGTTTTGCAGAGTGATTTTTGTCTTTTATGTGTTTTCTTTGTTGTTATTTTGTTTAAATTATATTTTTGCTGGGCATTTTTTTTTTTGCTCGTCATTTATTTAATTTTTTTGGTTCTGTTTGTGTATGATTTTGGAATGTGGGGGTGATATTCCTGCGGGAAAAGGGGTGTCACCCTCATTTGTGGTGGAGAAGTGATCCCCAGGTCTGTGTGAATGGTGTATGAATGTACAGTGACATAATTGGAGCCGTGGCATGGTGTTGCTGCTCACAAGTCCTGCATGGTGGACTGGTGCCAATCCAATGTGATGACGATGTGGTGTGTGTGTGCTAGGGACCACAGTGGTGTGCATGCATGCATTCTCATTGTGCCATGATTAATGTGTGTGTTTAACGTGCAAAGATGCATAATGTGAGCTGGCATGAGATGGGGTCATGAGATGGGGTACCAGTGCATATGCAGAGTCACCTTGAAGGGAAAAGACAGGAGGATGTTAGTCATGCATGTGCCACTTGTGAGGTGTGCATCACGGGAGGGGATAGTCATGCCTGCCACCCATGTCACTCACCAACCAGCCAGCTGTCCCCATACATGTTCTGTTCGAAATCTGTGGGGATGGGGCTCTGATTGTATATGTAGCTGTCATGGGTGTCATGGGTGGTGCCATGTGTTGGGCTGCTGATGTCCTCCTGCAAGGTTGTGGTAATTCCAGGATGGCATGAGGGGTGAATCTGAAGATGCGAGACACCTCAGAATCACTCATGCCAAAGATGTCTATGCGTGTGTGATATATCAAGTGAAGAGTGAGGGGCTTGTATCAGATAAGAATATTGTATTAGATTAGATTAAATTGTAAATTTTATATAAGCAAATAAAAAAAAATAAAAAAAACATCTCCCGTGCCCTCCTTAGTGCCATCCTCCGTGCCCTCCTCCTTCTTTGTTCATCTAAAGTCAGTAGTATAGCTATGCGCGACGATGCCCCTGGCATGTTGGCATACAGATTGTTGAGCAACACGTGTGACTGCTGAACTCCTCACTAACAGTGTTGCTTTATCTGACAAGTAGACTTTTTTTCTTTTTTTAGACCAGCTTTTATCAGCTCTAATTTTAGACAGGACATTTTGCTGTTGCGCACACTGCGTCGCCTGCGCTGCCCCAACGTTGTTTTGTGGATCCCCGTAAGTCCCTCATTAGCATATTTGACTAGCAAATCAATGGTGTGTCTACATGTCTGATGTGCCAGTCTAACGAAATTACGCGGGACAAAAAAAAGACGATTTTTTGCGTATCTCGTTCTGGGGATGCCGCGCAACGAAACGCACGCGCACATTTAGACTTACGCACGCGCATCTCCTGTTGCGCAGGCGTAATCGCTCTGTGAATCTGGGCCAACATTTTTAAGCCCCCTTTAAAGGAAATACTCCATTGTATTAGCTTTGTGAAATAACAAAAAATGAGTACTTGTACTACAATAAAATGGCTACTACACTCCTGTGAACAAGGACAGTGTGTTGACTTATTTTTTCTCTATTGTTTGTTCTGGGTGCATTGCGGGTAGCATGTGAAGGGTTTGATGTTATTGTTTAGCCTAAGAAAGATTTTAGGAAAGGTGGGTTGGTGGCCATGTTGTTGTAGTCCAAATGAGGGGTTCTGCTAGTTGTGGACATACGGGGAGATTTACTATTAATATTATCTTACAGGATTTATATAGGGCCAGATTCAGGTAGATGGGAGCATCTTTGCTCTGGAGTAACGCATCTCATTTACGTTACGCTGCAGAAATTTTAGGAGCAAGTGCTGTTATTCATGAAGCACTTGCTCCTAAAGTTGCGGCAGCGTATCGCAAATGAGCCGGCGTAATTCAAATTGGGCGGGTACGGGGCGCGTATTATTTAAAATAAGCGCGATCCCGCGGCGAACGTACTGCGCATGCGTCGAGTGTCAATGCATCCCAGTGCGCATGCTCCAAGTTCTGTCAGTGAACGTCAATGACGTCACGTCCCCATTCATGAATGTTTTACGCAAACGACGCGATTTGTTTTTTTTCCAACGCGATGACGACGCCTATACCTTGTTAGGATATTCCACTAGGGGGCTGCTTTATCTATACGCCGCGTATCGCTTCCGGAAACGTCGTAAAGTCACTGCGTCGTGCCCGAAAAAGATCGTGAATTGCCGATTTCCGCTCATTAACATATTTTTTGAGCGTAAAACGGCGGGAACGCCCCCGGCGCCATTTTTAAGTTGAAGTAACGATGCGATGGCGAAATTCAATTACGCCGATCGCATCGGAAATCCAACCCGGCGTTTCTTGTTTTCTGGTTACAGAAAACAAAAACGCCGGCTTGAAGTGACAGTTAGGCTGGCGGATCCATTGATCCGCCAGCCTAACTCTACCTGAATCTGGCCCATAGTGCCAATAGTTTACACAGCGCTTTACAACTTAAGGGTAGACAGTACAAATACAATACACTTTAATACAGTAGGAATAAGAGGGCACTGCTCCTCATGCCCCGTACACACGATCGTTTTTTGGCATGAAAAAAAAATACGTTTTTAAAAGCATCATTTAAAATGATCGTGTGTGGGCTTCACATCGTTTTTCATCTCAAAATTCGAACATGCTGCATTTTTTAACATCGTTTTTAAAAATGTAGTTTTTCAGGTTGTAAAAAATGATCGTGTGTGGGCTAAAACGGCATTAAAAACGACGTTTTAAACCCACGCATGCTCTTCTGCAAGTTAGGAGACGGGAGCTTGAATGGAACTTCCCCTTTAGAGTGCCGTCGTACGTCACCACGCTTTGCTAATCATTTTTTTAAAACGATGGTGTGTGGGCAACATCGTTTTTAATGATGAAGTTGGAAAAACGTTGTTTTTTCTACATGATGAAAAACGATCGTGTGTACGCGGCATCAGAGCTTACAATCTAAAACTGGAGCACTCAGAATCTGGTGCAGCTGTGTATGGTAGCCAATCAGCTTCTAACTTCAGTTTTGTCAAGTAGGATTTGTCAATGAAATCTGGAAGCTGATTGGTTTCCTTGCAGAGCTGCACCAGATGTTGCCCCGCTGTAGTTTTAGTAAATTTCCCCCACTGTGCCCAGTACTTTTGACAATATCGTGTATGTGAAAGTGATAATTTTATTGCTACTGACCTCATAAGTGTGGATAAATATTTTGTACTTCTTTGTATGTAGATGATGTGATTTTGCCATATATGTATACAGGTACTAATATAATCATCTATTTATAAAGGCTTTGCTTCCGCTTAGTCATGTTGTTTACTGATTGTGCTTTACCATTCCACTCTCAGCGTAATTCTATGGGTCACGCCAAAGCTAACTGAGTTTATCTCAGCAGTTCTAATTCCTCCCTTCCTGTGGCTGTATATTATATCTTCGATTTATTTTTTATAGTTTCCTTTCCAGATGTAAAAAATAAAGCAGGTCATGTAATATGCAGTGTCCCCCTTCTTCTTCTGATCTTCTCCCAGCGGTGGGTGATCCTTGATGATGCCGAAACTCCTCATCATTACACTGAGGGGTGACACCCCCTAAGGAGGTGGGTCCATTGCACACTGCACTGACAGTATGTCCTCAGTTTGCAGGGTTGAGTGAATCTGGGGGTCATCCAACCTGAAGACTGAGGGCACCTTGTGGTGGAGCAGAGGTACTGTTAGGCACAGTCCCAGAAAGCTGGTAGTTATTGCAGCTAGAGCTATTTAAAAAAATATATTATTATTACTATTTATATATATATATATATATATATATATATATATATTTTTTTTTTTTTTTTTTTTTTTTGAACGACTTAAGACCCAGACCTTTAGGCAGCTAAAGGACCTGGCCAGGTTTTGCGATTCGGCACTGCGTCGCTTTAACTGACAATTGCGCGGTCGTGCAACGACCTCTGCGTTTTTTATTTTTTGTGCTATAAACAAGAATAGAGCGACACTTTAAAAAAAATGCAATATTTTTAACTTTTTGCTATAATAAATATCCCCCAAAAATGTATAAAAAAATATATATTTTTCCTCAGTTTAGGCCGATACGTATTCTACAAATCGCAATAAGCGTTTATCGGTTGGTTTGCGCAAAATTTATAGTGTTTACAAAATAGAGGATAGTTTTACTGCATTTATAACTAATAATATAATTTTTTTTTTTTTTACTACTTATGGCGCCGATCAGCGATTTTTTTATGGCGGACACTTTGTACAATTTTTACACATTTTTGGTACCATTGTCATTTTCACAGCAAAAAATGCATTTGTTTGCATTGTTTATTGTGAAAATGACATTTGCAGTTTGGGAGTTAACCACAAGGGGGCGCTGAAGGGGTTATGTGTTCCCTAATGTGTGTTTACAACTGTAGGGGGGTGTGGCTGTAGGTGTAACATAATCGATTGTGTATCCCTATAAAAGAGATCACACGATCGATGACACCGCCACAGTGAAGAACAGGGAAGCCGCGATCGGGTCTGCGGGTCCTGGAGCTTCAGACCGTGGCGCGCGCCCACGACCCACGGCTGTGCACTAGCACAGGACGTACCTGTACGTGCATGTGCCCAGCCGCACCATTCTGCTGACATAAATGTGCAGGAGGCAGACAACAGTAGGGGTGCAACGGATCAAAAAACTCACAGTTTGGGTCGTTTCTCGGATCTGAGTCACGGATCGGATAAAAAAAAAAGAAGACAAATAAGTCAGTGAAGGTCTATGTCGCCACCGGGTGGCGCAAGATGGCTACCGCTCCAGGAGGTAGGCCGACGTCGCGGCCTGTCCCAAGGCAGGTGTAGGCTGCAGATGTGTTACAGGAGCACTCTCAGGCACTCCGGAGGCTGATCCAGGAGTGAGTTCCAGGTAATCAGGAAAGCCAGAAAAGCTTGTTGCGGTCGCCGCCGGGTGGACCAAGATGGCCGCCACTACGGGAGCTAGGCTGAAGCCGCAGGCTTTTCTATGGCCGATGCAGGACCGGGAGGCCGCTCACACTACCTGCGTCCTACTCCAATCCGCGGATAATTTTTGTGCCGACCCGAAGGTGTTGATCCGTTGCACCACTTGACAACAGTCATGTTAGTCCAGTGTTAAATATATTAACAGATTTTTGGGATAAAGGTTTTTACATGAAGAAAAAAAAACTCATCATCGTAAGCACCCCTGTCAGTGTTAAATGGTTTGTTTCATCCCTCCACATCTAAGAATTGGTAAACTGCAATATTCTGTGCAGCCACCCTATCGAATTCACACCCCCCCATAAGTGCTGCCCCCCCACCATTCCACACGCACCCCCGACATGTTTCCCAGTGCCTATTAGAGGACCCAGGAACAGAATTGCAGGGAGGTAGATGAGGGAATTTCCATTCCCTCATCTTCCTTTCCTACTAATGACCTGGAAGTAGGGGTGCAACAAATCAAAAAACTCACGGTTTGGATCGTTCCTCGGATCAGGAGTCACGGATCAGCAGAAAAAAAAAAATCTCCCCCACTGTAATATCCACATCCCCCCCACTGCAGTGGCGTCACTCGGTGCAAAAAAATAATAAAAATGGTGTTACCCCCCCTACCCACTATGGTCCCCCCCTCAGTATAGACACCCCACAGTAGTGCAGACCTCAGACGGTAACCCTAGGGTTGCCACCTGTACGGGATTCACCCGGACAGTTCGGGTTTGGAATCATGTGTCCGGGTTTCAGACTGTCTGAGACCCGGACACATTATTCAGATCAGACTAAGTCTCCCTCTCCCCCTTCTTTCTCCTGCCTCTAAGTGAGTAAGCTAAGGTAAATCAGGGTTCTCAGAGCACCCCTTATATCAGAGCCACAGTGTTCCTTCTTATATAAGAGTTCAGTCTGTACACCATAGCATCCCTTATGTTAGAGTCCACAGAGTCCTCCCTTACATCAGAGTCTGCAAAGTCCCCCCTTACAGTAAAAGTGGAACTCTGCGGATCCTGATGTAAAAGGAGAACTCTGTGGACCCTGATGTAAAAGGGGAACTCTGTGGATCCTGATGTAAAAGGAGAACTCTGTGGACCCTGATGTAAAAGGAGAACTCTGTGGACTCTGATGTAAAATGGGAACTCTGTGGACCCTGATGTAAGGGGAACTTTTGTGGTTAATTTCATATGATTAGAAATGTTATTTAATAGCGACATCTATGCAAACTATGACAAAAAATTGCTGTGCGATGCTGAAGTGTTCGGGTTTGACTTGAAGAAAAGGTGGCAACCCTAGGTAACCCCCCAGTAGTGCAGACCTCAGACAGTAACCCCCACAGTAGTGCAGACCTCAGACGGTAACCCCCACAGTAGTGCAGACCTCAGACGGTAACCCCCACAGTAGTGCACACCTCAGACGGTAACCCCACAGTAGTGCAGACCTCAGACAGCGGCGTGTTTCCCTCAAGCGCAGGCTCCTCCTCCTCTGTGGGTGTAAACTGAGAGGAGGGCCACCACCGGGTGTACCAAGATGCCCGCGGCTCCGGAGCTAGCCCGAAGCCGCAGCCTTTCCTAATGCTATGGTCGCAGAGAAATTTGCGGATCGCATAGCATGCCGATCAGAAGGGGGTGACCCGTTCGGATCAACGGTGATCCGTTGCACCACTACCTGGAAGTGATGTGCAAACTGTATTTTTCAGGTCCTGATTGGACATGGCTGATCACGTGGTAAAGATCTTCCGTCAGAGGCTCTTTACCAATATCGATGTGTCAGACTGACATGCCGCGATGCGCGCCCCCACGAACACGCGGCGGCTGTTATCCTGCTGGACATCATGTGGCGCCCAGTCAGGATAACTAAACCACCGCCCGTCATCTGGCCTGGTGTGAAGTAATTAATGTTTGGGGGTTCTAAATAATTTTCTAGCATAAAATAGTTTTCTTTGCAAAAACAGTTCTACCGGGGAAAGGGTACTCAAACTTTTTACAACTTCATAATACGAAATGAATATGGTTAATGTGCTACTCCTCATTTCTTTAATTTGCATAAATAGCTTGTATGGATGTTCTAGCTCGGGCTGGGTACATAATATACACCCCACACCAACCCCGCAGCTGCCTGTGTCCTCCCTTCCTGTCTTATCTCCAATCACTTCCGCTCGGTGGCTCTATTACTTCCGCTCTGCGGCTTTACCACTTCCGCTCTGCGCCTCGATCACTTCCGCTCAGTGGTTCTATCACTTCCGCTATTTGCGTTCCACGGCTGCTTAGCTGGTTACCACATTGACGCCTAATGGTGCGATTGGACAATCTAGGCAGCGACATAATTCAGGGTCACCACTAGAGGGCTGTCGTCCGTGTGAGACTAGGAAGTGTCCTCAGAGTGGGAGGGGGTGCAGCCATTTTGTTGTAGCCCCGAAGAGGAGGCTTGAGTGCTTATTATGATTCAATGAATCCTTCTGCAGGGGATGTGTGGAAGAATGTGTGCTTAGTGAGGAGGAGGTAATAATGTCTTCTTATTATGAGGGAAGGGGGTTTCAGCACTCTGTGTGGACTGGATGGGGGGGGGGTCATGTCACCTCCACACATCATCATCTTCCTAGAAGTCCTCTATATGTGTGGAACATTAGACGGGGGGCTGTGCTGTGGGCAGGACTGATGGTTTTAGGGAGATATATGCTGAAACGATGCGACTTACACCAATCAGCCATGACTTTATGACCACCCAGCGGAGTAGGTCCCCCTTTTGCCTCCAAAACAACCCTGACCCTTCATGGCATGGACTCCACTACAGTATGCTGTGGTATCTGGCATAGGGTTGTCTCCTCATCCCTTTAAATCCGAACACATATGAATTACACAGGTTCTGAGGCTAATTTAATGCAGATAAGGCACCAAGTGTGTTTAATTACCACCTTAATCAGCCACAGAACCTGTGTAATTAATATGTGTTCGGGTTTAAATGGACGAGGTGGCAACTAGGGATGAGCTTCGGTGTGTTCGCATAGTCCACATGCAGAGCCCGCCAGGAAGTCTGCACGGCGCTGCGCTAATCACAGGCAGGGAGACATTGTCCCGATGCTCGGCTGCAGAGATTGTGAAATGTCTCCCTGCCTGTGGTTAGCACAGCGCCGTGCACACTTCCTGGCGGGCTCTGCATGTGGACTATGCGAACATGCCAGAGCTCATCCCTAGTGGCAACTCTAATCTGGCACCAAGCTACATAAATCAGAAAATAAAAATAAATAAAAAAACATCTCCCTAAAGAGCAAAGTCTACGCAGACTTGCATCATTTAAAAAAATATTTTCATTCAATAGATTTTTTGCTGTGTCGACCTTACAAAGCAGCATTTTTCCAAGTACTTACAGAGGAGAAGGAGTATATAGAAGGACACAAGGATCTCTACAAGGACGTCCTGATGGAGAACCGTCCGCCCCTCACATCACCGGGTAAGAGGAGACTTTCATTTCTTGGAAAGAAGAGTATTGAGGATCCCCCTAGATACACACATTCTCTGATATAAAGACATAGAAACAATGGCCCGGATTCAAGTAGGACTTACGCCGACATATCTTGAGATACGCCGTCGTATCTCTGCACCGATTCCCCAAGCTAGATACATAGAAAATATTGGCTTCAGCCACCCAACGTAACTTGCCTACGCCGGCGTATCGTGGGCGCATAGTTACGCTGGACGCATTCAGTGTTCCCAATTTAAATATGCAAATGAGTAATAGACGCCGATTCAAGAACGTACTTGCGCCCATCGCATGTTTTAAGCGATTTGCGTAAGGGTTATGTCTGGCGTAAAGTTATTCCTCATATAGAAGGCGCAACCCATGCAAAGGTATGGACCAGGGAACGAACGCCGTCGATGTTTACTTAGTACGTGAATAGGTCTGTGCGTAGGTTACGTTCACGTCGTAGGCAATGTTTTGACGTATCTTAGGCAGTTATTTCGACGTGACTGTGCGCATGTGCACTGGGATGCGTCCAAGATATGACGCATGCGCCGTTCGTTTTTAGTACTTGTTTGAAGCTCAGCCCATCATTTGCATGGTGTCACGCTTCATTTAAATGTTACACGCCCACTTCCACCTACTTTGACTTGCATCGGCTTATGCCAAGGACTATACGCTACGCCGGCGCAACGTTGAGAGCATTTGCTTTGTGAATACTATGCTTGCCTTTCAACGTTGCGCCGGCATAGCGTAAAGAAGATACGCTACGCCTGCATAAAGATGTGCCGAGGTACGTGAATCTACCCCAATGTATTCAGTCAGTGTGTGTTTCCTACAGATGGATCTAGTAAGAGAAATCCCCCAGAGAGATGTCCCCGTCCTCTGTATTCCCGGGACTCCACACAGGAACATCAGGAGATCTCTCAGGAGGATCAGGTGGGTGGAACTGAAAGTCTTAACAATGCTATGTATTATTTATAAATTTATTTTTTTTGCAGATTTTATATACTAACTGTAATCCCTATTTTGTATTTGTAAGAATGAAGATCTCGTTAAAGTTAAAGAGGAAGCTGAGGATCTCTATGTGATGGGTGATGAGACATGTAAAGAGGAGGAAGTTCTTCCAGAGATCAGCACAGGTGAGTAATAAACAGTAAATCCAGAGAAGAGTCCCAGATCCTCCTTGTTCAGTCACTACAACAATCACTTCTTCTCCCCCCTCCTCTGTCAGTAGACAGTAATGGGGAGACAGTATGTGCCGGGGGGGGGGGGTGTCAGGAGACATCAGCCTCTTATTAGACTCCGGCTCTCCTCCTCACATCATGTCATTGTGTATTACCAGCCAAGAGACGTGTCTTCTGTCACACACACTCTCATACATCTGGGGTCTCTCATACAAGGGGCTTCACTCTCTTCTTTATTTACAGGCACCAGAGACACTCAGACAGAGGTCAAAAGTGAAGTGGAGGAACTACAAATAATTAAAAAGGAAGAGGAGGAAATTTCTCTATATATCACCATTGGTGAGCAATAAACATTAAACTCAGAAAAGCTACTTTGACACCAAACGCGTTGCGTCCCTCAGGTGTGAATGCAGTCTCACTCCAGAGAAGTGTCCCAGATTCTCCTTGTTCAGTCACTACAACAATCTCTTCTTCTCCCCTCCCCCTCCTCTGTCAGTAGACAGTAATGGGGAGACAGTATGTGCCCAGTGGGGGAGTCAGGAGCCATGAGCCTCTATTAGACTCCGGCTCGCCTCCTCACATCATGTCATTGTGTGTTACCAGCCAAGAGACGTGACCAGTCTCTCCCCCCCCCACCCACACACACACACACACACTCTCTGGGGTCTCTCATACATCTCAGTACAGGGGGCTTCACTCTCATCTTTATTCACAGACCCTGGAGACACCAGAGACACTCGGAGAGACGTCAAAGCTGAGGAGGAGAAAGAAGAAGGACATATAATGATTAAAGAGGAAGAAATGTATATGGAGATCAGCACAGGTGAGTAATAAACACTAATTCCAGAACAGATTTTTATTTTATTTTGCACAGGCTTTGTTCATTGAATGTTTCATTCATTATTTGTGTCTACCCGTGCTTGTATTTTTCAGGTTAGAAAACACACCCAGACCTTAGCCTGTCCTGGGATGGCTGATCTCTCTCAGCTAATAACCATGTGTGTTTCTTAAAGTGGAGTCCAGGCTTTTTTTTATTTATTAAAAGTCAGCAGCTACAAAAAGTTTAGCTGCTGTTTTTTAATAAACCGACACTCACCTGTTCCACGGTCCAGCGATGTGGCTGCGCAGAGCGCCCCTCCTCTCCCATTCCTCTCCGCCGGCGCTGTCATAGCCACTGTGGGCACCCAGCCATGACAGCTTTCGGCTTCACGGCCGGACACGCACTTCGCAAGCGTGATTCGCTCAGCACTCTCCCAGTGGACAGACAAACTTCTGGGACCTGTCATGTGTCCCAGAAGAGTGCCGAGAGAGAGGGGCCGCCTAGGGGGATGAGGAGGAGTCGCCTAGGGGGAAAGGAGGGGTTGCCTAGGCGGCCCGTAGGCGAAATGAGGAAGTGGGACAGGGAGTCCCACTCAAAACGAAGCACCCCCCCCCCCCCCCCAAAAAAATGAAATGCCAAATGTGGCATGTAGGGGGACTAGGAATGCTTAAAGCAGAAGTTCCACTTTTGGGTAGAACTCTGCTTTAAAGCCTAAGGATAGCTATCTTAGGAAATGAAATCGGCACAAGGGATATAACTTGCAGTCAGTAGGATGTGTCCGTTGTGCTGATTCTGCTTCATAATCTTCCTGTGTTGCAGGGATTAATACAACTAAGGGGCCGCCACAGGCATCAAGGAAGCTATGTCTGGCCTTTTTGTTCAGCTACACCTTTTATAGAAAGGTAAAAAAAAAAGGGGGTGTAAAAATCTGTCATTGTTCACGAAAGCATCAAAATGGGGAGGAAAGAGAGAAGAATATGAGTTGGGAATAGTAGATGGAGAAGATGAAGTGTGGGAAGAGCAGCAGAAAAGACTTGCCTGGGAATAAGAGAGAGGGGGGGGGGGGTCTCTTCCACAAGGTCCAGCCACATCACAACACCATGTATTCTTAAAGAGGAACTTCACTCCCAACCTTTGCTGTTTGTTTGATTTTTTTTCCCCCATTCTTAGCAGATATGCAAGGTTGTCCTTAAAGCGGAGGTTCACCCACAAATCAACTTTCTGACATTTGATCCAGCATACTGCTAACATCTGCAGTATGCTGTTTTGTTTTTTTTACTTATCGTTTTTATGAGCCCTTGTTATCCGTTATCCGGCTCCGAGCGGGGAATCCTGCGGGGAATGGGCGTTCCTAAGCCAAGAGGAGTTGATTGACTGGCTGCTAAGGTGCGTCACGGCTTCCAAAAATACCCGAAGTGACACTTGGGTGTTTACGGCGCCTGCGCCTACCGTGTAGAGCTGACTGCGCAGACACCTAAACAGCCGAGTTTCACTTCGGGTGTTTTTGGAAGGCGTGACGCGCTTTAGCAGCCCGTCAATCAACTCCTCTTGGCTTAAGAACGCCTATACCCGGAAGCATTCCCCGCTCCGAGCCGGATAACAACGGCTCATAAAAACGATAAGTACCAAAAAAAAAAACCGCATACTGCAGATGTTGGCAGTATGGTGGATCTAATGTCAGAAAGTTGATTTGTGGGTGAACCTCCGCTTTAAAGGGGTTGTAAAGGTATTTTTTTTTCCCCTAAATAGCTTCCTTTACCTTAGTGCAGTCCTCCTTCACTTACCTCATCCTTCCATTTTGCTTTTTAAATGTCCTTATTTCTTCTGAGAAACCCTCACTTCATGTTCTTCTGTCTGTAACTCCACACAGTAATACAAGGCTTTCTCCCTGGTGTGGAGAAAGCCTCTTGAGGGGGCGAGCAGGAGAGTCAGGAAGCCCACTAACACACAGTTCTTTTCTCTATCTCCAAAGTAGAGAGTGTCCTGACACTCCTGCTCGCCCCCTCCCCCCTCAAGCAGTAGGATAACCCTGGATTTGCAGAGAAGGTGGGTATGTGAATTAAAGGGGTTGTAAAGGTATTTTATTCCCCTAAATATCTTCCTTTACCTTAGTGCAGTCCTCCTTCACTTACCTCATCATTCCATTTTGCTTTTAAATGTCCTTATTTCTTCTGAGAAATCAACACTTCCTGTTCTTCTGTCTGTAACTTCACACAGTAACGCAAGGCTTTCTACCTGGTGTGCAGTGTCGTGCTCACCCACTCCCTTGAGTTCACTGTAAATGAAAGGCTCTGTGGTGACTGCCCCTCAGATGCCCTTTACTCACAGTATGTGCTCAATCTTTGAGCATTCTTTTAACCCATAAAAGCATATCTTGGGATAGGAAGTGTCACCGTTGGGGACAGCTTAGAACCGAAGGCAATTATTGTAGCTTGAGCTGTTTTTTTTTTTTTTAAAACACCAGAGGCACCTATATAAAATATATAATTTTAGCTTGGAAGTGGGCTTTAATTTTTGTTTCTGGTAGCTTGAATAGTTCTACTATCTTAGAACTGTGTAAGTCGTACCCGTTTTTGGGAGATACAAAATCCTCAATGTCTTTTTTTAAACATATTTCTAATCGGACATATAAACTATTAGGCTTCATTTCCGTGGACGTTTTTACAGCCACTTTTTTTTGCCTTTTTTACAGCTTAAAAACGCCTGTCCATGTTTATTTTGCGCGTTTTTGCGCGTTTTTTAATGTCTGGTGTTTTTACAGCTCTACAGCTTCAGAACGAACTGGTCCCGTTTTTTTTGCAGCTTAAAAAACGGCTCAGCCATCTACATCTCCAAAACGTCATGGTGGGCACGAGGCCATAGACTAACATGGAGAGACGTTTTTAAGCTGCAAAAAACACTCAGAAAAGTGTCTGTAAAAACGTCCATGCAAATGAGGCTTTAGAGCAGGGATCCTCAAACTACGGCCCTCCAGCTGTTGCAGAACTACACATCCCATGAGGCATTGTAACACACTGACATTCACAGACAATACTAGGCATTAGGGTTGTCCCGATACCACTTTTTTAGGACCGAGTCCAAGTACCGATACTTTTTTTCATGTACTTGCCGATACCGAATACCGATACTTTTTTTAAATGTCATGTGACAGTTTTCAAACCACAATACAGACTAAGGATATTTTCTTTAGAATTATGAAGAACTCTAACTCAAAACATTATAAAAGAATAAAAATGAGTAAAAATGAATAAAAATGTTTTATTTTCTTGTCACGCAGTAGTAAAAAACTCAAAGAATTTTCACAGAACATGTTGATAAATACAAAAAAAGTATTCTATTTAGGTATCGGGAGCATTTGCGCGAGT
Source organism: Rana kukunoris (assembly GCA_029574335.1). Taxonomy (NCBI): domain Eukaryota; kingdom Metazoa; phylum Chordata; class Amphibia; order Anura; family Ranidae; genus Rana; species Rana kukunoris. The sequence continues at coordinate 171,150,221 of CM056056.1, read as the reverse complement.
ACAAGTACTCCCGCAAATACTCGGTATCGGTCCCGATATCGATACTAGTATCGGTATCTGGACAACCCTACTAGACATGATGGGAATTGTAGTTCCTGAACAACTGGAGGGCCATAGTTTGAAGACCCATGCCTTAGAGCTACTGCAGCAGATGTAATGAATAGGCCAAGAAACACATCATTTTTCTCTGTGATAATGAAGAGCTTGAAGCGCCACTCCAAGCAGAGGCTGTAACATTTTCCTACCGGTATCCAGGATATTGGAGCAGGCATCCATTCACTATTTAAGGAGTGCTTGAATATGAGGTGTAAGACATCTCTCAAGACTAAACCTGGTGCTCATAAAATATCTTAGATTTTGTGGCCTCTGCCAGTGCTACGCTGATGCGTTTCGCCCCGACCACAGGGGCTTGGTCACAGAGCACCAGGTTCCGTCTTGATCAGCGTCTTACACCTTACATGATTTTTCTTGTTCCATCTTTTATCAGAAACAGGCATAGTACAGAAGTATGTTACATTTACAGATTAAAATGGGCATCGCACCCACGTACAGTACTATACAAATCTCGAGTGAGCAATTCGCTAACGTATATCATTTCTAAAGTACCATATATACTTGAGTATAAGCCGACATAAATATAAGCCTAGGCACCTAATTTTACCACACAAATCTGGGAAAACGTATTGACTCAAGTATAAGCCTAGAGTGGGAAATGCAGCAGCTACTGTAACTTGAAAAGAGGGTCAATAATTCCCATTTGCAGCCTCACTGTGCCCATTTGCAGCCTCACTGTGCCCATTTGCAGCCTCACTGTGCCTCACTGTGTTCATTTGCAGCCTCACTGTGCCCTTACTCATTTACCTTTGATCTCCTGATGTGTCATGCTTCAGTCGGAAGTCCCGCCGCCTCCTCATCCGTGATGGATGGAACATTGGTCCCAGCATTGTATCAATGTTCCGTCTATCACCGACGAGGAGGATGCAGGCTTTGTTACAATAGACGGCTGCTGACTGCAGCATGACACGGCGGGATACTCGATCACGGACGTGGAGGAGGCAGGGCTTGGTTACAACGGACAGCTGCCTACTGTAGTATGACACAGTGGGATACCTGATCATGGATGTGGTGGAGGCTGGGCTTGGTTACAATGGACAGCTGCCAACTGCAGCATGACACAGCGGGATACTCGAGTATAAGCCAAGGGAGGGGGGGTTTCAGTATCAAAAAATTTGCTGAAAACGCTTCTAAGTTTGTTGCTTTGCTGAAAACGCTTCTAAGTTTGTTGCTTTTCCTTTGAGCCACTGACAATCCACTTTCAAAATCTTGTCATTTCTTTCAACTGTAGACTTTTAATAAAAGCAATTCTATTCTGTACCTTTCCTCCAGATGGGCGATGCATTGGCACTAACTTGAGGAAATGTCCCGTTGTCACTCCAAATGGTAAAACAAATAACAATGACACCACAACCAATTCTTCAGGAGAAAACCCTGTTTCTCAAAAGCTTCATCCAGAAGTTCACCCTGGAGATCTCTCTTTTGATCCATCTACTTACAGGGAGAGTCTTCCCGGAGGTGGATTATTTCTGTGCTCTGACTGTAACAAATGTTTTACGGAGAGAACAAAACTTATTGAACATCAAAGGACTCACACACGGGAGAAGCTGTTTTCCTGTTCTGAATGTGGGAAATGTTTCTCTTGGAAGTCCTCTCTGATTACACACGCGAGAGTTCACACCGGGGAGAAGCCGTATTCATGTTCTCACTGCGGCAAGTGTTTTACGGACAGGTCCAACCTCTCTACACACGAAAAAACTCACACAGCCGAGAAGCTGTTTTCCTGTTCTGATTGTGGGGAAAGTTTTTCCCAGAAGGGTTACCTTCTTTCACATCAGAGGACTCACAAAGAGGAGAAGCCTTACTCATGTTCTGAATGCGGGAAGTGTTTTTCATGGAGGAGACTTCTGGTGAGACACCAGAGAATTCACTCGGGGGAGAAGCCGTATTTGTGTTCTGAGTGTGGGAAATGTTTCACCGACGGTCCAGATCTTGCTAGACACAAGAGAATCCACACGAGTGACCGACCGTATTCGTGCTCTGAATGCGGGAGAGGTTTTACCAATAGGTCGAATCTGGTCCAGCACCAGAGAGTCCACACCGGTGACCACCCGTATTCATGTCCTGAATGTGGGAGAGGCTTCTCTTGCAGGTCGCATCTAGTTGGACACCAGAGAACTCACATGGGAGAGAAGCCGTATTCTTGTTTAGAGTGTGGGAAATGTTTTACCCATAAATCAGCTCTGGTCAGACATGAGAGAATTCATACGGGCGATCGTCCGTTTTCATGTTCTGAATGTGGGAAACGGTTTTCGAGGTTGTCCTACCTTAACTCCCACCTGAATTCGCACAAGGGATAAGAGGTTCCTGTTTAAGGGTGTCAGGGTTTAATCCTTTAAAAAAAAATATATATAATATATAAATTTTTTTTTTTTTTAATTATATAATTAGGGATGCACCGATGCCATTTTTTAAACACTGAGTACGAGTACGGATACTTTTTTGCAGGTACTCGCCGATACCGATTACAGATACCGATTACAGATACCTATCGCCTAGGAGGAGTGGTGGTTTGGGAGGTGGTGGGGGGTTGTTGTTCAGAAGTTGGGTGATGGCAGGGTGAAAGAGGAGGGGTAAGTGAGGGCAAGGTAGTTGAAAGTGGGGTGAAATAGGGATTGCGGGGTGGTAGAGTTGGGATGGAAATGGCTGTAATTGCTGGGGGGAAGAGGATGGGGAAAGGAGAGTTTTTGGGAGACATGGGGGCAGAGGTGACAGATGGTAGAGGGAAGGAGGAGGCAACAGGCAGAAGTGACTGCAGGGTACAGGGAGGCAACCAGAGGCTGCAAGCATGGCACGGGGAATGCAGCCAGAGGCTGCAGGCACGGTACAGGGAGGCAAAAAGAGTGGGTTGGGGGAAGAGGGAAGGTTGGCCAAGGTTAGGTCAAAAGGGGTTACTATTGGGAACATTAATTTTAAAATGGTCAAATGATGTTCAGATGCTGTTAAAGTACAACATTTGTTTATTAATTAAATAGAAAATTAGTATCAAAAGCATATATAGTACAGTACTGAGACCAACGGTGGACTCGTGAAGAAAAGTGGATAATCATAGGTATTGACTTGATTATCAATGTAGACAATGCACATTTAGCCAACAGGACAAACAATTAGGACAAAACAAAACAGAAATAGACTCAAGGCACAGGTCCGGACGTGTGTGTATTCAGCTTCTTTACTTCAGCATAGTAGTCAAGTGATAAAATCGTAGAATAAGCAGGGGAATTAATAATTTCAATTGATTGATGAACCCTGTTATTAATTACCCAATCACTGCTGGTAAATAGGAGCTGGATACTCTGTGAGGAAGGGCGGGGGGGGGGGGGGGGGGGGGGGGGTGGGAGGGGACGAGGGCGAAATGACCTACGGCAACGGTGATGCCAAAAGTAAATAAATAAATAGAGGGTCAAATGATGGTAAAGAAACAGTCCCTGTGACTTTATCGGAGGGGCAAATTAATGGAACCCTCCTAATTTCAGCAGATCCTGATACGAGCAACGTTGCCGATAGTGACTGGTACAGTGATAGCAGTTCCAGGTTAATAGTATAGACTAAACCTGTGCCTTGAGTCTATTTCTGTTTTGTTTTGTCCTAATTGTTTGTCCTGTTGGCTAAATGTGCATTGTCTACATTGATAATCAAGTCAATACCTATGATTATCCACTTTTTTTCATGAGTCCACCTTTGGTCTCAGTACTGTACTATATATGCTTTTGATACAAATTTTCTATTTAATTAATAAACAAATTTTGTACTTTAACAGCATCTGAACATCATTTGACCATTTTAAAATGAATGTTGCCAATAGTAACCCCTTTTGACCTAACCTTGGCCAACCTTCCCTCTTCCCCCAACCCACTCTTTTTGCTATATTAGTTGGTTACGGCAGCAGAACCCAATTTAATGGGCACATTTTTCCTGTGATGTGGTAATATTCCACACACCTATCTCATTTTAATGGTCACCTTGCGCTCCTCCCTTATCCCTATCCTTCCCTATTTATTTCACGGTACAGGGGGGCAGCCAGAGGCTGCAGGCAGGGTACAGGGAGTCAGCCAGAGGCTGCAGGCAGGGTACAGGGAGTCAGCCAGAGGCTGCAGGCACGGTACAGGGAGTCAGCCAGAGGCTGCAGGCAGGGTACAGGGAGTCAGCCAGAGGCTGCAGGCAGGGTACAGGGAGTCAGCCAGAGGCTGCAGGCAGGGTACAGGGAGTCAGCCAGAGGCTGCAGGCAGGGTACAGGGAGTCAGCCAGAGGCTGCAGGCAGGGTACAGGGAGTCAGCCAGAGGCTGCAGGCAGGGTACAGGGAGAGAGCCAGAGACTGCAGGCATGGTACAGGGAGAGAGCCCAGATCCAATGCTCTGTGTGGATGGAAGTAAGAGCTGGAGGAAGAAAGTGTGCAGCAAGGAGACACAGGGCTTGTGGGCTGTTAGGCTGGGCGGGCCTGCACCGTGCAATGCCACTGGGAGGAGGAGGAGGCGGGGATGGCACTGTCTGGAGGGGAGGAGGAGGCGGTCCTCTTCCAAGCGACGTCACTTCAGGTATCAGTTTCCGGAATCGGAGCATTTTCGTGAGTACCGATACTCGTGAAAATGGCTACACTCCCTTTTTCTGTTTTACTTTATCAAATACGGTATTTGTCTTGGGCTGTAAAGCAATCTTCAAGGAGGCATATGCATTTACACATGAAAATAAGTATCTTTATCTAATAAAGACTTATAAACATCTACAAAGAGTTGAATAAGGTTATGTTTATATAGCGAATCTAGCCATACATGCATATGCATTCAACTAAAATGATCAAGCCCTTCTAACAAAAATGTGTACATGTAATTCAATAAGCAGAATGCTCAAATGTATCTCTCATTGGCCAAAATGGAGTTGTTGCTTGGTCAGCCCATTTGGTAAGGACAGCTTGTCTTTTTATCTCCTGGTCAGCTCTATGTCCACTCCAAAAGCCAAATGGTCAAGCGTATTCCCTCCTACCTACGATGTCACTTCCTGTTAGATCCACTTCTTATTTAGCCAGCCCTTTCAGACCACCTAGGCAACTTTATTAGCACATTTGTCAGTTTGGAGGTGGGGCTTTCCTAGGCAGGATGCACTTGCATGTAGCGATACATTTATTTATTTTTTATCGGCGAGTACCAATACTTTCAGTCAAGTACTTGCCGATACCGAGTACCGATAGCAGTGTGATTTGCATTCATACAAAATGAATGATCGCAAATCACACTGCAAAGAATTGCATGTGATTTCAACAAGAATACGGTGTGATTCCTGTCTGAATCACGTGCGGTTTCCTACGCTGGAACTGTGTGAACCCAAGCTTGTATTGGGGAGTTCACACAGGATCGCGGGAGTTCCACCAGCTCCGGCTCCCGATCCGACTGTGGACACCTACGGCTGTGGCTTGGGCTTCTCTTGCCTCTTTCGTGGCTTTGTTACCTGCATTTCCAGTGGCTCTCTCCCCCTAGCCTCCAGTGATTTGAGCCATACACTGGACCCCAGTCCCGCTGTACCAGATCCACATCTATTAACCACGCTTTTCAAACCACCTAGGCAACTTACTTTGTACATTTGGTGGTTTGTGATGCAGACCCTCCATAAATAACCCTAAGAAAGAACCTGGAATGGATTCTAGCAACTCCCTACTCTACCCAAAATCAAATAAAACATTTTATGTGTTTTGTGTTGCTGTTTTCCCATTATTTCCTGTTTTAACTGTTGTCACAGAACAGTAAGGTAGGGGGCAGTGTGGTGCACGATTCAGAATATATCACAGGGCTGCCACTTTTTTTTTACAAAGAATGTACACTTCAAGGGGTATGAATACTTTTTCAAGGCACTGTAAACATTGTTCTTGCCAGTGTATGAACTGATTGGCTCTTTGTGCAGCTTCTTCCTCCCATACACCATTCCTGCTGTACATAGATGGCAAAAGGTTGATACCAGGTCAAATACAGGTAATTGCACAACTAAAAATATTATTTAATATTGAGAATTTATTTGTGTCTTTTTAGATCTGTTTGAAGCTTTATTATTGATAGTATTATTACATCTTTAGTTCACTAAAATGTTATCTGTATTTCATTACTTACATGCATTCATATACTATTATGTTGGTACAGGAAAGGGTCATCCCCAGACTGTTCCAACAAAGTTGGGAGCATGAAATTGGCATGCTGATACCTTAAGAGTTCCCCTCACTGGAACTAAGGGGCAAAGGCCAAACCCTGAAAAAACAACCCCATGCCCTAATCCTCCCTCCACCAAATGATTGGACAAAGCAAGGTCCATAAAGACACAGATGAGCGAGTTTGAGGTGGAGGAACTTGACTGGTTTGCAGGGTCCTGACATCAACCCGATTAGAATACTTTTTGGATGAATTTAAGTGAAGACTGCGAGCCAGGCCTTATTTTCCAACATCAGTGCCTGACCTCACAAATGTGCTTCTGGAAGAATGATCAAACATTCCCATAGACACTCCTAAACCTTGTGGACGGCCTTTCAAGAAGAGTTGAAGCTGTTACAGCTGCAAAGGGTGGGCCAACTCAATATTGAACCCTACGGACTAAGACTGGGATACCATTAAAGTTCATGTGCGTGTAAAGGCAGGCATCCCAATAATTTTTACAATCTAGGCCCAGATTCACAAAGCACTTACGCTGATGTATCTCCAGATACGCAGCGTAAGTACAAATATGCACCACCGTATCTGTGCGCTGTACCCACAAACATAGATAAGCCTAAAAACTGACTTCATCCCACCGTCGTAACTTGCCACGGCGGCGTAGAGTGGGCGCATTTTTCCGCTGAACGCATGTGGCTTTCCCATTTGATTTTCGATTCAAGTATGCAAATGAGGGAGATACGCCTATTCACGAACGTACTTATGCCCGGCGCATGATTTAAGCGGTTTGCGTACGTTTTACATCCGGCATAAAGTTATTCTCCATAAAGGAGGCGCAACCCATGCAAAGGTATGGACCAGGGAACACAAGCTGTTGAATTTTACGTTGTACGTGAATAGGGCCGGGCGTAGGTTACGTTCACAACGTAGGCAGTTATTCGACGTATCTTAGGCATTTGTTTTGACGTGATTGTGAGCATGCACACTGGGATGCGGCCACGACACCACTATGGGGTGCAACGGATCACAGTTGATCCGTGATCCGAATGGGTCACCCCCTTCGGATCGGCACACGCATTGCTGCGGCACCGGAGCTAGGCCGAAGCCACGGCCTTTCGTAATGTAATGTAATGGCCGCGGCTCCGGAGCTAGGCCAAAGCCGCGGCCTTTCCTAACGTTATGGCCGCGGCCTCAGCCTACCTCCGGATCCGCGGCCATAACGTTAGTAAAGGCCGCAGCTTAGGCCTAGCTCCGTAACCACGGCCATAACATTAGGAAAGGCCGCGGCTTCGGGCTAGCTCCGGAGCCGCGGCCATCTTGGTACACCCGGCGGCAGCCCTCCTCCTCTGTTTACATCCACAGAGGAGGAGGAGCCGCACTCATGGGACACACGCTGGAAGCGTCTGTACTTCCTGGGGGGGGGGGGTCTCTTGCCTGAGAAGGGGGGGTTGTCTGGCCTAAGGGGGGTGTCTGGCCTGAGGGGGGTGTGTCTGTCGGTACTACCTGGGGGGGTGTCTGTACTGAGAGGAGGTGTCTGCTCTGATGCGGGTGTCTGCACTGAGGGGGTTCTATAGTTGGTGGGGGGGGGGTGACACCATTTTTTTTCTGCCCTGGGTGACACCAACCCCCCAGTGAAGCCACTGCAGTGGGGGAGAGATGTGGATATTACAGTGGGGGAGATTTTTTTTTTTTTTTTGCCGATCCAAAAATGATCCGATTTGTGACTCCTGATATGAGGAACGATCCGAACCGTGAGTTTTTTGATCCGTTGCACCCCTAGATACAATGCATGCGCAGTTCGTTCTAAGTAATTTGCATGGGGTCACGCTTCATTACCATGGATCATGCCCACTTCCACCTACGCTGGCTTACGCCTACGAAATATACGATACGCCGGCGCAGAGTTGGGAGCATTTGCTTTGTGAATTCCATGCTTGCGTCTCCGCGATGCGCCGGCGTAGCGTAAGACAAATGCTACGGCAGCATATAGATGCGCCGATGTATGTGAATCCGGGCCATAGAGTATGATCTTATGGGTAGAATGTTGTTGAAATGAATTCTTTGGTGACAGGGTCTCTTAAAATCTTTCCCCTGAAGGCCACTAAGGAGGAGCACGTGGGCCACATATGGTCCAAAAAAAAAAGTTGGATCTGCGTGTGATTTTGTGATATAGATGACTAGAGACTACCTGCTCACACAATACTGCTGGTCCACCAACAGTTGGAGAAAGAATGGCTTATGCCTTATGGCCTTCGCATGGCAGCAGGTATCTGCAGTCTGGTGTGTGCAAGTGGAGCCGGTCCCCATAAAAAGCAGCCTAATTCCTTGATCACCAAAGAAAACATTGATTGGTTGCTACATGTACCTTCAATGATGGTCTTTTGGTGCTGTAGGGATAAAAAAAACTGCTGGACCTGTCACACCACTTGCTTGCTGTAGCAATGCAAGGTGCTGGATAAGGGATTTTTTTTTTTTTTCAGCCGAAGGTGGCAGAACAGATTTCTGGCACCTCCGTCGTTGGGCCAATACGTACCGCTCACTACTGTTACTTGTAAACACAGAAGCCCACCAAGAGAGGCACTCCTCTCTTGGTGGCTGCACTGAACCCTCTCTGTTCTGTGCATTCCTATAAGAGCAAAGGAAGGGCCGGGGATGCATATAGCTGTGCTGATCTGGCAGCAGCAGCTACTGAAGCCTGTGCCAGCCCTGCAGCCTACATTCTCCTCTCTCCTACTGGGGCACGCCGTAGCTGTTCTTCTGCAGCGTTGTTCTCTATCACGTGCTGTTAAGAAGAAGTTAAGTTTTATGCATGGGGGAAAAAGCTGTTTACTGAGGGAGGTTGGCAATTTGAGGGGAAAGGGGAAGAAATGTTTTGGTTGTAAAGTGGCTAGTGAAATATCCATTCCTGAGCTCTGCACCCCTGAACAGCATTTCACTCCTGAACCCTGCACTCTATAAGTAGCACACTCCTGAACTCAGAAATCCTGAACACTGTACTGTACATAGCATACTCCTGGGCCCTGCACTCTGTGTAGCGCACTCCTAAACTCTGTACCAAGGGCACTTCTGAACCTTGCACTCTGTACGTAGTTCACTACTGAACTAGGAACTCTTTGTGTAGCGCACCAATGATATCTGTTTTTTTTTACGTAGCACACTCCTTAACCCTGATGCTCTGTATGTAGCACACTCCTCAATTTTGTACGTAGCACACTTCTGAACCCTGATGCTTTGTACGTAGCACACTCCTCAACTTTGTACGTAGCGCACTCCTCAACTTTGTACGTAGCGCACTCCTCAACTTTGTACGTAGCGCACTCCTCAACTTTGAACTCTGTACATAGGACACTCTGGAACTCTAAAATCTTGAACTTTGTACATGGCATACTCCTGAACCCTGCTGCACTCTGTACATAGTGCACTACTGAACCCTGCATTATGTGTGTAGTGCACTCCTGAACCCTGTTCTCTGAAAGTAGGGCACTCCTGAACCCTGATACTGTTACGTACCTGGTGGGTGAGTCTAATGTGTAGAGGAAGACCTCCGGCTCAAGGGACGCTGATGGTGAGACAGCTGGCTCTGGAGCACGGCGGGGGAAGAGTGCCTAGGATCAATCCTGAAGTCTGTGCAAGTAGTAGCCAGGAACTCACAGGCAGTCTGGCAGCAGGCGGGTGAGGTAGCAGGTAGGCTGGCAGACTGAGATGCACAACAAGCAGGGTCAGACGAGCTGGGTAGACAATGGACAGGCGGATCAGGTATAATAGCAGGCAGGAGCGTAGTCAGGTCACAGGCAGGTTTTGGCAGCAGTCAGATCAGGTACAAACAGCAGGCAGGGAGTAAGCCAGAAAGGTATCAGGAGTCAGCACAGGTATCAAGATTTCAGGTAAACGCTGTAGACCAAGCAGCAATTGGCCAGTGCTGAAGCTGCATTTAAATAGGCCGTCTGGTACCAGTTCTGGTGACAGGTGCGCACGTGGCTGTTCTGAGTATTCTTTGTTGGGGCCTGTGCACAGCAGCTGTCTGCCGCAGACGGCTTCCCTGACAGATGCTCTGTACTTAGCACACTTTGAATCCCGAACTCTGTATGTAGCTCACTCCTGGACTCTGCACTCTTTGCACAGTGTGCTCCTGAACCCTGCACTTTGTATGAAGTACACTCCTGAACTCATAGTGCAGTTCCGAACTCTGTACGTTGTACACTTCTGAACCCTGTACTTTGTATGTAGCACACTCAAGAACTCTGCACTCCTGAACCCTGCACTCTGTACATAGTGCACATCTGAACTCTGCACTCTGTATGTAGCTCACTCCTGAAGCCTGCACTCTATACACAGCGCACTCCTAAATCCTGCTACGACGTAAATCTCATGCGCACACCTTTCAGGCTCCTATCACTGATTCTGACAATTTCGGAAACACACTGGGGTTGATTTACTAAAACGATGAAGTGCAAAAGCACTCTGCATGGCAGCCAATCAGCTTTTGAGTTCAGCTTGTTCAATTAAGCTTTCACAATGAAACTTGGAAGCTGATTGGTTTGTATTAAGAGCTTCACCAGATTTCGCATGCTCCAGTTTTAGTAAAATGTGGTATTTGCCATCTATCCGATACAGAGTGAATGCAGAGACGTCTATTCCAGAGCCACCAGCAGAGGGCAGCAGTCTGCCATATAAGAGAATGACGTGTTCTTGGCACCATTTAGTGGCCATTTTGTTGTAGACCAGAAGTATAAAAAGAATGTCTTTTTATAGTGCGAGGAAGAAGAGAGAAGGGGGTATCGACACTGTGTGTGTGTGGACTGGATGGGGGGATTATTTCAAATCAACAAATCCTCATCTTCACGCAATTCCACAGAACATTAGATGGTCAGATCTTAAGGCGCTAAAGTCGTATTCTCTAAAATAAGTGCGTCCTTTTTCTTGGAGCCTTATAAATACGACTATCTGAGCAGATTCATTTGTTGCGACTGCAGAAAGGAACTAGAATGGGAGTCAGGAAGGAGAAAACTTTACAAAGCACCTTTCCTGCATAATAGGTCAATGCATGGAGGTCGCTAAGGTCCCCTCTGCCTAGGCATTTAGTCACATGACATCTGAAAAAAGCTTTTTTTTTAGTGTTTATTTTATAGTTTTATTACTGTATAAGCTAGCTTTGCTGGGCAGTCTTTCTTGCAAGAGCAGACATTCAGATATATGGGAGAAAGACCCAAGGATCTGTAGAAGGACGTCATGATGGAGAACCAGTCACCCCTCACATCACCGGGTAAGAGGAGACTTTCATTTATTGTAAAGAATTTTTTGGGGCAGTTACAGCCTAGGTAGGTTAGTTTGTACAGAGAGAGGGCATTATTTATGAGCGTTTTCCATTGCTGTACTGTGGGAGGGGTGGCTCCCTTCTACTAGAGCAGAATCATCTTTCTGGCATAGAAGGCCGTATAGAACATAATTTCTTAGATTAAGGGGCTTCTAAATTGTCCACTATCCCAAGCAAAAGTGGTATCGGGTCACATGGCACTTTTAGTTTACTGATTTGAATTAATGACAGAGACTTCCCTCCTCCAGAAGGATTGTATATGCTGGCAAAACCAAACAACGTGGAAGAAAGAGCCCTCCTCCGAGGTGCATTTAGGGCAAAGTGGACTACTGTCAGAGTATATTTTTTCGATTCCAAATATTTTATTGAAACTTTTGAAGAAGAACAATAATGAATATAACAAATTCACATTGTGTAACAAACGATAATAGATGCAATAAATACCATAGATAGCATTGAAAAATTAGATTAATAACTTTGCCATATATAGTAAGTTGTACAGCAAAGGGGAAAGAGATAAAAAAAAGGGGGGGGGTAGGGAAAAAAGAGGGGAAGAGAAGTGGGATAGAAATCATGCATTACAGTGTGAAATAAAAGTATAACATACCAGATAGCAAACAATCTATGAATGTTATGAAGAAGCATTAGATAAGCGACGAAATTCTGCAGTAACCTTAAAATTCAGCCAACATGCCCATTTAGCATAACATTTTGTGTCCTTCGTCTGACAGATTAGATTTTCCATGTCAGCAATATGTTCAATTTTTCTCAGCCATTCAGATACGGAAGGGGGAGTTAGATTTTTACAAAGAATAGGAATGCAGAGCTTAGCTGCATTAATAAAATGTGGTAGGATTGATTTTTTATAAGCAGATTGCAATAGAGAACTATGATGTAATAAATATTGAGCTGCTGTAAAATTAGGGACAAAAGTTGTGATGTGAGAGATTAAATCATGAACGGCTTTCCAGAACGGTTGTATGTAGCTACAGTCCCACCAAATGTGCAATAGTGTACCACGTTCAGATTCACAACGCCAACATAGAGGTGTGGAATTTTGGATAAACTTGTGAGTAGGGATGAGCCGAACACCCCCGCGTTCGGTTCGCACCAGAACCGTCGAACAGTCCAATCGTTCGCACGAACATTTAGAACCCCATTGAAGTCTATGGGACTCGAACGTTCGAATTCAAAAACGATCATTTTAAAGACAAATTTTCAAGTTATTGTTGAAAAACGTCTTTCAGAACCCGGGTCTTGCCCCTGGGAACATGTATCAATGGAAAAAAGTCTCAACGGTTGTTTTTTCAGGAGCAGGACTCCTGAAAAAACGACTGTTTTTAAAACTTTTTTCCCATTCATAGTAGTATCAATGGGGAAAAAAAGTTTTAAAAACGGTCAATTCATTTCACTCGAATTTGCCGCGAACGATCGATTTTGTTCGAAATTCGACGAACGATCAAACGGACGATGTTCGAGTCGAACATACGTTTGTTTCAAAACGCGAAGCTCATCTTTACTTGTAACTACCGGAGTCCTGTACCATCTAGAATACACTTTGAACTGTTCTCTTGTATCAGGACATTCAAGGAACTCTTGTGTATGTGAATGAATATACGCTTCCATTCTTCACTTGAGAGGGATATATTAAGATCCCTTTCCCATATTTGAGTAGTGTAATCGCTTTTAGGGTCATATGTAGAGAAAAAAAGGGTGTAGATAGAAGAAATTAGGTGTCTTTGAGGGGAAGATTTAATACATAGATTCTCAAAAGGTGTCTTAGGCCTCGTACACACGATCGGACATATCCGATGAAAACGGTCCGCGGACCATTTCCATCGGATATGTCCGATCTGGAGTTTGATCCGATGGCGTGTACACACCATCGGATCAAAGTCCCCGCCGGCGGACGGCGCGGTGACGTGTCGGTGACGCGGCGGTGACGTTGAAGCCGCCACGTCACCGCCACGTCACCGCACCAGGAAGTAAAACACTTCCGCGCATGCGCCGAATCCATTCGGCGGCGGCGCGGCGGCGGTGCGGGACGACATGTCTGCTGGTAAGTGTACTTACCAGCAGACATGTCGAGCGGACAGATTCCCACCGGATAGATTTCAAAGCATGCTTTGAAATCTGTCGGGTGGACAAATCTGTCCGCTAGCCCATACACACGATCGGAGATGTCTGCTGAAACGGTCCATCGGACCGTTTTCAGCGGACATATCCCCTCGTGTGTACGAGGCCTTAGTCTTGTACCAATCTGAATGTGAGGGGGATGTAAGGAGAAATTGGTTAATTTGATCAAAATCAGAGGAGGAAATAGAACAGTCAGGGTATTTAAGTAAATATGCTTCAAATGAGAGAAGGCGACCTTTCTCAAAAAAGGATTCTGCCCTAACAGATTTATTCAAGTGTGAACAAGAGCTGCGAAGTCTAAAACTTTTTATAGGGATGTCGGGATTATGGTTGAGTGGAGTTAAAGGGCCAGGAATCGAGGCAATATTACAATTTTTACATAAGGACCTAAAAATTTGTAAGGTTGGGTTGGTCAACGGATGAGTGGTAATGATGCGAGGTATCCTGCGGGAGCTGATCCAAGGCAAGTGACGTAAAGGTAGCAGAGAAAATGATCCTTCTAGTTTAACCCATGCCTTAGTCTTAATATGTAAGTGCCAGTCAATAATACGTGTTAAGAGGCAGGCCCAATAATACTTTTGGATGTCTGGTAAACCGATTCCACCCAAATGTTTAGGAATAATCAATCTCTCCCAACTGATCCTGGGTTGTTTTGAAATCCAAATACATTTTAAACATGTTTTTTTGAACGTGGTAAAGAAGGAGGCCGGTAATTTAATAGGGATAGTCTGCAAAAGATAAAGAATTCTGGGTAGTATATTCATTTTTATTATAGCGGCTCTACCGAACCAAGAGTAAAACCCTTTATCCCAATTTTGTATGTCAGTCTGAATAGATTTAAGTGCTGGAAGAAAGTTTAGAGCATATAGATCCCGTAAATTCGAAGGCAATTGGATTCCAAGGTAAGTGATGGATACGTCTTCCCAGCAAAAAGGGAAATTCCTCTTACAAAGGGAAATCGCATCATTAGGTAAGGATATGTTTAATGCTTTAGATTTGTCAAAATTGATTTTTAAGTTAGATAGTAAATTAAAAAATTAAAAATCTTTCAACAAATTTGGTATAGTTATAATAGGGTTTTAAAGAAATAATAAAATATCTGCATACGCAAAAGTATCAGAGTATATTTTAGCTAGCCGTTGTGGCGAGAAATACGTCATGTGCAAAAATTTGAGCTGAATGAACCTGACGCGGGCGGATATCACCAGGGAAGGGTATTGTTGGATGCCCTCCTTCCAGTCAATGTTGGCCAGCAAGGGTATATCCTCCTGCCACACCAAGAATAACTGTGAGACCTTGGAGGTGTCCATTCCCGCAAGGATTGAGTACAAGGTGAAGAGGGGCTTTGTCTCCACCGCACTCAACAACCGCTCTCTTCCAGTGGTTTCCAACACAGGAGATACCGGTTACCTGAGATGAATAAGCACGACGGAGCTGCAGGTATATAAAAAATATACAGTTAGGCAATCCCTTCTGGTGCTTCAACACATCACATTATATCAGCTAATGTCTTCATGTCATGTCGAGCCCAGAGCACAGGATTGGGGACAGTCTGGAAGTGCAGTAACTGCAGTTTCCCCCATTACGGAGTGCGGGGTGGACCAACTGTTAGAGCCCATTCACACAGGTCCGACTTTGGATCCGACTTCAAGTCGCCCCTAGTCGCCTCACTATGAACGGGGATCCGACTTGGAGGCGACTTCCATAGAAATCAATGGGTACAAGTCGGATTAAAGTAGTACAGGAAACTTTTTTTAAGTCGGAGCGAAAGCAGTAGTGTGCATTAAGACGGCTCCATTCACCTACGTTTATTTCTTCATGCAGCGCGACTTGAGGCCACTTGGGGCGACTTGAAGTCGGATCCAAAGTCGGACGTGTGTGGATGGGCTCTTAGGCTTCTGGATCTTGGCTAGGACAATCTTCCAGACTCTCAGGGTAGTTTGCATTGAGGGAGTAATATTTGGGTTAGATTTGGGTCCACAATTACATTTCTCAGTTCCGAGTATAACCTGAGCAACGCCGCCTCCAATGTCAAGGCAGGGTTGGCCAATTCCATCTTGGCGTGACCAGGAGCGCCGCCCACTAGTACTTGAGAAAACAGGGTAGGGGCGAGACCACCCAGTGAGAGAGGCAACTGAAGAGTGGATTTAGCAATGCTGGGGACGCTACCATTTCAGACGAAGGAGACAATCAAGCTTTTTTTATATGTGGACGGGATGTGTACCAGAGTTGTAGAAAGACATACAGAAATGTTGGGAGCACAGACATTTTAATGAGGTTAACCCTTCCAACCGGGGTGAGGGGTAGGGTTTTCCAGGCAGGGCATCTGAGTCAGGATGCGTCATCACATTGCAAGATCCATCTTTCAGACATTCTCACGTCTGAACCTCCATCATCTATGTGCACTAGTGTGCAATTTCCTGTGTTGCTCTGGAGGTACCCTGCAATGTTTAGCTAGTTTGCTAGATAGTTTCAATGGAACTAGGGTTGTCCCGATACCGATACCAATATCGGTATCGGGACCGATACCGAGTATTTGCGGGAGTACTTGTACTCGCGCAAATGCTCCCGCTGCCTGGCCGAATACTTTTTTTGTATTTATCAACATGTTCAGTTTTTTACTACTGCGTGACAAGCAAATACGTTTTTTTTTTATTCATTTTTACTAATTTTTATTCTTTTATAATGTCTTGAGTTAGAGTTCTTCATAATTCTAAAGAAAATATCCTTAGTATGTATTGTGGTTTGAAAACTGTCACATGACATTTAAAAAAACTATCGGTATCGGCGAGTACATGAAAAAAAGTATCGGTACTTGTACTTGGTCCTAAAAAAGTGGTATCGGGACAACCCTAAATGGAACGTCAAGTTTTTAACATGTAAACTGTACTTCTGTGTTTAAATAAATGTAATTTTAGAGAAACTTTCTCTGTACGACTATATTCTTACCAGCAAAAGTCCACACACAGAGCTCCACGTCCCTGCTCAGTTACTGAGCAATCGCGGGTGCCCGGCGGCCATCGCGGCTGCCGGGCATCGGGTTCACAGTAACGCGACGGGTGTACACAGTAACGCCGGTGGCGCGCGCGCGCCCCCTAGCAGCTTAAAATGACAGGACGTCATATGACGTCCTGTCAGAACAATCGAGCATTCCGCCTTCGGATGACAAGGTTAAAGTAACGCAGTGCAATATGGCAAAAAAATGGCCTGGTCATAAATGGGGGGGGGGGGTAAATCTTCTGGAGGTCAAGTGGTTAATTCCCCCAATGTATTAAGTCAATGTGTGTTTCCTACAGATGGATCCAGTAACAGAAATCCCCCAGAGAGATGTCCCCGTCCTCTGTATTCCCGGGACTCCACACAGGAGATCCCTCAGGAGGATCAGGTACCAGAAGTTAAAATTTGTAATTAAAACTGATATTTTTCCATTGCAGCATAAATATAAGGAACTTTTTTTTTATCCAGGGTGAAGGTCTAAATTTGACTAAAGTTGATGATGATGTTTGGGATGTTGACCCATGTAAGGAGGAGGAAATCCCTCAAGAGATCAGCACAGGTGAGAAATAAACACTAAAAGCACATGAGCACACATGGTAACATACAGGGATGAGCTCAAGAATGTTCGGACAAAAGTCTGAATCTACCTGATCTATACCACCAGGACGCTGTCAAATAATACAGTCAATCATAAGCAGCAGAGACATTCCCCACCCTGCAGCCATACATACATGCAGCCACTCTGTCTTATGTTATTTGCTAAATAAAATTAAATGTTGTAAATAAGCATTTTTTTCTCCTTCGCTGATGAGGCTGCATTGATGGGCACTGATGAGGCTGCACTGATGGAAACGAATGAGGCTGCATTGATGGGCACTTATGAGACTGCCTTGATTATCAATGTACAAATGTTTCCTGTATGAATTACCGATAACTCTATGAATGAGGGAAGGATTGACAATAACCGACAAGTCTGTTTACATTGTGATCAGCTGTGATTGGACACAGCTGATTACATGGTAAAGGGCCACTGTAATTGGAAGTGCGTCCCAGGGGAATTTAGCTGGTAAGAGGCAGATTGGCAAATTAAGGAGATGTAGTTGCCGTTTGGCAAGTGGTTAAACTGCAACACATACGACCAAATTATTTTAGAGTGACGGTTGGGCGGGGCCTCTATTGTTTTGGGAGGACGTATTACGACGTCCTCCCTTTCTGGGCATGCAACTCAGTGATTGGTGGTGTGCTGTGTACCTTGGACACAGCGCATTACTGATCGCCATAGAGAGCCAATGATGTAGGCTCTTTACCATGTGATCAGCTGTGTCCAATCACAGCTGATAACATGTAAACAAATGCTGGTTTTCTGCATTTTCTTTTTTCAGTGCTGTCAGTGTCTGAGGAAAAGGAAAGCATATAACTGGCTTTCCTGTGGTAAAAGGGGCATTTACACTAATAATCAGTGCAGCCCCATCAGTTTAGAATATCAATGCCTATCAATGCCCATCAATTTGTACAAATGTATAACCACCAATATGGAGACATAAATAAGGTTGCCAATCCCGATACATCTATATGGAAACAGAGCAAGTATCACCAAAACCGAGATTTATGGGATTTTTTGAGGCAGACCAAATAAAGGAAAAATGATCAATATAGTAAAAAATATATAATTTAATGGTATTTGAAAAAATATATAAATAAAGATATACAATGGTGTAGGAGACACCAACAATAGAAAATACGACAATTTTCACAAAAACAATAATGAGTCGGTGATCATGATCATTGTCTCTGTATATCCACCTACGTAGGAGGCTGGACGCCTGATTCACCCATCCGTACGGAACTTGCCTATCACAGGCATGGGCTGGGGCTTGTCTATATAACTGTGGGAGTCATATCTCCCTAATAAGTTCTTTTAGCCATTTCACGTATTGGGGTGTTCCGAGGCGTCTCCCTCTGCTGCATTACATGCTGCGTTTGCAACATTCTGAGACACGCATGATCGTTTTCTTTGCACATCTTGAGTCGAAATTGCTATGATCTGAACCTCCCAGACCAAACCCTGATAAAGGGACTACCTGTGTGTCCCGAAACGCGTCGGGTGGATCATTATTACCGACTCAATGTTGTGTTTGTGAAAATTGTCGTATTTTCTATTGTTGGTGTCTCCTACACCATTTTATATCTTTATTTATATATTTTTTCAAATACCATTAATTTATATATTCTTTACTATATTGATAATTTTTTTCCTTTATTTGGTTATTTGGTTTGCCTTAAAAAAATCCCACAACTCTCGGTTTTGGGGATACTTGCTCTTTTTTCATACATCAGTGCCCATCAATTCTGCCTCATCAGTGCTAATCAGTGCAGCCTATCGGTGCCACCTATCAATGCTCATCGGTGCCGCCTATGAATGCTCATCGGTGCCGCCTATGAATGCTCATCGGTGCCGCCTATGAATGCTCATCGGTGCCGCCTATGAATGCTCATCGGTGCCGCCTATGAATGCTCATCGGTGCCGCCTATGAATGCTCATCGGTGCCGCCTATGAATGCTCATCGGTGCCGCCAATCAATGCTCATCGGTGCCGCCAATCAATGCTCATCGGTGCCACCAATCAATGCTCATCGGTGCCACCTATCAATGCTCATCGGTGCCACCTATCAATGCTCACCGGTGCCACCTATCAATGCTCACCGGTGCCACCTATCAATGCTCACCGGTGCCACCTATCAATGCTCACCGGTGCCACCTATCAATGCTCACCGGTGCCACCTATCAATGCTCACCGGTGCCACCTATCAATGCTCACCGGTGCCACCTATCACTGCCCATCGGTGCCCATCAGTGCTGCCTGTCACTGTTTATCAGTGCCCATCAGTGAAGAAGAAAAATTACTTATTTGCTAAATTTTACAACAGAAACAAAGAAAACTTTTTTTTTTTTTTTTTTTTATTCAGTCTTTTATCGTTTAACAAAAGAGAAAATCTATCTGTCTCAAAAAAATGATAACAATTCCACATGGGCACAGTGTTGCATGAATGCGTAATTGTAATTTAAAGTGCGACAGGAAGTTGAAAATTGGCTTGGGCAGGAAGGGGATGAAAGTACCCAGGACTGAAGTGGTTAAAAAACAAAATTCAGTTATGGTTTCCATCTACTTTAACTTTGCCAATGTGTGCTTCTCACAGATGGATTCAGGAATAGAAATACCCCAGAGAGATGTCTCCGTCCTCTGTATTCTGCACAGGAACATCATAAGATCCCTCAGGATTATCAGGTAACACCATGGATCTTCTGGTCTATATGTATATGCTGATTTATGTTACGTTTAGTACAGTGCTAACATTCAGTTTTGTCACTCAGGATAAAAACATGACTAAAGATGAAGAAGAGCCGTGTGTAAAGGGTGATGATCCATGTAAGGAGGAGCAGATCCCTCCAGAGATCAGCACAGGTGAGTAATAAACTCTAAATCCAGAGTCCCAGATTCTCCTTGTTCAGTCACTACAACAATCTCTTCTTCTTCCCCTCCTCTGTCAGTAGAGATGGGCTTGATCCCGCCAGGAAGCCGACACTGCACATCGCTAATCAAATGCAATGAGACACCTCCCAGTCTGTGCAGCTGCGAACCGGGAAATCTCTCACTGCTTGTGATTAGTGGTGTGCAGTGTCGGCTTCCTGGCGGGTTTGGGACTGGGATCCCCAACACGCCCGAGCCCATCTCTGGTAGACCGTAATGGGGAGACAGTATGTGCCCAGTAATGGAATCAGTCTTTATTAGACTCCAGTGGTTTATGTAAATACAGGCTCATTACCATACATTCTACGTGGAAGGTTTGTTATTTAAAGTAAGCAAATCACAAATTCACTTTAACCACTTGCTTACTGGGCACATATACCCCCCTCCTGCCCAGGTGAAATTTCAGCTTCCGGCACTGCGTCATTTTAACTGACAATTGCGCGGTCGTGCGACGTGGCTCCCAAACAAAATTGACGTCCTGTTTTCCCCACAAATAGAGTTTTCTTTTGGTGGTATTTGATCGCCTGTGCGGTTTTTATTTTTTGCGCTATAAACAAAAAAAAACGTAAATTTTGAAAAAAAATACAATATTTTTTACTTGTTGCTATAATAAATAGCCAAATAAAAAAAAAAAAAAACACATTTTTTTTCCTCAGTCTAGGCCGATCCGTATTCTTCTACATATTTTTGGTTAAAAAAAAAGAAAAATCGCAATAAGCGACTGGTTTGCACAAAAGTTATAGCGCTTACAAAATAGGGGACAGAATTATTATTTTTTTACTAGAAATGGCGGCGATCTGCGATTTTTTTATTGGGACTGCGACGTTATGGCGGACACATCGAACATTTTTGGCGCCGTTCACATTTATACTGCGATCAGTGCTATAAATATGCACTAATTACTATATAAATGTGACTGGCATTGAAGGGGTTAACACTAGGGGGTGAGGAAGGGGTTAAATGTATTCCCTACATAGTGTTCTAACTGTGGGGGGAGGGGGTGACTGGGGGGGTGACCGACTTGTGTCCCTATGTACAAGGGACACAGATCGGTCTCCTCCTCTCCAGAGACAGGACGCTGTCTCTGTGTAAAACGGCAATGAGAGATGATCTATATGAGATCATCTCTCATTCGCCGCACAGATCGCATCGCAAACGACCACTCTGATTGGCCGTTCGCCGCGATCTGTGATTGGCTGTGTCCAAGGGACACGGCCAAGACAGAGCTTCCCCGCTGCGCGCTCTGGAGCGCACGCTGGGAACGCCCAAAGGGGCGGCCGTCAAAAGACGGCGGGTTGGATATTCTGACCCGCGCTGTAGCCGTCATTCATCTATATAGCGCGGGTCTGAAGTGGTTAAATACTTCACATTCATAGACTGGAAGGTTTTAGTTTCCAGGCCAGTATAAAGTTCTGTTAAGACGTGTTAGTGTTTGGGTTACAACGAGGATTAGTGTGAGGACTACAAAAATGGTTAGTCTTATGCCACGTACACACGATCGGAATCTCTGAGGAAAAAAGTCAGAAATTCCGACCGTGTGTGGGCCCCATCGGACTTTTTTCCATCGGTGTTTTTCCGATGGAAAAAAAAAATTAGGAAATTCCTATCGTCTGTGTGCAACTCCGACGAAGAAAAAACCCATGCATTCTCAGAATCAAGTCGACGCATGCTCAGAAGCATTGAACTTAATTTTTCTCGGCTCGTCGTAGTGTTTTACGTCATCGCGTTTTGGGCGGTCGGAATTTGGTCTGAGAGTGTGTATGCAAGATAGCTTGAACAGAATTCCAACTAAAAATTCCATTGGATTTTAGGCCATCGGAAATTCCGATCGTGTGTACGGGGCATTAGGGTTACAGGGAAGTTTGTCATAAGGTTACAGGATTGCTTAGTGTTAGAGTTATAGGGATGGTTAGTGTTAGGGTTACAGGAGAAATTTCCATAGGAAATTCTGACCGTGTGTATGTCCCATCTGAGAAATTCCATCGGAATTCCATCAGAGTTTAAATATAGAACATATTCTATTTTACTCCGATGGAATTCCAATGTGCTTTTGGCCGGGCAAAAGCCTGATCGTGTGTACGCGGCATTAGGGTTACAGGGAGGATTCATTTTGGGGTTAAAGGGATGGTTGGTGTTGGCGTTCTAGGGATGATTTGTGTTAGGGTTACAGGAAGGATTGGTGTTAGGGTTACAGGGAAGATTTTATTGGGCGTTAAAGGGAGAGTTTGTGTTGGAGTTACAGGGAGAGTTATTGTTGGGGTTTGAGAAGGGCTTAATGTTAGGAAGGATTCATTTTGGGGTTAAAGGAAGGGTTGGTGTTGCAGTTGCAGGGATGATTTATGATAGGTTTATAGGGAGGCATAGTGTTAGGGTTACAGAGATGTTTAATGTTAGGGTTACAGGAAGAGTAAGTGTCAGGGTTACAGGATGGATTAGTTTTGGGGTTAAAGGGAGGGTTGGTGGTAGAGTTGCAGGGAGGGTTATTGTTAGGGTTTCAGGGAGGGTTGGTTTTGGGGTTAAAGGGAAGGTTGGTGTTAAAGTGACAAGGATGATTTGTGTTAGGGTTATAAGGAAGGATGGTGTTAGACTTAGAGTGGGCTTAATGTTAGCATTACAGGGAGAGATCGTTTTAGGGTTTCAAGAAGGATTTGTTTTGGGGTTAAAGGGAGGGTTGATGTTAGAGTTACAAGGATGATCTGTTCGGGTTATAGGGAAGGACAATGTTAGGGTTACAGGAGGGGCTAAATGTTAGGGTTACAGGGAGAGATAGTGTTAGGGTTACAGGATGGATTTGTTTTGGGGTTAAAGGGAGGGTGGGTGTTAGTTTCAGAAAGGGCTATTGTAAGGGTTACAGGGAGAATTAGTATTGGGGTACAGAGAGGGTTAATGTTAGAGTTCTATGGAGGATTTGGGTTACAGTGAGGATTAGTGTTAGGCCTCGTACACACGATCAAATCTGTCCGCTGGAAACGGTCTGCTGGACCGTTTCAGCAGACAGATTCGATCGTGTGTACGGGCAAACAGACGGATTTGGCCACCCGACAGATTTCAAAGCATGCTTTGAAATCTATCGGGTGGGAATCCGTCCGCCTGACATGTCTGCTGGTTAGTACACTTGCCAGCAGACATGTCGTCCCGCACCGCCGCCGAATGGATTCGGCGCATGCGCGGAAGTGTTTTACTTCCTGGTGCGGTGACGTGGCGGCGTCCACGTCACCACCACGTCACCGACACGTCAGCGCGCCGTCTGCTGGCGGGGATTTTGGTTTGCTCGTGTGTACACGCGAGCAAACCAAAATCCCAGCAGACAGATTTGTTCAAATCTGTCGGACAGACAGATTTGAACAAATCTGTCTGCTCGTGTGTACGAGGCCTTAAAGTAACAGGGTTATCATTGGGATTACATGGAGAATTAGTGATGGGGTACAGGGAGGTCTAGTATGAAGGTTACAGGAATGATTCATTTAAAACAGGTGGTGGCACCTCCTCTTATATATAGGGCCTGAATACCTAATAGACATATATAAAAAACTGAGAGAGGGCACCTCCATCTAAGGATGAACAATAAAAGTTTGTCATAAGGAAAAACACAGAAAAGGCACTCATTCAGTGGAATGAAGGTTGCGCATGTCGTCTGTGAAACAAGCAGCTGTTTCCGATGGCTGGGTCCAGGGCTCAAGTCCTGCAGGAACGCGTGGGAACGGAGTTCCTGCACTTTTTTCACAGCAGGAACTCAATTCGCTTTGCAGGACTAGAGCAGCTGAGAGCAGCCAAACCGCCCAAGCCAATCCTTCACTAAGCGGCGATGCCCAGCTCGAGTCACTGTCAGCGGCAGACGAACCTTAGTAATCCTTTGTTACTGGCCGCTTCCTGTATATGGATTCATTGGGTAGTGTGCGGGTATTCCGTCACTTCCTCAATGCCGTAATGTCTCCTGGGAGTTTTGGTCATTGTTCCCAGGAGACATTGCGGAGGTCTGCCGCAAGTTATCACGGGATTTAGAGAGAACTTGTTTAGTAATTATGCATATGAGCGGATCATTTTTTTTTTCTTTGGTGGAGGAGTGGATCTTGGGTGGGAGTTCCCACTCTTTTCCCCCCAGGACTTGACCCCTGGCTGGGACGCCGACTACCCTGCAGTGTAGTGGCGTCCAGGTCCTGTCAAGGTGGATTATCTGAGATTGGGAATCCCCACAGATGACGTCAGTACATCGAAGGGATGTGGTTGAGTGTTTCAGCTCTGCCCCTTTGTTTGTCATAATGACTGGACTGCTTGTATGATTGGGACAGTGGATGTAAGTCTGGAACAATATTACTTTAGGCATCTCATTGATTGCTGTGCACTCTTGTAATTGTAAAGTGAAATGAAAGTACTTCCATTTACTTTCTTTTATCTCTCTGATTTTTAGCGTTACAGAACCTTATTAAAAATGAATTCAGCCATTTCTAAGTATGTCTAGTCTCTTTATTTTACTAGGCGGTGAAATAAAAGATGATGACATCATATCCAATCCTTTGGAAGAAAACACCCTTACCCCAATTCTTCACAATGCAGATCTCTCGTATGATCCAACTCCTTGCTCATCTGATGTCACTGATCATACCGCTCGTATTGGAAGTAAAACATTCTTGTGTTCCAATTGGAGTGAACTTTTTTTGCAGAGAGAGGACCTCCCTCTCCCTTCACACCAGGAAAGTCATGCTACAGGAAAGACATATTCGTGTTCTGAATGCGGAAAATCTTTTACTAAAAACTCTCATCTTCTGAGACACAAAATGAGGCACACCAAGGAGAAGCCATTTTCGTGCCCCGAGTGCGGGAAAGGTTTTATACAGAGGTCTGATGTCATTCAGCACCAGAGAATTCACTCAGGGGAGAAGCCGTTTTCATGTTCAGAATGTGGGAAATGTTTTAGCCGAAGATCGTCTCTTTCCATCCATACGAAAGTTCACACAGGAGAGAAGCCCTACTCATGTTCAGAATGTGGAAAGTGCTTCAGCGAAAAGTCACTCCTACTTATCCATGCGAGGACCCACCTGTCTACAAAGCCATTTTCCTGCTCTGAGTGTGGCAAATGTTTTACGCAGAGAGCCCATCTTGCCTTGCATGAAATGAATCACACGGGAGTGAAGCCATATTCATGTTCTGAATGTGGAAAACGTTTTAAGGAAAGGTCAGTCTTGGTTATCCATTTGCGCTCTCACACATGCGAGAAGCCCTTCTCCTGTTCTGAGTGTGGGAAATGTTTTGCACAGAGAGCCTACCTTCATTTACATCAGATGACTCACACTGGCGATAAACCGTTTACCTGCTCTGAATGTGGGAAATGTTTTTTACAGAAATCTGACCTCGTGAGGCATCAAAGGACTCACACTGGGGAGAAACCATATCCATGTTCCGAGTGCGAGAAATGTTTTTCCTCCAGGTCAAGCCTTACTACTCACTTGAAAGTCCACACAGGGGAGAAGTCGCATTCATGTCCAGAATGCGGAAAGTGCTTTAGTGAAAGATCAAGCCTCACCATGCATGGTAGAACACACTCAAAGGAGAAGCCCTTTTCCTGCATCGATTGTGGCAAATGTTTCACCCAGAGAGTCCATCTGATTTACCATCAGGCCACGCACTCTGTTCATAAGCCGTTTTCTTGCTTGGAGTGCGGGAAGTGTTTTTCGTGGGAGAAAGAACTTGCTGCACACCACAGGACACACACGGGGGAGAAACCATATTCTTGCTCCGAGTGCGGGAAATGTTTTGCCAATAGATCGAACCTTGCCATTCACAGGAAAATACACGCGGCTGTGACACCATTTTCCTGCTCCGAGTGTGGAAAACGATTTAACAAGAAAGTAGGTCTTGTGTCACATCAGAGGACTCACACAGGCGAGAGGCCATTTTCATGTCCTGACTGTGGGAAACAATATATACATAAGTCCTCCCTTGCATCACATCTCAAAACCCACAGGAAACAGGAGGTTCCTGGCCCTGAATGTGACTACTAAGGCCTGATTTACATCTATGCAGGTTGCAGTTTGCATATTTCAGGTCTATTTTGCATTTTTTTTTGTTACATTGAAGTCGATGGAACCAAAAACCAGAACAAAATCCCTGGCCCTTTTCATAAAATGCATAGATGTGAACGTGACCCATAGGAAACCATGTTAAATGGACTGTAGTGTGTTTCTGCAAAACTAAAAACGCATAGGTGTGAGCCAGGCCTTAGTGATGAGATGGTGCTTTTAGTTTAAAGCCAGAGATGTTACTCTGTTTTTATGGTAGAGGGCCACTCTATTCCTAATTGAACAAAAGCAATGTATGGCTCAGAAGAGTGGAACCTTGATGTGTAGCTGAAAGTTGTAATCAGGGGGTCGGATTCAGAAAGAAGTTACGTCGGCGTATCTGTTGATACGCCGCGTAAGTTCTAGGATGCGCCGGCGTATCTTTTTTCTGTATTCAGAAAGCAAGATACGCCGGAATTTTGGCAAGATACAAGCGGCGTAAGTCTCGTACGCCGTCGTATCTAAGTTGCATATTTACGCTGGCCGCTAGGTGGCGCTTCCGTCGATTTACGCGTCAAATTTGGTAATGAGCTAGATACGCCGAATGTTAAGTATGGATGTCGGGATGTCGGAATTTTCAGTCGTTTCCGTCGTTTAAGTTAAACGTTCGCTAATAGGGCTTTACGTAAGTTACGTTCACGTCGAAACCAATGAGTATTTGCAGCGTAATTTTGAGCATGCGCACTGGGATACGTTCACGGCTGGCGCATGCGCAGTTTGTTAGGCCCGTCATTTACGTGGGGTCATGGATAATTTTAATACAACACGCCCCCTACCTGCCTAATTTGAATTACGCGCACTTACGCCGGCCTATTTACGCTACGCCGCCGTAACTTAGGGAGCAAGTGCTTTGTGAATACTGCACTTGCCTCTCTAAGTTGCGGCGGTGTAGCGTAAACAAGATACACTACGCCCGCACAAAGTTACGCTGGTCTTTCTGAATCCAACCCAGGGTGTCCAAGCTGAGGTGTCCTCCCATGATGAGGCACTATTCCTCCCACTGATACCAACAACAGGGTACAATGCCCCCCACTAATACCAATGATGAGGCACTATTCCTCCCACTGATACCAAAGACAGGCTACTATTCCCTCCACTGATACCAATGATGAGGCACTATTCCTCCCACTGATACCAACAGCAGGGTACTATTACCCCCACTGATACCAATGATGAGGCACTATTTCTCCCACTGATACCAACAGCAAGGTACTATTCCCCCCACTAATACCAATGATGAGGCACTATTCCTCCCACTGATACCAACGACAGGGTACTAATTCTCCCACTAATACCAATGATGAGGCGCTATTCCTCCCACTGATACCGACGACAGGGTACTATTCCTCCCACTAATACCAATGATGAGGCGCTATTCCTCCCACTGATACCAACAGCAGGGTACTATTCCTCCCACTAATTCCAATGAGGCACTATTCCTTCCACTGATACCAACAACGGTGTACTATTCCTCCCACTAATTCCAATGAGGCACTATTCCTTCCACTGATACTGTACTAAAGGCAGGGTACTATTCCTCCCATTAATAAAAAATGATGGAACACTATTCCTCCTACTGGCTACAGATGCAATCTAATTTCTTTACTCTCACTGACTACCAAGCTTGGGACTTTGTCTACTCCCACTGGCCACAGTCTAGCCCCCTTAAGCTATGAAGGACAGTAAACTAGCCCTTTGTTCAGATATTTTTGAGACCCCTGTAATATAATATAAAGATCCAGCAGGGACAGACCCTCATAATGGACACAGAAGGTTTGCAGTCATGGGAACTCATCTCAGAAATTCCACTAATAGAGTGCAGAGGAGACAGAAGAAACTGAAGATGGTTTAACTCGCCTGCATCCAGAAAAGAGAAATATCTGTTTCAGGTGGGGTGGCCATTTATCATTGTCATGGGTGATAACCCAAAGCTTTCTTCATACAAAAGTATCCAACAAACAACTATGGCATAATGGATTATTTGTGAATTAAATAAAAGGGACTGAAAATATTATTGTTTTATTAGTATGATTTTTTTTATTGTGTATAGCTAGTCACTGACCTCTGTTCCCTTAAAGGGGTGCATCCTATGCATTAAGGTTAAAAACACCTTGCAGTTTCCCCAAAAGCCAGTCTAGGGGATGTACAACGGAGGACTTTGTTTTCCTTTAGGACAAGCTATGATTAAAGGGGTTGTAAAGGTAAAAGTTTTTTTACCTTAATGCATCCTATGCATTAAGGTAGAAAAACATCTCACAGCACAGCACCCCCCGAGTCCCCGTTTTACTTACCTTACCGTTCGAAACCCCCGGGCGCGCTCGCGTCATCCTCTTCAGTTCCCAGCCTGGCCGTTGATTGGCTAGGCGGGGCGGATTGATAGCAGCGTAGCCATTGGCTGGCGCTGCTGTCAATCACAGCGGATGACGCGACGTGCCGGGGGGGGGAACCAAGTGATACAGTCGGCGGCTATGGCCGCCGCTGTATCACAGGAGCGTGCTCGCAAAAGCTTTCCACCGTGCGAGCGCCCTCGCATGAAGATGGAAAGCTTTTGCAAGGAGGAGCCTAGACAGCCGCCGAGGGACCCCAGAAGACAGCTTTCCGGGCCACTCTGTGCAAAACGAACTGCACAGTGGAGGTAAGTATCACATGTTTGTTATTTAAAAAAAAAAAAAATCCTGAGTTTAGTGTCCCTTTAAGTCTGGGCTTGTAACAAACAGTAGACTTTAGCTTAAGTAGTAGTAGAGCCATTAGCGCAAAGTCCCTTTAAGTAATAAAGTGCCTGGACAGAGCTCTTCAGGAAACCAGCCAGTGCCCCTATAATAGACCCACAGCTGACTATAATAAGTCACCAGAGGGGTAGGTAAAGCACAAGGTCCCCACGATCTTTCAATGTCAGTACTCACGTGGCCCAAGGACAGATGAAGCCCCTTTCAATCTTCCAAGTGATGCCCTCCAGTGATACCAGACCGATCGATGACAGACAGCTCCCCTCAGTCAGCTTCTTTTAAGAACCTGGGTTTTAGCACTCCTCCCTCGGGTCGCACCACCTAAGGCCTCCTCGTGGAAGCTTGTGCCTGTGAGGGCAGCGTGGCCACCTTAGGCTGGACTCCTCCACTCTGGCACAAGACCCAGAGCTCGATGTACTCCCAGAATAAATACAGTCTCCCAGCATGCCTTTACTGGGATAGGCTGGGGTTGTATCAATATTCATGCTGCCATCTGCAATTACCATTTACAGATGCGTGTGGGACCTACGTGTGCGTTTTTATTTGTGCATGAGAATGGAATGCTTTAATTTTATTTATTTGCATTATTTATTTTATTTAAATAAAAAAGTTGTTTTTTTTTATTACCTTTATTGCTATTACAAGGAATAAACAACATCCGTTGTGATAGCATGGGCCATGAAAGGTCCTATTTAGGGTTCGATCTGGGGTCCATTAGACCCCAGATCTCTCCTCCTCTCCGAGACCGATTTGATCAGATTCTGTACAAGCCAGGAACGGCTTATCAAACACAAAAACCGCAAGTCACAAAATCCTCATCGCTTCCGATTTCTGATATCACAGAAGAGGGACGGGAACTTCAGTTCCTTCCATTTTCCTGGGAAATGCGACCAAAGCATTCACATCATTACCAGGCTCCCTGCAATAACCACTTCAACTCAAGGATGTCATTTAATGTCATACTCACAGCAAGTAGTTGATGAGGGTGAACAGGGCAGCTCCCAAGAAACGTTGTCCCAGGAAGGGCATATGAAGCAGACGCTCTTACATACCGGTTCCACAACACTTCACCCAAGTTTTTCTCACGATCACAAAGATATGTAAACATCCCTTGTAATAGGAAAAAAGCATGACAGAACCTCTTAAATATGAGATCTTCAAAGTCAATGCAAAACAACAGTGGGCGGTCCGGAAGTGGTTAATGTGAGATCTGGGGTCAAAAAGGCCTCAGATCTCACATTTACACTTAAAAGCCTCCCTATGGGAGCCCATTGATTTGAATAGAGGTCACACCAGAAGTTGGATCAAGATGACTTGCGGGGTGACTCATATGCTGAGAATCTTGTGGGAGGATCCATACCAGACCCTTATCCGAGCACGCAGCATGGCAGGTCAGAAAGGGGGCGAGCGAGCGCCCCCCCCCCTCCTAGACCATATGCCCTCAACATGGGGGGGTTGGTGCCCCAAAGCACTTTGATGGGGACAAGGGCCTCTTCCCGACAACCCTGGCCGTTGGTTGTCAGGGTCTGCGGGCAGGGGGCTTATTGGAATCTGGGATACCCCTTAAGGGGGCCCCCAGATACCGGCCCCCCACCCTATGTGAATGAGTATGGGGTACATTGTACCCCTACCCATTCACCTGGGGGAAAAAGTGTCGATAAAAAAAATACGCCCATCAACATTTTGGTGCGATTCCGGTCCCGATAATATGGGCCCGGGTGGGCATCAAACAATTGAAGAACATAGTGGCGAGAGGGAGGCTGCTCACCTTTGATCAACTAAAAGACAGATACAGCCTCCCTAACTGGTACCTTTTTCGCTATCTTCAGCTGAGGCATGTATTCGTAACAGTTTGGTGCTGACGCATTGGAGCTGCAGTTGAAAGGCCAAAGGCACTCAAGTGTTAAGCCTCATACACACGATCGGATTTTCCGACGGGAATAGGGTGACCACGTGTGCCGGATTGCCCGGGACACTCCCGCATTTTGCAGGTCTGTCCCGGGCACCTTCATTCCAGGACAATGCAGTGTCCCGGAATGAAACTCACACAGGTCCCAGCATGAACCCCTCAGAGCTTCAGATGTGACACCCCCGCAAACTAGTGAAGAACTACAGGTCCCAGCAAAGATCTGTGAAATCTATGGGGTCACACCCTTAGATATCATCGGATCATGCTGGGATTGGTAGTCCTTTACTTTGGGGGGGTGTGACCTCCCCAAAGTTAAGAACTACAGGTCCCAGCATGAACCCCCCCCCCCCCCCCAGAGCTGAAGATGTGAGACCCCCCCGCCTCCCAAATAGGGAAGAACTACAGTTCCATGCATAAACCTGTGAAATCTATGGGATCACACCCTTAGATCTCAGGTGTTTCATGCTGGGTGTTGTAGTCCTTCACTTTTGGGGGGAATGTGACCACCAAAAGTGAAGGACTACAGGTCCCACCATGAACCCCTCAGAGCTGAAGATGTGACCCCCCCCCCAACTAGTGAAGAACTACAGGTCCCAGGATGAACCAGTGAAAACTATGGGGGTGTCCCTGAATGGCAGGCCTAGACGGGAATTGTGTGATGGCAGGCTGTTGTCGGATTTTCAGTAGACAAATGTTGTGGATAGCATGCTTTATAATTTTCCGACAACAATTGTGTGTTGTCAGATTTTCCGATCGTGTGTACAAAACATTCAGTTTTGTGTTTGTTGGCCGACAATTGTGTGCCGTTTGTATGCAAGACAAGTTCATGGCCAATACCCTTCGAACAAAAGTCCTACACTTTGTCTGCGGAAAATCCGACTGTGAGTACGAGGCTTAAGGATAAATTGAGCTCATTAGTACCCATGTGGGATCACTCGTTCGGGGCTTTGGTGTCAGCTCGTGACCATTATATTCAATTTAAGATACTCCATAGGCTTTATTACACTAGAGCGAGAATAGCAAGTATATATGGTTCGGGTGACAAGGCCTGTTTTCGATGTACCACTTACCCCTGCTGATTTTGAACATATATTCTGGCACTGCCAGCCAGTACGGAAGTTCTGGATGGGTGTCGCTAAGACCATTCAAGGCCTGCTTTCTCTACCTGTCCCCTTAAAGATCCCAGCTGGGCTTGGTGGTAGAGATGGCACCACGCAGGTCTCAAAGGACCCTGCTATCGCTTTCCTTTGTCGATGCTCGTAAGGCTATCTTGCTATGCTGGAAAAAGCCTAATGCCGCGTACACACAACCTTTTTTCGGGTTGTAAAAAATTAAGTTTTTAATGGTCTAGAAAAAACGACATTTTTTTCAACCCGATCATTAAAACGGTTTTGCCTACACACAATCGTGGAAAAAAAAATTGCTCTAGCAAAGCGCGGTGACGTACGATGTCACTATAAAGGGGAAGCTCCATTCAAATGGCGCCACCCTTTGGGCTGCTTTTGCTGATTTTGTGTTAGTAGAAGACGATTCGCGCTTTTTAGTCTGTTACAGCGTGATGAATGTGCTTACTTCATTACGAACGCTAGTTTTATCAGAACGAGCGCTCCCGTCTCATAACTTGCTTCTGAGCATGCGCGTTTTTTCACATCGTTAAAGCCCCCACACGACCATTTTTTACGACGTTAAAAACAACTTGAAAAATTAGAGCATTTTTTAATGCCCATTTTTTACGTCGTGAAAAATGCTCTGGAGCCCACACACGATCGTTTTTAATGTCATTAAAAAAAAACTTATTTTTTTACAACCCGAAAAACGGTCCTGTGTTCACGGCATGAGGCTTCCTCTTTAGCTTATGCTTCCAGGGAATAGTTAACCACTTATTGATCAAGCCTCTTTCTGAGATTTGGGGCCAGATTCAGAAAGTCTTATGCGGGAGTATCTCCAGATACGCCGCCGTAATTTCAAATGTGCGCCGTCGTATCTTTGCGCCAATTCACAAAGCAAAATACGACGAAAAACATGGCTTCAGTCGTCCGGCGTATCGTGGGCGCATAGTTACGCTGGACGCATTCGGCGTTCCCATGTAAAATATGCAAATGAGCAAGATACGCCGATTAACGAACGTAGATGCGCCAGGCCGCTTCATATAAGTGCTTTGTGTAAGGCTTACGTCCGGCGTAAAATTACCCCTGCTTATATGAGGCGCAGCTAATGCTAAGGTTTGGGCCAGGGAACGACGCCGTCGAATCTTACATCGTTTACGTAGTACGTGAATAGGGCTGGGTGTAGGTTACGTTCACACGTCGTAAACATTGCGCGCCACTTATGCATTCTATCCGACGTGATTCTGAAAATGCGCACTGGGATACGTCCACGGACGGCGCATGCGCCGTTCGTTCGGCCCATCATTTGCATGGGGTCACGGATCATTATACTAAAACACGCCAACCTTCCACCTACTTTGAATTACGCGGACTTACGCCGGCCCATTTACGCTACACCGCCGTAACTTAGGGAGCAAGTGCTTTGTGAATACAGCACTTGGCTCTCTAAGTTGCGGCGGCGTAGCGTAAATAAGATACGCTACGCCCGCACAAAGATACGCCCGGGTACGTTAAGCCGGCCCTTGGTATTTACAAGATAAAAAAAAAATTAGATGGCGGCGACGGCATCGAATGTGACGAGCACCGGCTCGTTATAGTCAATGACATCACCGCGTTCTTGCCATTCAAAAGAACGCACGGCTTTGCAAGGCCAGCTTGCCTGGAATCCAGTCAGGAAAACCAACGTTTTTTTCCTGACGGGATTCCCGGCCGTGTGTACAGGGCTTCAGACAATAATTGTGTTGAATTACCAGGTAAAAAAATATGTATGGGGAAAAAACAAAAACAAAAAAAAACGAATTCAGCCACCACATACAAGGATGGATGTGCTGCAATAGATAGTTGTTTTCTGTTTGTTTCTGGGGTTAGATGCTCTGTAAAAAAAAAAAGAATTTGTCATTTTGGCCAGTAAGTCTGGCGATAGACAAAGCTCTGCTAGGCAGGTGGGACTCTGCTACTTCCTTGTTTGTGGCTCTTCACACCTGGAACTGCATGTTAATCGCACACATGATCGCTGCGCAGTTCCTGTGCGATTCACATGCAGCAATATTTTATTATATCTTTTCATGTGACAACACTGAAGAAATGACGCTTTGCTACAATGTAATGTAGTGAGTGTACAGCTTGTATAACAGTGTAAATCTGCTGTCCCTTCAAAATAACTCAACACAGCCATTCGTGTCTAAACCGTTGGCAACAAAAGTGAGTACACCCCTAAGTGAAAATGCCCAAATTGGGCCCAAAGTGTCCAAAGTGTCAATATTTTGTGTGGCCACCATTATTTTCCAGCACTGCCTGAACCCTCTTGGGCATGGAGTTCACCAGAGCTTTACAGGTTGTCACTGGAGTCCTCTTCCACTCCTCTATGATGACATCACAGAGCTGGTGGATATTAGAGACCTTGCGCTCTTTCTACTTCCGTTTGAGGATGCCCCACGGATACTCAATAGGGTTTAGGTCTGGAGACATGCTTGGCCAGTTCATCCTCTTTACCCTCAGCTTCTTTAGGAAGGCAGTGATCGTTTTGGAGGTGTGTTTGGGGTTGTTATGTTGGAATACTGCCCATGCGACCCAGTCTCCAAAGGTAGGGGATCATGCTCTGCTTCAGTATGTCACAGTACATGTTGGCATTCATGGTTCCCTCAATGATCTGTAGCTTCCCAGTCCTGGAAGCACTCATGCAGCCCCAGACCATGACACTCCCACCACCATGCTTGGCACTCATGCAGCCCCAGACCATGACACTCCCACCACCATGCTTGACTGTAGGCAAGACACACTTGTCTTTGTACTCCTCATCTGGTTGCCGTCACACACTTGACACCATCTGAACCAAATACATTTATCTTGGTCTCATCAGACCACAGGACGTGGTTCCAGAAATCCATGTCCTTAGTCTGCTTGTCTTCAGAAAACTGTAGGCTTTCTTGTGCAT
Organism: Rana kukunoris; assembly: GCA_029574335.1. Taxonomy (NCBI): domain Eukaryota; kingdom Metazoa; phylum Chordata; class Amphibia; order Anura; family Ranidae; genus Rana; species Rana kukunoris. The sequence goes on along the minus strand of CM056056.1, from coordinate 171,115,271 downwards.
CATCTTTAGAAGAGGCTTCCTTCTGGGACTACAGCCATGCAGACCAATTTGATGCAGTGTGCGGCGTATGGTCTGAGCAATGACAGGCTGACCCCCACCCCTTCAACCTCTGCAGCAATGCTGGCAGCACCCATACGTCTATTCTCCAAAGACAACCTCTGGATATGATACCGAGCATGTGCACTCAACCTCTTTGGTCGACCATGGCGAGGCCTATTCTGAGTGGAACAAGTCCTGTTAAACCACTGTATGATCTTGCCCACCGTGCTGCAGCTCAGTTTCAGGGTCTTGGCAATCTTCTTATAGCCTAGGCCATCTTTATGTAGAGCAACAATTATTTTTTTCAGATCCTCAGAGAGTTCTTTGCCATGAGGTGCCATGTGAGTGAGAGCGATAACACCAAGTTTAACACACCTGCTCCTTATTTACACCGGAGAGGGAAAACAGCTACTTGGGCCCAAATTGGACATTTTCACTTAGGGGTGTACTCACTTTTGTTGCCATTAGACAATAATGGCTGTGTGTTAAGTTATTTTTAGGGGACAGCAAATTGACACTGTTATACAAGCTGTACACTCACTACTTTACAATGTAGCAAAGTGTAATTTCTTCAGTGTTGTCACATGAAAAGATATAATAACATATTTACAAAAATATGAGGGGTGTACTCACTTTTGTGAGATACTGTAAATCATAAGACTGTCTGACCAGAAGTACAAATCTTTTGACAGGTAAAACAGTACACATAGCTATTAAAACAATGTATTTGTTTGTTTGCTTTCACTTTTTTTTTAGGATTGGATAGATCAAACTATTGCTGTTATGCTCACCCAGTAGAACTAACAAAACAAAAATGGCTGGAAGGGGGTCACCTCTTGTGCAGGAAAAGCCTATTTTTTATGAGTCGTATAAAAGAAAAATAAGGAAAATCGGAGAGAGTGAAAGCCTGCAGTAGGATTTAAAGTGATTGTAAACCCTAATGCCGTGTACACGCGGTCGGAATTTCCGACAGGAAAAGTTTGATGTGAGCTTTTGGTTGGAAATTCCGAGCGTGTGTAGGCTCCATCGGACTTTTTCTGTCGTAATGTCCGACAACAAAAATTTGAGAGCTGGTTCTCTATTTTTCCGACAAGAAAAGTTCTTATCTGAAATTCCGATCATCTATATGCAATTCCGATGCACCAAAAACCATGCATGCTCGGAATCAAGTCGACACATGCTCAGAAGCATTGACCTTAATTTTTCTCTGCTCATCGAAGTGTTGTACGTCACCGTGTTCTTGAGGGTCGCAATTTTGTGTGACCGTCCTAGGGTTGCCACCTTTTCCTCAAGCCAAACCCGAACACGCCACTACATATGGTGGGTGTGGCCATATTGAGGGAGGGGCCTCACGAGGCATGATTAAATTAAACAAAATAATTATTTTACCTATAAAATATGCTTACTTTGCTGTGCCACAAGTAAGAGTCTCACTGACATGAATAAACCTCAGCACAATCATTTAAAAAAAATAAAACTCTTCCATTACTACAGAGGTAAGTGCAGTGGAGATCATGGGCATTAGTTCACCTTTTAATTTTCATTAAGTACAGAGGGCATTACAGTATGTGCAGGGAGGGAGTGCAGAATTTACAACAGTATATACACGAGTGTAGCGCGTATGTTGGTATGTGTAGGAAAGGAGTGCAAAGTGTAAGACATTATGTACAGGAAATGAGTGCAGAGGGTAGGTATTACTTGCAGGAAAGGAGTGAAGAGGGTGTAACAGTGACCAGTATATGCAGTAGAGGAGTGTGGAGGGTATGATGGGAGCACTATGTACAGGAGAGGAGTGCGAGGGTATGATGGGGGCAGTATGAACAGGAGAGGAGTGTGGAGGGTATGACAGTGGGCAGTATGTACAGGAGAGGAGTGTGGAGGGTATGACAGTGGGCAGTATGTACAGGAGAGGAGTGTGGGGGGTATGACAGTGGGCAGTATGTACAGGAGAGGAGTGTGGGGGGTATGACAGTGGGCAGTATGTACAGGAGAGGAGTGTGGGGGGTATGACAGTGGGCAGTATGTACAGGAGAGGAGTGTGGGGGGTATGACAGTGGGCACTATGTACAGGAGAGGAGTGTGGAGGGTATGACAGTGGGCAGTATGTACAGGAGAGGAGTGTGGAGGATATGACAGTCGGCACTATGTACAGGAGAGGAGTGTGGAGGGTATGACAGTGGGCACTATGTACAGGAGAGGAGTGTGGAGGGTATGACAGTGGGCAGTATGTACAGGAGAGGAGTGTGGAGGGTATGACAGTGGGCAGTATGTACAGGAGAGGAGTGTGGAGGGTATGATGGGGGCAGTATGAACAGGAGAGGAGTGTGGAGGGTATGACAGTGGGCACTATGTACAGGAGAGGAGTGTGGAGGGTATGACAGTGGGCACTATGTACAGGAGAGGAGTGTGGAGGGTATGACAGTGGGCACTATGTACAGGAGAGGAGTGTGGAGGGTATGACAGTGGGCACTATGTACAGGAGAGGAGTGTGGAGGGTATGATAGTGGGCACTATGTACAGGAGAGGAGTGTGGAGGGTATGACAGTGGGCAGTATGTACAGGAGAGGAGTGTGGAGGGTATGACAGTGGGCAGTATGTACAGGAGAGGAGTGTGGAGGGTATGATGGGGGCAGTATGAACAGGAGAGGAGTGTGGAGGGTATGACAGTGGGCAGTATGTACAGGAGAGGAGTGTGGAGGGTATGATGGGGGCAGTATGAACAGGAAAGGAGTGTGGAGGGTATGACAGTGGTCACTATGTACAGGAGAGGAGTGTGGAGGGTATGACAGTGGTCACTATGTACAGGAGAGAAGTGTGGAGGGTATGACAGTGGGCACAATGTACAGAAGTGGAAGGATGTTTAGGGACTGCATAGTGGTTAAGCGGGTCATACATGAATTAAAATTACACCAATTATGCAGAGACCAGCCATAGTCGATCTATGTATGGGCTAGCTGGTTTTACACAAGTCAATCTATTAATCGACTTGAGTACAACCAGCCTGTTTTTCCAAAAACAATCAGTGCTGCCAGCTATAGATAGCAACACTGATCATTGTACTCACTGGCAGAACACAATAACACTACAGGAGTGATTCCCCCATCTACAGGTCAGCAGGTGAGAGGGTGTGTGGGGACAGGCTAGGGAGAGATACCAGTCAGTGGCTGGGTAGGCCCTGGCTAGTATCAGAGCCAGATACACACAGGTTACATACGTCACGATCGTTAGAGCGAGAGCAATAATTCTAGCACTAGATCTCCTCTGTAGCTCTAAACATGTAACCTAAAAAAATTTAAAGCATCGCTTAGGATACCAAAAAAAATCGTGCTAACTTTAGTGTTTTTTTTTTAATGAATGAAACAGTTTATTTCCAAAAAAAACACGTTTGAAAAATTGCTGCGCAAATACAGTACCGTGCTAGAGCTGCACAATTAATCGTTAAAAAATTGTGATGTCGATTCCCCTCCCCCCCCCTGACATCTCCAATGCAGAGTTTGCTGATTCTTTCATATAACAAGTGGAGAGACTTTCAGCTGTCAAAAGAAAATATCTGGACAGTCTGCCAAGTTCTTATCAGGAAACATTGTAACTAACGCTTTCTTCTTATATCAAAGGGATAAACTTCTGTGTGTAAAGAAAATATCCGACTGTCTGCCAAGTTTGTAAACAACATGAAACATTGTAACCAACTTCCTTTTTAGATCAAACTTCTGTGTGTAAATGCAAGAAATGTAACCACTTAAAGTCCAACACTTGTTAAAAAGCAATATTTTTTGCTAGAAAATTACTTGGAACCACCAAACATTATATATATATTAGCAGAGACAAAAATGGGAATTGCTGCAATATTTTATGTCACGCTGCATTTGCCCACTTTATTGAATAATAAAAACCATAAAAACAAAACAGTAAAGTTAGTCCATTTTTTTTTTTTCATTTTAATGTGAAAGATGATGTTATGCCGTACGAATCGTGAGAGAATCGTCATCTATCTTCTAAGCAAAAAAATTGCAGTTGTCGTTTTAGCCAGAACCGTGCAGCTCTATGCCGTGCAACATAAAAAGTTGCAAAGACCACCATAGAGTAATTTTCTAGCAAAAAATTAATGATGATTTTTTTTTCTCAGACTGCTGCAGTGTGTCAGCTTCTATTTATAATGGCTGCTCTGTATGTAGCTTCTGACAGGCTGTGCAAGCAGGCCCGTATCTCCAGGACCATAAATGATAGCCATCCCATATTTTGACCAGTTGTGGGGTAGGTCTTCAATTGACTACCCCCCAAATGTGGGGCTAACGGAGAGCACTGCTGCGGGCGCACACCTTCTACTAACACTCAGGCAAGCTGGTGGAGCCGGGGATGTGCAGCTCTGTTGCGGCCGGGCCAGGCTGGACAGCTAAAAAAAAAAAAAAAAAAAAAAATTTTTTTTTTTTTTTTAAATGTGCCCGGGTTTCAGGAGGCTTCAAAACCGGGCACATGTGTCCAAACCCGGACTGTCCGGGTCAAAACCGGACAGGTGGCAACCCTATATGCAACACAAGTTTGAAAAAAATCCACGGCATTACATATACCTAGTGAAGTGACTAGCCTGAGGTGGTACACAGAGATTATAAAACAATTCCTCCTATACAAGTTGTATCTGTTTACTGGGCTGTCTTAATGAGAGGGCACATCTTGGCACTGCCCAGGGGCCCTAGCTGCATGGAGGGGGGCCCCTGAACTTTCCCCAAAGCAGCTGGTCCTTGAGCCCACGCTTCCCCGAAAATTGGGGGCCCCATGATGGAACAGAGATGCACAGGGGAGGCAGTCTGACTCCTACCTACTTGATGTCTGTTTACCTGCAATGTCTCCATTGTAGGGGCCCCAGAGTATTACTTTACCCAGGGGCCCATGATGCTATTAATACGGCCCTGTCTATTTATCTGCAGTCTTCCTTTCTCTACATTCGTTCAAAGCCCAGAATTTATACAGCTTGTCTTAGCTGTCAGGAAACGCAGCAGAGACCTGAATTTGCACACTGCAGAGCTCAGCGAGGAGAGCTCCGAGAGCTGATTGGAGGAAAGATGTCATGGATATGCATTAGCTCTGGCACTTACCTGTGTCCATGTGTGCATTAGAGGCCTGACCCTTTTTTATCACTTCCTCTTCCTGTATGGCTCCACACAGGCCATCACAGAAAGTCTTTATTATTAACCGTCGCACTGCAGGCACTGCAGGCCTGCAGTGCTGTTCAACAGTGTTCTTGCTTAGTTCCTGTCTGCTGTGTTGTGTTAAACTTCCAGTGTACCGATTCGGCTTGTCCCTGACCACGCTTGCTTGCCTGTGACCCTGACCCTTTGGCCTGTCCTCTGTTATCCCTGTCTGCCTGTTGCCCCGACCTCGGCTTCCGTCACTACGCTGGTCCTGCTGACTGCTTCCCCTCTTTCCTTGCGGAGTGTGACCTAGGGGATCTCGGGGGTCGCGACCTGGACCCAGTTGTGGCAAAACCCATGCTTACCACCAGAGGCTCTGGCGAAGACAGACTGGGTCTTAGACTCCGCGCCCTGGGTAATCTTGGGTTCACGCTTCCTCTTCGATTGCAGCAGTTGGCTAAGGGTTCACTACCCTGTGGTGCATCCCCTTTCCTACGGGGTGCACTTGTCACCGTGCCTCCGGTGACCTGACAGAAGAGACACCCCCCCCCCCTCCACACAGGAGCAGGGCTGAGGCTGTCAATCACAAGCTGTGTGCTAAAGATACTTCTTTGGTCACCTTTTTACTGCTTGGTGTCAGGAAAATGTTTCAGAAGTGACTCGTGCTGATAGCAGCGGAACGAAGCAGCAGACAAAATGTACACTTAGTGCTCTGGACTGAGGCACGTACGCAATATAGAGGGATGTGCTTTGTTTATATTCATGTCTGAGGTTTACAAGCACTTTAAAAACAACTTAAATAAATTACAATCATTTTTACATTTTAGAAAAAGAGCGGCCCTGGACTAGTCTTTTTTGGTTTACATCGTTGACCCATGAGTCACATATTAAAAGATTTGTGTTTTAAAAGAGGCAAATTAGTTTGTAATGGTCATAGTAGTATTAATACAATTTTAAACATCTTAGCATACAGAATGAGATTTCCATGACTAGGTAATCATTTGTTTATTTGCATAATGGGGCTAACACAAGATCATCTGAGGCTACAAAAGTCACTCTTGGACGGTTCGCTGATGGCATGCAAGTTCACCTCAAAGCCTGAATCCACATTATGTTCCTGCTTAAAAGAAGTCCGTAACTGATGACGAGTTCTGCTACGCCTACGTTACCCAATGGAAAATGGGGCAAACACAGAGGAAGAATGACAACATCAGACGTCGCACTAACTGGCACCTTTATAAAAGATGCCTATGTGCACATGCTTACTCAGCTGCTACCTCCGACATGGGAACCTCTTGTATTCTGTGGGAACCAAGATGTGACATAAGCGACGTTTTCCTTGTAAACATTTTCCCACATTCCAGACAGGAGAATGGCTTCTCCCCAGTGTGTGATCTCTGGTGTTGGATGAGACTACCCCTACGGGTGAAACATTTCCCACACTGGGGACAGGAATACGGGTTATCAGTCATGTGAACAATCTGATGGGTGGCCAGGTGCGATCTGTTAGTATAGCTTTTTCCGCATTCGGAACAGGAGAACGGCCTCTCTCCTGTGTGAAGTCTTTGGTGAGAGATGAGGTTTACCCTTTGGGTAAAACACTTTCCACATTCGGAGCACGAAAATGGCTTCTCAGCCGTGTGTGTTCTTTGATGCGCGATGAGGTTTTGCTTCTGGGTAAAGCTCTTCCCGCACTCGGAGCAGGAGAACGGTTTTTCTGGTGCGTGAATTCTCTCATGGGAAATGAGGCTTCCTCTCTGGGAGAAGCACTTCCCACACTCAGAACAAGAGAATGGCTTCTCCCCAGTGTGAACGCGTTCATGTATAACTAGAAGTGATTTTTCAGGAAAGCTTTTTTCGCACGTGGGACAGGAGTATTGTTTCTCAGCTGTGTGGTTTCTACAATGTCTGGTAAGGTCCGACTTCTGCCGAAAGCCCTTGCCGCATTCTGGACAAGAGAATGGCTTCTCTCCTCTGTGAATTCTTTGGTGTGTGATAAGTATATCTTTCCCAGTGAAACATTTTCCGCACTCTGAACAGGAATACGGCTTCTCTCCCGTGTGAACTCTCTCGTGTTTGATAAGAGTTGCTTTCTGGGAAAAACACTTCCCACACTCTGGGCATGAAAATGGTTTCTCCCCGGTGTGGGATCTCTGATGAACAATAAGCTTTCCTTTCCTGGTAAAACATTTGCCGCACTCTGAACACGAAAAAAGATTTTCTCCTGTGTGAATGTTCTGGTGTTCAATTAAGTAGCGCTTCTTTGTAAAACATTTTCCACACTCAGGACATGAAAATGACTTCACTACCCCATGACTTCTCTGGTGCTCAATAAGTTCTGCCCTATGGGTGAAACATTTGCCACACTTAGAACACGAGACCATTTCATCATCTACACCACATGTGCGATTGGTGGCGGGAGGGGTGTGATCGGGTAAACACCCTCCATCGGAGGAAAGATTAGTACAAGGAAGGGCTGTATTGAGATTTTGAGTGGTGGAGTCTTCTTCTGAAGACTCAGACGTGATGTCATCATCCTCTGAAGACTTGGATGCGATGTCATCATCTGTTTCACAATCGGGAGATATTATGGTGTCATACCTTCTGTATTTTCCATCTGGAGAAAACAAAATAAAAAAATAAGCTTTGTTATACCAGTGAACATCATGGAATGTGCAGAGATGCCCCGTATACAGGTCAATTTCTAGCGCACAAGAGATGCAGGCTGAAATACTGTTTACTCATGGTGTCAAGACCTGGATCAACTGCCGGTGGCACTGTGGTTCAGTGGGCAGAGGGTTGTAGTTCCAGTGTCCACAATGGGTGCCTGATGCGAGAGGCACTAGTAGAGGAATAATTAAATACCCTCCCAGCAGCCAGCACCAGATGGAGACTAAGTACTGGGATATGCTGTCTGCTGGGAGGGTATTTAGTTCTTCCTCTACTAGTACCTCTCGCATTAGTGTTTTGCCTGCCAGCCAGATGCATGCGTGCTGGTAAATCCTCAGCCTGATCCTGCCTTTCACCTTTATCTTGCTGCTTTGTGGCTGCTCCCCTTGCTCCTAATTCCAGTCCTGGCTCCCCTCTTCCTTGTATTTCTGGTATTCCATGTAATCTGTGTCCCTCATTTTGTAAATATTGCATTAGGTTGCTAGGTATTTTATGACTGGGGTTGAAATGTATCTTCATATTTGCTGTGTTTGATGGTGTTTGGATGTCTTTTGTTTTGCTATTAATACATTTACTTTACTATACACACTCTTGTCTCAGTTTACTAGTGTATCTACGCAGATTTGGCCATCCCGTTTTTCCGAACTTGTCAACTTTTACGAAAAAAATAATAATATTTGGTCTCCCTTTCTATAATAAAATTATATTAACCACTTCCATACCAGGCACTTGCGCACCTTCCTGCCCAAGCTGTCGCACTTTGAATGACAATTGCGCGGTCATGCTACACTGTACCCAAATAATTGTTTTATCATTTTTTTCCCCACAAATAGAGCTTTCTTTTGGTGGTATTTATTACCTCTGCCATTTTTATTTTTTGCGCAACAACTAAAATAAAGTATTTTTTTTTCTGTTATTTTTTTTGTAAATAAGTAAGTTTTCTTCTTCAATTACAGGCACTGATATAACAGCAATGATGGGCACTGATTAAGTGGCACTGATGGGCGGCGCTGGTATGAGGCACTGATGGGCACTCATAGGCGGCACTGATGGGTACGTATGGGTGGCACAGGTGGGCACTGAGAGGTGGCACTGATGGACACTGAGGGGTGGCACTGATGGTATTGCTGGGCATCACTTGTTTATCCCATATTGTGCCAGGCAGTGTCCATGTTGCCAGTCAGTGCCCATTTGGACACGGCTGATCACGTGGTAAAGAGCCTCCGCCGGAGGCTCTTTACCGAGATCGGAGAGTCCAGTCAGGATTACACAACCACTTCCAGACGTCAATTAACTATTGACCGGGCGGGAAGTGGTTAAACACACACTGTTTAATTGATATTGCCCCTTCTATTTCTGTATATGGATGACGGCACTGTATTTATTTTAATAATAAAAAAAAAAAATCAAAGTACTTTTTTTTTCCTAATATTTATACAGCTGTCACATGACCCAGCTCTTTCCCAGCCTGTCTGCAGGGAAACATAAGCAGCAGGAGCTTCTAGTCCTCTGCTGCTGGTCACATGTTCAAAAAAAATACAGCCTTTGCGATACAGAGTGAAAATAAACAATTCATATCAATAAAGTGTTTTAAATTGTCATACAAATATATATATTTGAAATCAAATTGTTATTATTTTTTTGCCAATAATATGGTGTGGGTGGATTTCTGCCCGTCACAGGCTGTGCCACGCCCCTCTAGCCTGTGTCTTAGAATAACAGGGAGGTGAAGCCTCCATTAAAGCGGTGTTCTGCCCTAAAAATTAAAAGCCAGCAGCTACACATACTGCAGCTGCTGGCTTTTAATAACAGGACACTTACCTGTCCTGGAGTCCCTCGACGTCGGCACCCACAGCTGAAATTTTCATCAGCTGTCGGGTGCTGCCATTGCCATTGCGGGTAAGGGAACACGGCAGTGTAGCCTTTCGGCTTCACACCGGGAACCCTACTGCCCATACGTGAGGCCCCGCTCCTCTCTCCTACCGGTGGCTGGGGGAGGAGGAGGAAGCCCTGCGGTGATGTCATGGGCCGCGGCCCAGACTCCCGGAAGTGGGAAAGGATACCTGTTAAGGTGCCGATTGTGGCACTGGTGGGGGGGAGGAATTAGATGAGAACTCCACTTTAATCTACATTTAATATTAATTTTCCAATACATGGGTTTCATTCACTTTACATGTTAGTATATCAGGCCCTTCGTGTTTATTACTCACCTGTGCCAATCTCAGGAGGAATTTTCTCCTTTTTACACGGCTCTTCACCCCTCAGATACAGATCTTCCTCCTTCAGTTCAACTTTAATAGGACTTTCATCCTAAATAACACCAAAGAAAGGTAAATGAATGTTCACGCTATAACAGTGATGGTGAACCTTGGCACCCCAGATGTTTTGGAACTACATTTCCCATGATGCTCATGCACTTTGCAGTGTAGGTGAGCATCATGGGAAATGTAGTTCCAAAACATCTGGGGTGCCAAGGTTCACCATCACTGTGCTATAAGAACCGTCGATTGCGCATCCACACTAAAAGATTTACCACTTCAATCCACCTCAACCTGATCTCAGAGATTCAGACTTGTACCATTACCAATCTAAAACATTTTTATATTCCTTTTGCAAATGGTTGGATTGTGAATGGGACCAATGAGGCTATAAAATGGCTAACAAATATGGTTACTGTCTAATTTCTAACTGGTTCCAACTAGTGGCGCACAGCAAGTATACTCTCAGTCCTGCATTTAGGCTGGCCATTAGCACATTCATTCCAAGCAATCTGATCTAATGTATTCTCAGCTGTAGACGTGGTTTATTAAATTGAAACAAAACCTTCCAATCCTTTTCAGCCAGGGAGGCTGCCATCTTGGCCTCTGTTTGATTTGCAACTGCCATGCAGCACATGTGATCGATTATGACACCAGCCATCTGGTGACATTTTGGTTGAGAACACAAGCAATGTAACAGTTAGTATACCTGGAATGTAGCTGTTTTTTGAAACCATGGACATCCTCCAGCCCCTGAGAGCCCCCAGGGGCAGACTTTGGCCTCTTTCACATGGGCCGGATCAGTGATGATCCGCCCCATGAACCTCCGCTTGCTCAGCGTGGATCGCTCCGCTGATCTTCGCTGAGCCGGCGGATGACCGTCTGTCCATGTTCACCCGATCCGCAGACGGATGGAAAAATAGGGTTTTCCTCCGTCTGCAGAATCGGAGGATTGCGGAACCGGGCGAGATTGGGTGTCAACGGATGTTAATCCGCTGACACACGCAATCTCATAGGGACCAATGTATGTCCCTTTTTCTTTCTTTTTTCCCCCTTTTTTTTAAAGTGTATTTTTTGTGCGTGAACTCGAGAGAGGAGCCGGACTGCAGGAGTTGGGAGTAGGCAGACCCACTCCCCAGAGGCAATGTGCCATTCTTCTCCATGCCCCCGAGTGGCAATGGCGGGTGTGAGGGAGGACCTCCCCCTCACCCCGCCCTACCTGCTCTGCTTGGGAGCCCAACGGGACCCCAACGGGGCAGAGGGACTCCCCCTATGAGGAAGTAAGGGGGTCTAGCCCGCTCAGCCAGTCCCGTAGGTCCTTCGCCTCTCTTTTTTAGGAGACCGCATGGCCAAAGTGCGTGTGTGTTAAACCAATTTTGTGTGCGTGCAAGTGTGGTGGTCTTTGTGTGACTGGGGGGGTGGGGTACTAAGCACATGCTTACCTTGCATAGCACACCCACCGGGAGCCGGGCTGAGACCACCAAACTCAATCCACATGTAGCCGAGACCGGGATCCGAACCCTTGGCTGCAGAGGTGAACGGCTTGTCAGCACAGTGCCAATCACGTTGAGCCACCACAGATGCCGTATGTCCTTTTTTCATCCGTACACAGATGAATGCAAAAGTGGACATACGGTCCGCCTGTGTGAAAGAGCCCTTTTGGCGTGCTCTGTGACTGCTGTGTGCTTTGGACACAGCTGATCACAGATTGGGGTAAAGAGCCATTTACAGTGGACCTTTGCCATGTGACCTGCTGTGCCCAATCACAGCTAATCACATGTGAACATATTTGCCGGTTGTCGTCAGTCCTTTCCTCACAGGCTGTGTGAGGAAAAGAGGGCCAATAACCGGCAAGGCTGTCAGTTTATTATTTACACAGATAAAATCAGTGCCCTGATTATCAGTGCAGCTTGTCAGTACCCATCAGTGACGCCTATCAGCACCGCCTCATCAGTGCAGCTTATCAGTGCCCATCAGCGATGACTCCTCAGTGCCCATCAGCGCTGCCTCATCAATGCCCATCAGTATAGCCTCATCAATCAAAAAAAAAAACAACACATATACCCCTCTGAGTGTCTACATAGCTGCTGAACACTTATAGTGATACACCACACCTATTGCAATATTAATTTTGTGAAAATAGTGCAGCGCTGTGTAGTAATATTAATATAGATGTGTTGTATGGTATTTAGGTGTTGCATACAGGCATTCAAGATTACACATCAAAGGAAGTTTGCTGACCAAATCTTGTGGTCAAACGACACGTATCAAAAGATACAGAGGACCCTTTGATGTGTGAATCTTATCTAAGACAACCTAGGTATGTGAGATGGCCTGGTACTTCCTTACATACTTAAGGAAGTATTTATTAATGGTAATTAGACTTGAGGGGGGGGGGGGGGGGTAGTAATTCAATGGGAACATTTGGTTGACCTCCCACCCCCTCCAGTATGATACCAATATATGAGAAAGACAGGCTGACATTCAGTTCATCTTGTCAAGGAAAGAAGATACTCCTGTATTCTCTCTGTAGGAGTATGGGGGCGCAGGTAGAAATCTGAATTACTCTGCTGGATTTTTGTATCATCTGTGGACTTTGGACTATTCTGTATTGAAGTTGTTGAAATAAATGCGTTCTCTGGAGGACCTGGTGTTTTGCTGCGAGAACAATCTACTAACATCATACTAGACACTATACTATAGACTATACACGCTAAAGATCAGGGGCCAGATTCATAGAGCAATTACGCCTGTCTAACTGGTGTTAGACAGGAGTAATTTCAAATTTCGCGCGCCGTATCACTAGTTTGAATCCTCAAACCATGATACGGCGGCTTCGGGCTTCGATCCGAGAGGCTTACGTCTTCGTAAGCCTTCGGATCTACGCTGCCATCTATTTGCGGCCGCTGGGAGGAGTTTGCGTCGTTTTGATGCGTCGGGATATGCAAATGTTTTTTTACGGCGATTCCCGAAGATACGAGTGGTCGTCGCAATCACTTTCGTCTATTTTTGTGTACGTAATGTTAGAGCAGCTTTTTGCTGCTCTAACGTTACGTAGCCCATGTTAAGTATGGCCGTCGTTCCCGCTTCGAATTTATTTAAATTTTTTTTTTGTTTACGTAACTCGTTCGGGACTAGGATCGCCCGTAAACGACGCTACCTAAACAACGAATGACGTCACGACGTGATTTCGCGCAATGCACGGCGGGAAATTTGCGAACGGAGCATGCGCAGATCGATCGCCGCGGGAACGAGCCTAATTTAAATGATTCACGCCCCCTACTCGTCTATATGGATTGCGACGGGAGAAATACACTACGCCGCCGTCGTTTACTGGACAAAATCTACCTGAATTCCACGTAGAGCCAGGTAAAAAACGGCGGCGTAGAGTATTTCTGATACGCTACGATAATCCATTTCTATGTGAATCTGCCCCCTAAAGACTACAATGGATCTGTGGACCTGTGGACCTTTGGTTCTGATGGTTCTGCATTGGATAAATATCTGAAGACTACACGCTGTGTAACTATAAATCTTATATAAACAAATAAATATACATTCCATAAAACAATTTATGAAAAAATTAAATAAAAAATCAGTGCACTGAATATTGGATCTATTTAAAGGATTTTACACAGCGGTGACAGCTTTGGAAACCTACATATGAAGATTTTTTTTTTACAATTTTTTTTTTTTCATAAATTGTTTTATGGATTGTGTAATTATTTGTTTATATACGATTTATAGTTATGCAGCACTGCAGTATTTTCACAAAATTAATAGCCTCATCAATGCCCATGACTACAGCCTCATCAATGCCCATCACTACAGCCTCATCAATGCCCATCAGTGAAGAAGAAAAATTACTCATTACAGATTTGTTAGCAAAAAACAAACAAAACAAAAAAACAGTGCTGATTAAATACCACCAAAAGAAAGCTCTATATGTCTCCAAAAAATGATAAAAATGTAATTTGGGTACAGTGTTACATGACCACGCAATTGGCGTTCAAACAGCGCTGAAAGCTAGAAATTATCCTGGGCAGGAAGAGGATAAAAGTGCCCAGTATTGAAGTTATTAAAAAATGCTTATGAAGGCTGTGCTAAAAAAAAAATCAAATGCAAAAATCATAACGTAACCACTTCCATACAGGGCACTTATACACTTGTGGTGGTATTTGATCACCTCTGGGATTTTTATTTTCTGCTAAAAAAAATACGAAAATTTTGAAAAAAAAATAAGTTATTTTTGTTTCAGTTACAAAACATTGTAAATAAGTACGTTTTCTACGTCACTGATGGGCACTGATGGTACTGCACTGACGGGCACCGATGAAGTGGCACTGATGAGGTGGTATTGATGGGCACTGATATGCGGCACTGATGGGCACTGATAGGTGGCACGGATAGGCATGGATGGGCACTGACTGTAATGTGTTGTACTAATGGATGCCAATCAGTGCCAAACAATAATGCCTGCCAATCAGTGATGCCCATTATGGGCACTAATTGGCATCCATTGTGGGCACTGATTGGCATCCATTATTTCTGATTTGCATCCCTGGTAGTCTAGGGTGGCATACCTGTGGTAGGCATCCCTGGTGGTCTGGTGGCATCCCTGGTGGTCCAGTGTGGGCATCCTCAAGGGGGCTGCGCTGATAATCGATCAGCACAAACCCCCCCTGTCAGAGAAGCAGCCGATCGTTTCTCCTCTACTTGCGGCTTTTCTGTTTACAACGTGATCAGCCATGATTGGACACGGCTGATCACGTGGTAAAGAGTCTCCGAAGGAGACTCTTTACCTAGATCAGTGTTGTGGGGTGTCAGATTGACACCCTGCAACAACAATCGCCGCGATGCGCACCCCCGGGGGCGTGCAGCGGCTTAATATCCTGAAGACGTCATACAATGTCCAGTCAGGATATTGAAACTACTTTGCCGCCATTATTTTGCTATATGGCGGGCGGCAAGTGGTTAAGCTGGCATACATGGATCAAAATTCAGCCAGTTCAGCAAGGACCGGCTAAATATTGATCCATGTATAGGCAGGCTGGCTGCACAAATGTTGATTGAACAATAAACTTGTGTATAACCAGGCAGATGGGAAAAAAATTCTCGATCAGTGCCGCCTGCTACAGCCGGCGGTGCTGATCAGTGTATTCTAATGGCTGAGAAGACAGTCCACTCTTAGAATACAATAGCACAGCCGGAGGACCCACATTGAGTGTGTGGATGGGGGACTCGAGTCAATTTCTTTTGTTCAACCCGCTAGTTGAAAGAAAAAATGTGACTCATGTATTACCAGCCTTAGTCATGCTTGGTGTTTGTACTACTAGATAGTAGAGTTGATTAAATTATACACTGTCTTTATAAGTATAAGTTCTCCCCTCCATAACATAAGGTCCTAGCCTCATCTACCTGCTGATGATGGTGTGGAATCTTGTGATGTTCCTCTGTGGAATTTGGAGAATTCGGAGGACTGTGCCTCTCGGGTGTATTTCTGTTACTCAGTGCACCTGTAAGATATACATATACATATATAATCATGTAAGTGATGTTGGGTTTCACAAAACAGAGGCAGCAGAGTGAGCCATTAGCGCAGCGAGGCCACACTGTGTGTGTCTATAGATGAGCACAGCCCTGGCTTGGAAGCGAGCCCACTGGTGTGCCACCATAAGAAGGACCCCAGAAAAGGAAGTTTGGGGCCTCTCTGTGTAATACCAAAGAGAACAAACTACTGGTGGATTTTACATGTTTATTTCTCACCTGTGCTGATTTCTATAGGAATTTCCTCCTCTTTAATCCTCACACATTCGTCTTCTTCCTCCTTCTCCTCCTCCTCCGATTTGACCTCTGTCTGAGTCCCTCTGGTATTTCCAGGGTCTAGGAATATAAATGAAAGCTTCCTGTACTGAGATGTATGAGATAGTTGGTTAATATTTTAGGTAGTTATATTCAGGCCCACATTTCCCCGAAAGGCCAGGCCTCGGGCAGCAGGGCGCCGAGGGGTGGCAGCTGCATGGAGTCCCCTGACGGCTGGAACATACAGTTAAGGGCAGTAAGTTGCTGTGTGGGAGAATTGTGTGGGGGAATCCGCTCGCTCGTTAATTGATTGCGGCGATGTCGCCGAAATCACTTGTCAAATGTGTGCTGCTGTCCGTCCTCCCCTTTCCCCTCACATACCTCTCCTCTGCTGGCTCTGTCTTCGGGGCTCCGTCATCCTCCTCCCCTCCTCCCCCCGGCCGCCGAGTCTGTCTCCTGTCTCTGCCGCGGATGTACACAGTGAGAGCGGTGAGCTGTGCTCTTCCCATCTCAGTTGTGACAGGAGTTCTAGCACAGTTCTAGGACTCCTGTTTTGGAGGTGACAGGGTCAATAAAGAGAACCTGTCACCTCCAATTGCTATCACACAGGAAATTGTTTTCTCCTGTGTGATAGCAATAAAGTTAAGTGAAAAATAAATAAATAAATAATAATAATTAAATTAATAAAAACAAAAAAAGTAATTAAAAAGTAAAGAATAAGAAAAATAATATTAAAAATAATAAGAAAATTATACAACAATAAAAAAAAGTAAATGTCAAGCTACAAATAAACAATAATTAAAAAAATGATAAAGTTAAAAAAAAATAAAAAAAAAAAATATTTGAACTAACCATGCCGCCCCTGCTATCCGGTTGCCATTCTTGATTTGGGGGAGGGGGTACATTGCGGAACCTGGCCTTGGGGTGGCAGGGAGAGCAAATCCGTCCCTTGTTATATTCCCGGCGTCACTTGTTTGCCTTACTGTAAAGATGGGCTCACTTGTTGTGGATGCAGATTGTAGTGTCATGGCTGATCAATTCTCCTATGTCCATGTATTCATTCACCTAGCTGGTTCCTATTCACTAAAGGGAATGGCAGCTTCTTACTCCAGGTGTGCAATCCATGCCTCATCATTTCCTCTGTGTTGCATCACAAAAGTTGGTGTGTTAATGTGTTAAAAAACTGCATGATGAGCTTTCTGTTAATATATCTGCCTGCTTAGTCAGTGTAATATCTAACTACTGTTTAGCACTCATCTGAAGCGCACTTGATTCCAAGCACCAGGGATTGTGGGTAGCGTAGTTTCCTTTCAGGAAGTGTCAGTTCTTAGACTACAGACAGAGGTCAAGGATTAACCTGTGCATTGCCATGCCTCATCTTTGAACAAACAGAAACTTCTGACACAGGAATGTGAAGATTTACTCTACTATAGGCTGTGGGTACTGGACAACAAATGACACCATGAAACTACACGATCAATGCATATCTTATGCAGGTGAAAAACACAAGGTGCAGGTAGGAAGGTTTATAATGCCTTTTAACCTGTTCCTGTCGATGTGGCACAGATATATGGGGCCTCTCAGCGGGTGGGCTTGAACACCGAGAGGCCACATGTATGCGGCCCGATGTAAACACTTTTCTGTGCACAGACTGTGTGAGGACCGGAAAGCTCCCGATGCATACGTGTAATTGTGAGCTTTCCGATCATGTGACGGCTGTGATAGCCAATCCCTGACTACCCTCCTCCCGACATTTAGAAGCTCTTTAAGGGTCAGGAGGCGATGGCAGGAAGGGGGTTAAGAATAATGTATTACTATGTTGGTGTAATTCCTCACCTGTGCTGATCTCTGGAGGTACTTCCTCCTCTTTGATCCTCACATGTCCTTCTTCCTCCTCCTCATCATCACTGACCTCTCTTTGATTGTCTCTGATGTCTGTGAATAAAGATGAGAGTGAAGCCCCCTGTACTGAGATGAATGAGAGAGTGTGTGTGTGTGGGGGGGGGGGGGGACTGGTCACGTCTCTTGGCTGGTAACACACAATGACATGATGTGAGTAGGAGAGCCGGAGTCTAATAGAGGCTGATAGCTCAACAAGGAGAATCTGGGACTCTTTTCTGGATTTAGCCCAGCTTCACACCAGTGCAGCTTTGAAATCGTGCTACCTTCAATTTCATTGCGGCTTGCGACTTCATGTAGCAGAAATCAATGCAAGTCGCAAAGAGATCTCCAAAAAAGAGGTTTCGAACAATTTGAACAGTTCCATTGCCAGCAATGGGGTGCAACTTGTCATGCGATTTGACGGTTCAAACCTCACTGGTGATGAACAGGGGCTTGGTGTTTATTACCCACCTGTGCTGATGTCTGGAGGGATTTCCTCCTCCTTACATGGATCATCATCGCTCTCATTCAGCTCTTCCTCATTTTCAACTTTAATAACGTTCAAGCCTTCGGCCTAGATAAGACAGAGATTACTTTCAATCTCTCCATAAAGAGAGTCTGATTATACCATTACAAACTCAACAAATAAAGATTGAATTATTACAGTAAATGTGTTATTATCTGACTGATGACATTGGGTTTTTGCTCACTTCATAATTCTCTGTGACGTTTTGATGTTTCTGCGTGGAATCCTGGGAACAAAGTGGACTGGGATACCTCTCTGGTGTATTTTTCTTATTGGATCCATCTGCAGAAAACACAAACACATATACAATGTTTCTATCTTTAATGTCTCCAAACTGCTGCTCCTTGAGGCACTTTTCCATCCACTGATACAAGACACAATTTCTCTTATTGACACAAATGATGGGGCACTATTCTTCCAACCTCCACCAATGATGGAGCACCATTTCTCCTACTAACACCAACAATTGGGCACCATTCCTCCAACTGACACCTGTGATAGGGCACCATTTCTCCTACCGACACCTGTGACTGGGCACTATTTCTCCTAATGACACCAACAATTGGGCACTATTCCTCCAACTGACACCTGTGACTGGGCACTATTTCTCCTAACTACACCAACAATTTGGCACTATTCCTCCAACTGACATCAATGATAGGGCACTATTCCTTCAACTGACACCTGTGATGTGGCACCATTTCTCCTACCGACACCTGTGACTGGGCACTATTTCTCCTAATGACACCAACAATTGGGCACTATTCCTCCAACTGACACCTGTGACTAGGCACTATTTCTCCTAATTACACCAAAAATTTGGCACTATTCCTCCAACTGACACCAATGATAGGGCACTATTCCTTCAACTGACACCTGTGATGTGGCACCATTTCTCCTGCTGACACCTGTGACTGGGCACTATTTCTCCTAATGACACCAACAATTGGGCACTATTCCTCCAACTGACACCTGTGACTGGGCACTATTTCTCCTAATTACGCCAACAATTTGGCACTATTCCTCCAACTGACACCAATGATAGGGCACTATTCCTTCAACTGACACCTGTGATGTGGCACCATTTCTCCTGCTGACACCTGTGACTGGGCACCATTTCTCCTAATGACACCAACAATTGGGCACTATTCCTCCAACTGACACCTGTGATGGGGCACCATTTCTCCTACTGACACCTGTGACTGGGCACTATTTCTCCTAATAACACCAACAATTGGGCACTATTCCTCCAACTGACACCAATGATAGGGCACTATTCCTCCAACTGACACCAATGATAGGGCACTATTCCTCCAACTGACACCTGTGATGGGGCACCATTTCTCCTACTGATCCCTGTGACTGGGCACTATTTCTCCTAATGACACCAACAATTTGGCACTATTCCTCCAACTGACACCAATGATAGGGGACTATTCCTCCAACTGACAACAATGATAGGGGACTATTCCTCCAACTGACACCTGTGATGGGGCACCATTTCTCCTACTGACCCCTGTGACTGGGCACTATTTCTCCTAATTACACCAACAATTTGGCACTATTCCTCAAACTGACACCAATGATAGGGCACTATTCCTCCAACTGACACCGGTGATGTGGCACCATTTCGCCTACTGACACCTGTGACTGGGCACTATTTCTCCTAATGACACCAAGAAATGGGCACTATTACTCCAACTGACACCTGTGATGGGGCACCATTTCTCCTACTGACACCTGTGACTGGGCACTATTTCTCCTAATAACACCAACAATTGGGCATTATTCCTCCAACTGACACCAATGATAGGGCACTATTCCTCCAACTGACACCAATGATAGGGCACTATTCCTCCAACTGACACCTGTAATGTGGCACTATTTCTCCTACTGACACCAACAATACGGCGCTATTCCTCCAACTGACACCTGTGATGGGGCACAATTCTTCCCACTGACACCAGAGATAGGGCACAATTCTTCCCACTGACACCAGAGATAGGGCACTATTCCTCTCCCTAATACCAAAGATGAATTGTTTACTCCCACTGATGCCAGGACAATTTTGACTCCCAGTGGCCACAATACGGTCCCCTAAAGTTTGGAGGACAGTAAACTAGCCTTTTGTTTAGCAAGTTTGGAGACCCTCGATACTCCCTCATGATCTGACTGACCCAGAGAGAGCGGGGACCAGTGAGGAAGGACCATGCTGCTCGTGAATGCGCAGTAGGGAACCGGGCAGTGAAGTTGCAATGCTTCACTTTCTGATTCCCCCACAGAGAATGGCGGCGGGGTCAGCCGAGAGACGAGCGATTGCTCAGCCTGGGCTGCCGACAACGCGGTCACGCTGGACAGGTAAGTGTCCACTTTTTTAAAGTCAGCAGCTGCAGTATTTGTAGCTGCTGGCTTTAAAAAAAAAAAAATTGAGTGTACCTCCGCTTTAAAGTGGATGTAAACCCCCCATACAGTGAAGTGAACAGCGTCAGATTATACACAGGTATGAACCTAATCTTCCGACATAGGTTTTACATGTATATCTGCGGTCTTCACATTTATATACCATTTAGAAAGTTCAGCTGGTGTTTGGAAAATTGATCTTCCTGTTTAACACAGAGTGTGATGTCTGGGCATACAGCCAAGATAGCTAACATTGCTGATTGGAGGAAAAGTACACATCCCCTCTTCTCATAGGCAGAGACTCTCAGAGGTGTTTTGTAACAGGGTCAGCTCCCTGCTAATCTATTTATAGCAACCTAATGTCAGGATGCTTTTATCTGATGTGTTCGAGAATTTGTCAGGAATTATCAGGAGAGAGCTACGGGAATTAGCGATTTGAAGAGAGATAACAAAATACTGCAGATATATGTGCCCAGCTCAAATTTCATGAATTGGGTTTACATCCACTTTAAAGCCCAACTCTCGGTTGGACGGGGCCTCGCCTAAAAAAACTCTGCCTGCAGCTCGCCGTGATCCTGGGAAAAGGCCGCGAGAGGTGTCCGGCCTCGCGGCCTTTTCCAAGGAAATCGGCGAGCAGGTTTTTTTAGGTGAGGCCACAGCTTCGGCCTAGTCAGCCACGATCCTGGGAAAAGGGTGTGGACTAGGCCGAAGCCTCCCCTAAAAAATCCTGCCTGCAGCTCGCCGCGATCCTGGGAAAACTTTTCCCAGGATTGCGGCAAGCTGCGGGCAGGATTTTTAGGCAAGGCCGTGGATTCGGCCTAGTCCACGGAGCGCCGATCTATGGAAAAAAAAAAACCTGCCCCTGCAACTCGATTCAAGATTCAAATCGATTTTGTTCCCAGCCTGCCCTGGTCTATGAAGCTTGCCATCTTTTGGCTTTAGCATGCTTCTAAAGTAGTTAATGTTGTTGTATTTACCTCTATCACGCTGCGAGGCCCCTGAAAATGGCGCATTTCCAACATGGTTTGTCCGACCCCTAATGGGTTGGTTCTCCCACGTAAGACTTTTATGGCCACATGGGCACATCCCAGTGACACGTAGATACGTCCCTTGTACTACTTTGTGCAGAGCACATATCTTCTCTCCACAAGAACAGGACACTTGCTTGAGAATTTTATCCAGGCAAGACTCAAACACAATAAATCTTCGTTCTGGAACCAGTTCATTGGACCTCCAGGAGTTTTCCTCTGCTGTAAGAGTGTCACTGAGACTTGAGGCTCCTTCAGGGATATAATTTGGTTCTTCTGAGTCAGGAGAATTCAGGTTGGAGGTACTCATAACCTCAATGAAGCTGCCTTGCGGGTTCGATGGCTGCGAGGCGAAATATCCAAGACCCCGAGCCAAATTTCCAGTGCCAAATTTCACATTCTCCATGGAAGTAGAAGCTACAAGATTGCTACCCAACATTGTGTTCAGATAATTGGTGTTATTAACTCCAAATTCAATCCTTGCTCTTTTGGAATGCGCCGTAAAGATGACCCCTTTGTTCGGAAATATGGTGGGCAAAGCATCGTCTCTCAAGATCTTTTTGGAAATGTTGGTGACGTAACAGTCAGGTGTAAAATGCTCAGAGCATAACCTGAAAATATCCGTTTTCTTGCCGTCCAGCACTCTCTTTGCAAATTTGTTGAGGTTTCCGAAGTCCTGTCCCGTTTGGCGCAGCCAACATTTAATCCTGTCAATGCTGCGAGGGAAGACGTGCAAAATAATCCCCCTACAGGATGTGGTTTTATTGGACTTGCTGGAGCAGCCAGAGACAATGCAAAATGGCATGGCTGGCACCTACAAATAGAAATGGCATACATTTAAAGTCCAGATTCAACTTTTACCTCCCCCACCCAACTTTTTTTTTTTCCTGCAGGGTCCCCCCCTAAAATGTTTATTATTTCTTATACCCACCTTCTTTACTGGGGTCATCAGTCTGGTCACGTTACATCATGGGTCTACTTCCTGCTCTGGTGGTTGCGGGAGTCCTGAATTCTGCAGAGAATGGACGGAGAATGGAGAAGGATACGCTTGTCAGTCTGCTGCTGCTCCTTTCACTGCCCAATCACAACCCAGCGCTATTCTTTACTGCAGTTAAGGTGCAGGGGTCACCAACCTTGCTATGCTGCCTAAAGAGAAATTCCACCGTATTCCTAACTAAGCTTAACCACTTCAAGACCCCCTAATGTACATTTAGGGGTCGGGTTTAAAGCAGTTTACCGGAGGTTAGCGATGCAGCTGTCAGCCATAACGCTGGTATTGTTTTTTACAGCCGGTGATTCTCTTTCTGCTAAAAGTGATCAGAGTGGCAGATTAGCCACCGGATCGCTTTTAGGCTGCTTTCACACTGAGGTGCTTTTCATGCGCTAAAAATAGTGCCTGCAATGCGCCCTGAAAGAGCCGCTCCTTTCTATCCAGTGTGAAAGCCTGAGGGCTTTCACACTGGAGTGTTGCCGGCCAGGAGTGTTGGGCTGTTGCGCGATTTGCAGGCGCTAGCGGCCGGTAAAAGATTAAACCCGCCGGCAAAAACGACACTTTGCAGGCAGTTTGGAGGCGCTACACCATTGATTTCAATGGGCAGGGGCCCTATAGGAGTGATATCTTTGTGCTCCTACCTCGCCTCAACGATGCATCTGGCATGACTTTTTTAGGGTCCCGCCAGAGGAGCGGCTCTTTCAGGGCGCATTGCAGGCTCTATTTTTAGTGCAATAGCACCTGCAAAGCGCCTCAGTGTGAAAGCAGCCTTAAAAAAGTCCTGCCAGCCGCATCTTTGAGGCGCGGTAGGAGCGGTAAAAATACCGCTCCTATAGCGCCCCTGCCCATTGAAATCAATGGGGTAGCGCCTCCAAACCACCTGCAAAACTGCGTTTTTGCACGTAGGTTTAACCCTTTTTCGGCTGCTAGCGGGGGTTAAAATCTCCCCGCTAGCGTCTGAAAATTGCAACAAACACGTTCATGCTGGGACCTGTAGTCCTTCACTTTTGTGGAGTGGGTCACAAATCCCAGCGAAGAGTGAAAGACTACAAGTCCCAGCATGAACCCCTGATATCCAAGGATGTGACTCCCCCCCCCCCCCAACATTGAAGGACTACAAGTCCCAGCACGAACCCTTGAGGGTGTGACCCCATAGATTTCACAGATTCATGCTGAGACCTGTAGTTCGTCACTAGTTAGGGAGGGTCACATCTTCAGCTGAGGGGTTCATGCTGGAACCTGTAGTCTTTCACTTTTGGGGGGGGTCATCTCCTCCAAAAGTGAAAGACTACAAGTCCCAGCATGAACCCCTGATATCTAAGGATGTGACTCCCCCCAACATTGAATAACTACAAGTGCCAGCATGAACCCCTAAGATCTAAGGATGTGACCCCATAGATTTAACAGGTTCATGCTGAGACCTGTAGTCCTGTAGTTCGTCACTAGTTAGGGGGGGGTCACATCTTCAGCTGATGGGTTCATGCTGGAACCTGTAGTCTTTCACTTTTGGGGTGGGGTCACGTCCCACAAAAGTGAAGGTCTACAAGTCCGAGCAAGAATCCCTGATATCTACAGATGTGACTGCTCCCCCAACATTGAAGAACAAGTCCCAGCATGAACCCCTACGATCTAAGGATGTGTTCCTCTCCCATCCCTCTGAAGGTGTCATCTGTCCCCTGCTGCCAGCTCATCTGCCGCCCTCTCTGCATTCAGTGTCTCATGACACACATGGTGTTCCACCCATCCCTGTGTGCTGCCGAAAATGTTCCCCCGGCGGATTAGGACCCCAAACGAGCTTCCGAAAATAGCCAAACATGTAGAGCTGTGACTATTAAATATGCCGGACGCTCCCGACACTAGTGCTACTCTGCAAGAGGCGGGGGTGACTTTACCAATAAAGTAGACATCTTAGCAAAGTCCGCCCATCGACATTGCAAAACCCGTCCTTCATTTCTTTTAACACATCCCAATAAGACTTGTACTTTATTGCTTAAATCACCCCTGCCTCTTGCAGAGTAGCACTAGCATTGGGAGCGTGCGGCATGTGTAATAGTCATTGCGCATGCGCCGTGTAGAGCTGACTCTCAGCTCTACATGTTCGGATATTTCCGAAGGCTGGTTTGAGATTCATACCTCAAACGAGTGCTTGCGCAGTACAGGGGGGTCCTTATCCGCCGGGTGGAACTTATTCGGCAGAACACCGGCGCCTGGCCTCACCTCTCAGTATTAAGAGTTTCTCTCAAATCCTGGCAGTTCCCTTCCCTCTGAGAACGCCACTGGAGAAGATTGAGGATGGTTGGAGCTAAAGCACTAGGCGTGGAGGAGAAAAATAAATGGTCTTTCGTTCTGAATGCTGGGGCCTCTGCCTCCCTGTGTGGTGATTAGGGATGAGCCCCGGCGTGATCGCACTCTCCACGTGCAGAGCCCGCCAGGAAGTCGGCACAGCGCTGCGCTAATCACTGGCAGGGAGACATTGTTCTGATGCTCGGCTGCTAAGTTTGGGAAATATCTCACTGCCCGTGATTAGCGCAGCACCGCGCCGACTTCCTGGCGGGCTTTGCACATGGAGAATGCGAACACGCCAGAGCTCATCCCTAGTGGTGATGTGATGTTACTAGTTGCTAGATGGCAGGCGGTCCAAGCAACCAGCTTGGGCAGTGTAGAGCCAACAGTGGAACAAGATAAAAAAGGTCTCAGCCGGCCAGGACAAGTACTGTCAGTGTGTAAAGCGGCGACGGCGGCTTGCCCCCCAGGCCGCCCCCCTCCCCCCATGGCTGTGTTAGTTTCATTCCAGGACACTGTATTGTCCCGGAATGAGGGTGACCGGAACCCGGGGCACACCTGCAAAATGTGGGACTGCCCTGGGCAATCCAATACATTGGTCACCCTAGTCTGAACCCGCCTGGGCTCATCCCTACTGCCTAACAGAGCTGTGAAAATATCAGAACTGGCTTAATGAATTTGAAAACCCTTTGGCAGGTTATAGAGCCCCCATAGGCTTAAATTGTGTATTCTTGGAGTTCTGCTTTAATAGTAGACTCCCTGGAGTATGGCCAATGACAATTTTTGAGCTTTTTGTGTGAAAGAAGTGAAAATATCAAATGATACCCCATTGACTTACCTCATTTCTAAGATGGCAAAATGTAGACATTATTACCTCTTCCTCACTGGGCACACACTCTCCATCACCTATCAACGGAACACAGAAGAAAACCCTAAAAAATATATATATTTTTTCCTAGGTGTCTCCATTTGAGCTGCAACAAAATGGCCGCCGACCTCCCTGACGTGTTCGTCCCTCTGCGCGTGCGTGTCTCCATAGCAACCCGACACAGCTGGGCAGCGCAGAAGCAGCTGTTGAGTCTCTCGCTGCTCCCACAGGCTCCGTATAGCCAGAGAGAACGCTAGAGGTCGACGATGCTACCAGCAAAGAGGCGACGGCCATTTCTTTGTAGATCATGTTGCCGCTTTTCTTGATGGGTATTGAAAGAGAAGTAATATTAGCAATATCACCGTGCTCAAAGTATTCAATTAGCACACATATTGACATCAATCTTTACTGAACTGAAGCGTTGTCTTTAAAGCAGAAGAATCGGCGGCCATTTTTTTGTAGACCACATTACAGACTGTAGAACTATTAAGAGAAGTAATATTATCAATCTCATAGAGCTAAAACCAGACCGTTTTCATTCATTTTAGGATATTTTCTATATAATTTTTGGTGAACTGTTGAGCTGTCTTCAATCCAGCTGGGTCGGCGGCCATCTTTCTGTAGCCCACAGTTGGAGGTGAGTGAAATATTCTTCCCGGTGACGGTGTGAGAGTGAAAAGTGTATGTCCAGTGAGGACTCTGGAGGAGGTAATAATGTGTTTTTATTATGAGAGAAGAGGGTCCCAGCACTCTGGGGGGATCATGTCACCTCCACACATCATCTTCCTGCAAGTCCTCTGATGTGAAGAACATTGGATGGGGGTTCTGCTAGAGATGGGGATGTATTCTCTAGGAAACCACAACTGTTGTGAAATGCACCTTGTAGTTTTTGCAGTTAGGAACAAATGTAAAACCCAAAAAAGAACCGTCGTGGTTAGGGGGTTGGGTTTAGGAGGTTAGGTGGAGGGGTTAATTTGTTATGCTTAGAGATGAATTCTCCCCTATGTGAACTTTAAAGTCACGCTCTATTATTTGTCCAATTCTTTCCATGCTGGGACATTCACCGCCTTCAAACAGATGAGCAGGATTCTAGTGGCATCAGTGCCCTTAATGATCATATGCCTGAATTTAGTTAATGACTGCAATCCCTGACCCTCTCTTGTAGGGCGTCTGCAGTCCCTGACCATCCCTTGTAGGGCGTCTGCAGTCCCTGACCATCCCTTGTAGGGCGTCTGCAGTCCCTGACCATCCCTTGTAGGGCGTCTGCAGTCCCTGACCATCCCTTGTAGGGCGTCTGCAGTCCCTGACCATCTCTTGTAGAGCGTCTGCAGTCCCTGACCATCTCTTTAGGGCGTCTGCAGTCCCTGACCATCTCTTGTAGGGCGTCTGCAGTCCCTGACCATCCCTTGTAGGGCGTCTGCAGTCCCTGACCATCCCTTGTAGGGTGTCTGCAGTCCCTGACCATCCCTTGTAGGGCGTCTGCAGTCCCTGACCATCCCTTGTGGGGTGTCTGCCGTCCCCGACCATCCCTTGTGGGGTCTCTGCCGTCCCCGACCATCTCTTTGTAGGGTGTCTGCAGTCCCCGACCATCTCTTTGTAGGGTGTCTGCAGTCCCCGACCATCTCTTTGTAGGGTGTCTGCAGTCCCTGACCATCCCTTGTAGGGTGTCTGCAGTCCCTGACCATCCCTTGTGGGGTGTCTGCCGTCCCCGACCATCCCTTGTGGGGTCTCTGCCGTCCCCGACCATCTCTTTGTAGGGTGTCTGCAGTCCCCGACCATCTCTTTGTAGGGTGTCTGCAGTCCCCGACCATCTCTTTGTAGGGTGTCTGCAGTCCCCGACCATCTCTTTGTAGGGTGTCTGCAGTCCCCGACCATCTCTTGTAGTGTCTGCAGCCTCAGACTGAAGCTTTAATTCTATTTCATATTATGTACGGCTTTTTGTTTATTGCAGTATTGACTCGTGGAGAAGAATTCGGGTGCGGGGTTATTTAAGACACAAGGATCCGTAGAAGGACATTATGATGGAGAACCGGCCGCCCCTCACATCACCGGGTAAGAGGAGACTTCTATTTCTTGTAAAGTAGAGAAGAGTATTGAGGATCCCCTAGATACACATCCTCTGATATAAAGACATAGAAACAATGTATTCAGTCAGTGTGTGTTTCCTACAGATGGACCCAGTAAGAGAAATCCCCCAGAGAGATGTCCCCGCCCTCTGTATTCCCGGGACTCCACACAGGAAGATCAGGAGATCCTTCAGGATTATCAGGTAGGTAGGACTTGTAGAAATATAGGCAAACCTTTTTTGTTTTGGTAGCGTAAGGGAGGAATTATAACCTCTGTCAGATTTTTTTTAACCATCTATGTGCCATTGGAGAGACTTCCTTTCACTTCCTGTTTTGGCCTATAGGACTTCCTTTCACTTCCTGTCCTATAGGCCAAAACAGGAAGTGAGAGGAAATCCTGTCAAAGTGGGAAATTCCTTGGTGGTCACCAGAATTATCTACTTTCAACGGTAACGGTAAAGATGACAAATAGAGTAGGTGAATGTCTGTATTCGGGGGAACAGTATGCAAAAACACGGACGGGGTACTAATCCCTCTCCACGCTATCCAAAAAAAAAAAGTTTTGTCTTTAGTTATACTTTAACTGTTATACTTCTTCGTCATTTGCTACTTATTGTTTCTTATTCAGGTTGAAGGTCTGATTGTAGTTAAGGTTGAAGGTGAAGAGGAGCCGCATGAAATAGGTGATGATCCATGTAAGGAGGAGGAGATCTCTCCAGAGATCGGCACAGGTGAGTAATAAGCACTAAATCCAGAGAAGAGTCACAGATCCTCCTTGTTCAGTCACTACAACAATCTCTTATTATTTTAATAGCACTCCAAACAAATAAACCTGCAAAAACACGATTGGCTTGGTGCCCGAAAAAAACACATAAGCTACTTGGGTGCCAAACGCGTTGCGTCCCTCAGGTGTGAATGCAGTCTCAATCCAGAGAAGAGTCCCAGATTCTCCTTGTTCAGTCACTACAACAATCTCTTCTTCTCCCCTCCCCCTCCTCTGTCAGTAGACAGTAATGGGGAGACAGTATGTGCCCGGGAGGGGGGGGGGGGGGTCAGGAGACATCAGCCTCTTATTAGACTCCGGCTCTCCTCCTCACATCATGTCATTGTGTGTTACCAGCCAAGAGACGTGACCAGTCTCCCCCCTGCAAAAACATGCTTGGCTCAGTGCCGAAAAAAAAGGTACATAAGCTACTTTGGTGCCAAACGCGTTGCGTCCCTCAGGTGTGAATGTAGTCTCAATCCAGAGAGTCCCAGATCCTCCTTGTTCAGTCACTACAACAATCTCTTCTTCTCCCTCCCCCTCCTCTGTCAGTAGATAGTAATGGGGAGACAGTATGTGCCCAGTGGAGGTGTCAGGAGCCATTAGACTCCGCCTCTCCTCCTCACATCATGTCATTGTGTGTTACCAGCCAAGAGATGTGACCAGCCCCCCTCCCCCCACACACTCTCTGGGGTCTCTCATACATCTCAGTACAGGGGGCTTCACTCTCATCTTTATTCACAGACCCCGGAGACACTCCGAGAGACGTCAGCATTGAGGAAAAGGAAGGAGGACTTGTGAGGATTAAAGAGGAGGAAGTTCCTGTAGAGATCAGCACAGGTGAGGAATAAATGCTAACTTCAGAAAAGAATGATAGGTTCTCCTCGATTGAGTAGTGTTGGTTGTGTTGCTTTGCTCTGCTGCGATTCGGTTGTATCCCCCTTTGGCTGCCAGCCTTCTGCTGTTTTATTTTTAAGTCAATTGAGGAAAGTGGAAGTATAGTGTTGGACCCGCAGGGTTAAATGCTGCTGGTCTTGTTATCTAAAGTGGTTGTAGACCTCAGACATGAAATCTGAACAAAGCATATCCCTCTGTAGTGATAGCATAGGGAAAGCGATACTAGGCAGTGGGTAAGTTCACTACACACCCCAAATTGTTATGGAAAGGAAAGGTACCCCAGGGGGCTTTGTGCTGCAGCTAGGGATAATAGTGTTGGATTGTACCAAAAACATTATTTAGATAGATATGTTACAAGGAACATGTCTGTTAAATTAGAAACACCAGTACCAGGTAATACAGTAAAAACATATATATAGTACAGCCATAAGGGCAAATATACAACAGCATAACATGATAATCTTATGATATAGTAAAACTAAGAACCCCAGCGCGTTTCGACCTTATCTAGGCAGTCATCTTCAGGGGGTGAAATGGAGATGCTCTAAAACAAAATTCATTGTATGGCTGAGATTGTTCAAAGGACAAAAGCAATTTTTCCATCTGTATTTCCAACGGTTGTTTTCCCACTGGAAATTCCGACCGTGTGTACGGGGCTTTAGTGTCATTTCTGTTTTCTGCTTCCTTCCTCTGCTATCAGCATGAGTCACGGCTGATGAGTTTTTCTGACACCAAGAAAAAAAAGGTGACAGGGGAGGGATCTCCAGCACACAGCCTTTGATTGACAGCCTCAGCTTTGTTCCTGTATGTTGTTTGAAGAGGGTTGTGTCCCTTCCCTCTAATCAGAAGGATTGGAGAATGCCCAGGATATTAGGAGATAATTCACCTTTTCATTCGTCCTACAAAGTTGAACTTACCCTTAAAGCCAGTGAGATTTGGAAATGATATTCACATGGCTAAAGACAAAGACCCCCTCCTTGTGTAAAACTGTCTGTGTGCTTCCTGCAGGTGGACAGAATAAAAGAAACACCAGTACAACAACCAGAGGTACCAGTCCTTTGTATTCCCAGGCATCCTCAAAGAAAGATCATGAGATGTTACAGGACTATCAGGTAGGTGGCATGGAAGTTCTTAAAGCACTTTCACCCCCTTCCTGCCCAGGCCAATCTTCAGCTTTCAGTGCTGACACTTTTAATGACAATTACCGTATTAATCGGGGTATTGTGCGCACCCGCATATAGCGCACACCCCCAACCTAGAAGGAAAATCCAGGAAAAAAAAAATACTTACAGTTTGGATGCCCCTCGTCGGTGTCTTGCCCGGCGTCCATCGGCGGCCTTGTCCGGTCCGGCATCCGTCTGCGGCCTTGGTGGTGTCCTTCCCGCTTCTCCCGCGATGTCTCCGAGTCGAATCCCCGATTCCCTCGCTTAGTTTGAACGCCGCCGCCGACATATACTGAACGCAGTAAACTCGGGCACACTCGGCCACGCTCGGCTTCTCACGCATAAAGGCTAGGAGCGTGACTGTGAGTGAAGCCGAGCCCGGCCGAATGTACTGGGCTCGGTGGCAGCGTTCAAACCAAGCGCAGGTATCGGCGTATATCGCGCACCCACGATTTTCCCCTTTATTTTAAGGGGAAAAAAGTGCGCGGTATACGCCGATAAATATGGTACTCAGTCATGCAACACTGTGTAGTGCTTTCTTCTGGTGGTCTTTCATCACCACAGTGTTTTTGTTATTTTAAACAAAAAAAATACAGAAAATTAGAAAATAAACGTGTTTTTCTTCGTTCCTATTCCATTTAATCTTTTTTCATTAATTGTATGTCGAAATAACCAAAATCGGTGTATGTTAATTAGTCTGTAGGAAAGTTATGGAGTCCACAAACTATGGAATATGAAAAATAGAGCGACAATTTTGAAAAAAAATCTATATTTTTTTTGCTATAATAAATATCCCCCAAAAATATATAACATATTTTATTTTTTCCTCAGTTTAGGGCGATACGTATTCTTCTACATATTTTTGATAAAAAAAAAATCGCAATAAGCGTTTATTGATTCGTTTGCGCTAAAGTTATAGCATCTACAAAATAGAGGATGGTTTTATGGCAATTTCATTAATATTTTTTTTTTTTTTACTAGTAATGGCGGAGATCAGCAATTTTTATCATGACTGCGACATTATGGCGGACCCAATCGGACACTTTTGACACCATTTTGGGACTATTGTCATTTTTACAGCCTTCAGTGCTATAAAAATGCACTGTTTACTGTAAAAATTACAATGGCAGTGAAGGGGTTAAGCACTAGGTGGCGCTGCAGGGGTTAAGTGTTTCCTAGGGAGTGATTCTTACTGTTAGGGGGCGTGGCTACACGTGACACATCACTGATCGTTGTTCCCTATGACAGGGAACAGACGATCACTGACGTTGCCACTTGGAAGAATGGGGAAAGGTTTGTTTACCCTTGCTCGCACATTAAAGGGGACATATCTGTACGCCAATGTGCGCAGTCGTGCCATTCTGCTGACGTACATCGGCGTGCAGCGGTCAGCAAGTGGTTAAATATTACGGGGATGGTTGAAATGTCCATAAACCATTCTGTACTCGTTTATTTTACTTTTTGATGACATGTATATAGGGTTGTCCCGATACCACTTTTTTAGGACCGAGTACAAGTACCGATACTTTTTTTCATGTACTCGCCGATACCGAATACCGATACTTTTATTTAAAATGTGTCCCCAAATGCAGCCATGTCCCCCCACATATATCCAGCCATGTCCCCCCACATATATCCAGCCATGTCCCCCCCACATATATCCAGCCATGTCCCCCCCACATATATCCAGCCATGTCCCCCCACATATATCCAGCCATGTCCCCCCACATATATCCAGCCATGTCCCCCCATATATATCCAGCCATGTCCCCCCATATATATCCAGCCATGTCCCCCCATATATATCCAGCCATGTCCCCCCATATATATCCAGCCATGTCCCCCCACATATATCCAGCCATGTCCCCCCACATATATCCAGCCATGTCCCCCCACATATATCCAGCCATGTCCCCCCACATATATCCAGCCATGTCCCCCCACATATATCCAGCCATGTCCCCCCACATATATCCAGCCATGTCCCCTCACATATATCCAGCCATGTCCCCTCACATATATCCAGCCATGTCCCCCCACATATATCCAGCCATGTCCCCCATACCTAGTAGATGATGATGCCGCTGCCGCGTTAATCAGCGTGCGGGGAACATTACAGGCAACTTACGTTTGAATAGCTGTATTCCCTGCCGCACCATGTATAGACATTCCCCCTTGCTCGGGATTGGACGGATCTGTCCAATCCCGAACAAGGGGGAGTGTCTATACACGGCGCGGCGGGGAATACAGCTATTCAAACGAAAGCTGCCTGTAATGTTCCCCGCACGCTTATTAACGCGGCAACGGGGGCTTTGCGGTATTCGGCGGCGGGGGGGCAAGTATTCTATTCAGGCATCGGGGGCATTTGCAAGAGTACAAGTACTCCCGCAAATACTCTGTATCGGTCCCAATACCGATACTGGTATCGGTATCGGGACAACCCTACATGTATATTTGTGTTGTAATGTTGGAACTTCTCCACATGTGTTTTCTCAACAAAATACATATTTGAAAAAAAATAAAAATATAGAATATATATTTTTTTCCTAATACAATTGTATTTTTACATTCAGTGACCAGAGTAATACAGTGTTACCATAGTAACTCTGTACTACTCTGATACGGGGATCAGGATTTTTTATTTTTACACAATGTTATAGTTATAAGCAACCATTTTTTTTTCTGAATGAAAACTATTGATTCAGTGTTTTAGCCACAGCTAATCACATGGTACATATGAGCTGTGAGTGGCCCTGTCTGTACCATGTGATCACTGTGACCAATCACAGAGCTCATCACAATATTACACATTGAAAGGCATGAATCACAGCCTTTCATTGTGTACAATTCTAATGTTATCTGCTGTGAATGACCACAAAGATCACATGGTATTGGAAGTGTGCCGGTATAGTGATCTGTCATCGGCTGTGTCAGGTGGACGCAGCTTGTGACAGATTGCGCCGGAGAGCAGATGTCATATGACGTCCTCCCAGGGTACAAAGGGCTCCAGCCCCGCCATCATATTACATGAGGCTGGGCGGGAAGAGTGTTGAAGGTGAATAAGAAAAAAATCAATGGTGGAAATGAAAAACGCTGCATTCAAAGCATTTCAAACACTTGATCTCCTGTGCTTTTAGCTGCAATTTTTTTTTTTTTGGTGACCAAGTCAGACTGTTAAGTCTGGATTGTTTTGTGTCCCTCAGGAGGAAAATCTTATTAAAGTTGAAGTTAAAGAGGAAGCGGAAGAAATAGAGGAGACCTACGTGACCGGGGATGAGCCGTGTAAGGAGGAAGTTCCTTCGGAAATTGGCACAGGTGACTATGAAGGGAGAATGGGGTCAACATACTTAAGCCGGTCATACATGGTTTGGAATTCAGCCAGTTTAGCAGGTACTTGCCGAAATTCGATCCATGTATAGGCAGGCTGGTTGCACAGAAGTCAATCTACCGATCGACTTTTGTACAATCAGTATCACAGGCATTAGCCGATAGAGCTGATCAGTGTATTCTGATGGCTTGGAAGTCTCCCCACTGTCAGAATATAATGTCTTAGTGGGGAGGATTCCCCATCCACATTGAATGTGTGGATGGGAGAATCAGATCCTTTTTTTTTTTTTTTGGTAAACCTGCTGGTTGAATGAAAATAAAAAAGTCTAATCTATAGGCTGCTTTACTCTTTCCATTCCACAATGCTCTGGGTATTATTAGGGGACTGACAAATACATTTTAACCTCTGAAGTTTTTACCCCCTTTATGAAGCAATTGCGCAGGCATGCGTGATTTTGCAAGTTATTGAGGAAACTAATATAGTTCTGGCCCATGACCAACATACGGACCTGGACAGACACTGTACTAGTGATCAGCGACTTATAGTGTGACTGTGATAGTGTAGTGGGTAACCAGGGACTGGCACTAACTGACACTGAATGTGAGGGACCCTTAACTGATACTATATGAGGTTTTTATTGACACTAATACACTGATCAGTGATAAGAAGTCACTGTACTAACTAGGGATGCACCGATACTAGTATCAGTGCCGATACCAAGCATTTGCAGGAGTATCGGTACTCGTAAAATGCTGTGATGCCTAATCCGATCCCTGTTGTATCGGACCAGGTGTCCTCAAGCTCAGCAGGGGGGCCGGGCAGCCTCCGAGGTGATAAGTGTGCGGCGGTAGGGGCAGTTAAAAGCACCGATTTCCCTGAAAGTTTTATACAGGGAGATCTGTGCTTTTAACTGCCCCCACCACTGCACCGATCACTCTCGACTGTCCCCTGTGTCCTCCTCCCAGTCCTTCCTCTTTCTGAAGTTTTTCTCCCTCTCTCTGATGTTCTCCTCCCTCCCTCAGATCTGTCAGGATGGAGAGCGAAGGAAGGAGCCAGTACATATGTACTTTATCAGCTCCTTCCTTTTCTGAATGAACAGTGTCAGTGATCACTAACTCTGTCAATTCATAACTGAAACATTGTAACCTGTGTTTACGATGTCTCCATTTCTGAATGGAGAGGAGCTTACAGTATGTCTCCTCTCTATTATTTCATTTTCAGTGCAGCTGAGGCTGCAAAGAAAGGGACTGGGGAATCCGTGTCCTTCGTCCATTTCCCTGTCTCAAAGGGGAGATGTCAGGGGTCTGTTTAGACCCCTGATATTTCTCTAAAGCCCCAACAGGGCTGATAAAAAATAAATTGTAATAAATAAATATTTAAAGGTGAAATTGTAATAATAATATTATAAAAAAAACTGACACCGTCCACTCCTCCACAAAAAAAGAAAGCATTACATATTAAAAAAAATAAAAATAACAAAATATATACATTTTATAAAAAATAATAAAAAAATAAAATTGTAAACAAACAAAAAAAAAAACATAAAAGACTACTGACACAGTCCATCCCTCATCAGTGCCCATTAGTGCTGCATTAATATGTCACTGTCACACCACATTAACAAAATGTATTGGTAATTGGTATCGGCGAGTACTTGGGGGGGGGGGGGGGGTGGAATTGGTACTTGGTCTTAAAAAAGTGATATCCGTGCAACCCTAGTACTAATGGCACTGGCTGGGTGACAGAGGTGAACAAGATGGCAAGCAAAGGGTTAACTCTCTGTGCCTGACAAGTGTATGTGTGCCGATTTTACTCACTTACAAACTTGCTGGCTTTTCTTCCTGATTGCCGCACTGAGCGGTAAGTGAAAGCAGGGACAAAAAAAACAAAACAGCCAGATCTGCATTGTGTTTACTAAATTGTAAGTTTACTAAACACACACACAGATCTCTGCTGTGGCCAATCGCAGTAATCAGCAGGTTCACAGCCAAAATCATTGGCTGTGAGCCTGCTGACAAAAACTCATGCTGTGTCCAACCAGAGCACGAGAGGTAGGGGGGCACACGCCTGTGAACCAGAAAGCTTGGTGTGATGTATGGGTACATCGTGGTGCTCGGGGAAGCCACCATCCAGCACTATAATTACTACTGGCCGGTTGGCAAGTGGTCAAACATTTATAATATTCTCTTTCACATTTTTCCTTTAGATGGACGATACAGAAGGTACAACATGGGAAAAGGACCCGTCGCTTCTGCAGCCCGTGAAATAGAAGAGGATGACATCACTTCTGATTCTTCAGCAGAAAACACAATTAAAGTAAAGGTCCATCTATTACCTAGACGTGCAGATCCATCATCCAATCCTATACAAGGAGGGAGTTTTCGTGACCCCCCATCTGTAGTTAACCACCAAACCACATATGGAGGGGGAGAAACTTTCCCATGTTCGGAGTGTGGGAAATGTTTCACCCGGAGAGGAACTCTCACCGCACATCAGCGGTCTCACACGGGGGAGAGGCCTTTTTCCTGTCCTGAGTGTGGAAAGTGCTTTTCCTGCAAGAAAATTCTCATCCGACACCAAAGAATCCACACAGGGGAGAAGCCGTATTCGTGTCCTGAATGCGGAAAATGTTTTACTCAGAAATCCGGTCTCATCAGACACGAGAGTGTTCACACGGGGGCAAAACCGTTTTCGTGTTCAGTGTGCGGGAAGTGTTTCTCCATGAAGGTGACTCTTACCAAACATGAAAAGATTCACACGGGGGAGAAACCATATTCTTGTTCGGAATGCGGAAAGTGTTTCTCCTCTGGGACAAATCTCGTTCGACACCAGAGATCCCACACAGGTGACCGCCCATATCCGTGTTCCGAATGCGGCAAAAGCTTTGCGCAAAAGTCGTATCTGGTGGAGCACCAGAGACTTCACACAGGCGATCACCCCTTTTCCTGCTCTGAGTGCGGGAAGTGTTTTACTCAAAAGTCTCATCTCGTGAAACACAAAACGAGTCACACTGGGGAAAAACCATTTGCATGTTCTGTGTGCGGGAAGTGCTTCACGCAAAAATCAGTTTTGGTTACGCACGAAAGGATTCACACTGGCGAGAAGCCGTATTCGTGTTCTGAGTGTGGGAGGTGTTTTACCGATAGGGCCACCCTGGTGAGACACGAGAGAGTCCACACAGGGGAGAAGCCATATTCGTGCTCTGAATGTGGGAAACAGTTTTCCAAGAAATACTCGCTCATTTGCCATCTCGGCTCGCACAGTGGAACAGAAGCTCCCCTCTCAGGGTGTGGCAATTGAGTCAGGGTGACCCTGGACAGCCTGATTATTGAACACCATCTGGACAAGCGTCAGGCTCTGAGGAACTTGCTGTTGGCGCACTAGTACTTTATAATTCAGGCAGAAATTTTCCAACTTGTCAGAAAAAAAGATCAAGGCAGCCATCTTGTCAGATGAGTTGGGAAGCATATCATCACGGGACTTAACAATGTTCTGCTACTTCTTTCTGATTATTGTGGACATATATAAAGGAAAGACTCTCAGCCTTCCTCTACCACTCCCCTTGTCAACATGCATTTTTTTTTTGTGTATTCCTTAATTCTGCTATGATCACTAACAGCCAGTCGAAATCCAGAAAAGTAACCACATGACTTCAGAAAAGGAGTGGGGGTGGGAATTAAAAAATAATGTCTCCAGGCTAGTGCATGAGATATGTAAATAGCCTGTCACTCACAGCAAGGGGGCAGAACTGACTAAGGTTTTTCTCTGTAAGTCCGTTTTATTTCACTGAACAATAAAAGAGGATTGCTCAGAGCTGGATGGCAAGACTGGGCACAGATGATAAGAAATCTTTTACTATACAATGTGACATCAAAAAAAAGTAATCCTTAACATAATTCCTTATGTTCTTGATTATTACTCAACTGGTGATCAGATCACTAGTTATAAAGGGGGAATGAGACATGAGGAAGCAAAGCCCTGCTTCTCCACCAAGACAGCCACCTCAACACAGAGACACAGTACAGACCAAGGAATGGCAATTCAGTATTGGGGAAAGGATCAGCTGCAGGTAGACCACAGTCCATACTAGTAACTAGTCCTTTGCCCTTTGCCTGTCTTTTGGATTCAAAGGTTTATAAAATGCAGACACATGGCCATTGTTATCAGATGACTCTATCAAACTGAAAATACAGTTGGCAATCTGGTAGATAATAGCATAGGAATCTTTTATGAAATTATCCAGGGTTAAACGTTCCACGATACAAAGAAACACTAACGTGTTTCACCACAAGGGAGCCTTAATCATGAGTTATGATTAAGGCCCCTTTGGGCTGAAACATGTCAGTGTTTCTTTGAATTTTGAATGTTTTTGTTTCTTTGTGACCAGGGCATGTTTTGCTTTTCAGCTCTGCACTACTTTAAGTTTGCTTTCACACTGAGGAGCTGTGCAGGCGCTATTGCGCTAAAAATGGCGCCTGCGAAGCGCCCTGAAAGAGCCGCTCCTTTTATATGAAGTGTGAAAGCCTGAGGGCGTTGCACCGGCAGAATGGTAAAAAAAGTTCTGCCAGCCGCATCTTTGAGGCGCTGTAGGAGCAGTAAATATTCCACTCCTACAGTGCCCCTGCCCATTGAAATCAATGGGGCAACGCCCTTCAAAATGCCCGCATAGTGGCATTTTTGTGGGTGACCGCTAGTGTGGCTTAAAACCGCAATGCTAGCTGCCAAAAATTGCAGGCAAAAGCGCCGCTAAAAATAGCAGCACTTTAGCGCCGACGCACCCAGCGCTTCAGTGTGAAAGTAGCCTTACTGGTAATTGCGCGGTCATACAACACTGCAAGCAAATGACATTTAAGTATTTTTTTCACACAGATAGAGCTTTCTTTTGGTGGTTATTGATAACCACTGGGTTTTTTAATTATAAACGAAAAAATACTGAAATTTTGTTTTAAAAAAAATTATATTTTCTACTTTTTTGTTATAAAACATCCAATAACATATTTTTTTTTTTTCTTTCTAAATTTAGACCAAAATGTATTTTGCTACATGCTTGGGTAAAATAAAATCCCAATAAGTGTATATTAGTTGGTTTGCGTGAAAGTTATAGTATCTGTAAACAATAGTGTATAGATAGTTGGATACTAGAATTTATGCAGCTGACGCTATACTGGTAATAGTGGGGATCAGCAACTTATAGTGGGACTGTGATAGTGTGGTGGGCAATCTGGCTCTAACAGACTCTCACTGGGAGATTCTAACCCACTGGCCATCAACAGTCACACTAATACAGTGATCAGTGTTGATTCTACACACCAGAGGTCTCCAGACACTTTATTCTCCTTCAGGCTGGGTTCACACCTCTGACGGATGCGGCTCGCAGCAGGGGTCTGATGCATTCTGGTTCTCCATTTTCAGGGATGAATCAGGGATAGATTCATACACGTCTGAATCTGGCCCTGAAATGGAGCCAAAGACGCACAGCATTCCTGTGCAAGCTGCTCAGCTGCCGCAGTGGAAATTTGTCAACCGGCTTAACCGTCATGCGAATTGGATGCAGTGAAACTCGCATCCAATTCGCATAGGTGTGAACCCAGCCTAAGACTTTAGGGGGACTGGACTGTGGACAGCGGGAGCAGAAATTTTCCTGGCATCAGTGGCGCAGTATACATCGCCACATTTTGTATTAGGGGGTGGAACAGTTCCCCCATTTTTTGTATCGTAGGAAAGAATGGTGCCCCATTGTTAGTGTCAAGTGGCAGAATAGTGTCCCATATTAGGGGTAAAAATAGTGCCCCAAAGGCCAAATAGAGGTAAGCAAAGTGCCACATCTGCCCCACGGGCCGCAGTTTGGAGACCAATGCTATACACTGTAACTGTACTAATGACACTGACTGGGGAAGGGGTTAACCACTTAAAGCGGAGCTCCACCCAGCAAAACAACATTTTGCCATGTTGTTTAAAAAAATAAAAATAAAAAAACCTGAAAAAAATAAATAAAAATACTCACCCGAAATAGCTGTTGCTATGCGGAAGTCCGTAATCTGCCTCTTCCACACCGCGGTTTAATGTCTTCTTGTCCTTCTCCTTGTGAATGGGGCGCGCTGCTTTCTGGGAACTGTGTGTGTTCTCAGAGAGCAGCGCGCCCATTCACAAGCCAGCGTGAGACTCACGCAGGCGCAGTAGGAAACGGGCAGTGAAGCCGTATGGCTTCCCTGCCTGTTTCCCATTGTGTGAATGGCGGCGCGGGACCCGGAGCGATCGTGGGACCGGCATCGGGGGGCCCATCAGCGCGGGCGCCTAGGACAGGTAAGTGTCCTTATTTAAAGTCAGCAGCTACACTGTTAGTAGCTGCTGACTTTAAAAAAAAAATGTTTCGCGGCTGGAGCTCTGCTTTAAGACCCGGACCTTTAGGCAGCTAAAGGACCCGGCCAGGTTTTGCGATTTGGCACTGCGTCGCTTTAACAGACAATTACGCGGTCTAGCGACGTGGCTCCCAAACAAAATTGGCGTCCTTTTTTTCCCACAAATAGAGCTTTCTTTTGGTGGTATTTGATCACCTCTGCAGTTTTTATTTTTTGCGCTATAAACAAAAATAGAGTGACAATTTAAAAAAAAAATGCAATATTTTTTACTTTTTGCTATAATAAATATCCCCCAAAAATATATATAAAAAAACTTAATTTTTTCCTCCGTTTAGGCCGATACGTATTCTTCTACATATTTTTGGTAAAAAAAATCGCAATAAGCGTTTATCGGTCGGTTTGCGCAAAATGTATAGCATTTACAAAATAGGGGATAGTTTTATTGCATTTTTATTAATTTTCTTTTTTTACTACTAATGGTGGTGATCAGTGATTTTTTTTTTTTGTGACTGCGACATTATGGCGGACAATTTTGACACATTTTTGGGACAATTGTCATTTTCACAGCAAAAAATGCATTGATTATTGTGAAAATGACAGTGCAGTTTGGGATTTAACCTAAAGGGGGCGCTGAAGGGGTTATGTGTGACCTCATTTGTGTTACTAACTGTAGGGGGTGTGGCTGTAGGTGTGACGACATTGATTGTGTGTTCCCTTACATAGGGAATCACAATCAATGCTGGCGCCACAGTGAAGAACGGGGAAGCCGTGTTTACACAAGGCTCTCCCCATTCTTCAGCTCCGGGGACCCATCTATTGGACTCCAGCTGCGATCGGGTCCGCGAGTCCCGGTCACAGAGCTTCGGACCGGGTCGCGTGCACGCGCCCGCGACCCCACGGTTGGGCTTAAAGGGCCACGTACAGGTACGTGGATGTGCCGCCGTGCCATTCTGCCGACGTATATCGGCGTGAAGGGGTCCTTAAGTGGTTAATGGTAACTGTGTGCCTAATGTGTGTAATCCGTGCTGATTTTACTAACAGATCTGGCTGTTTTTCTCCCTGCTTTGAAGGGAGAGGAAACGGCTAAATCGCAGATCTGTGTAGAGACCTGTCTGTACATGCAGGACTCTGTAATGTGATTGGACACAACTGATCAGGTCTTGGCTATTCGTAAATGATTTCTTTGCGGTTTATCTATCGAGTTGTTGCCAACTGTATGTCATGCCTGCTCAACCAAACACGAGCAACTGCCACCACTCTTACAGTTACATCCTTTTTGTAAAAAAAAAAGGACCCGCAGCACATAGCTGGATCTTCCTTCTCTCTTCATCAGTTTGTCCACAAAGAAGTGTTCTGATTTTTCTTAGCCAATCACAGACTCCTTGGAGCTTTTATCATCTGAACAAGAACATTTTCAATTTTTCTTTGTGCCTGACTTTGTAAATAAGACTCTGTTTTTGACTAACGCAGTCTGACGTGTTCTAAAGACATGGAATCAAAATGCGTAAGTTTAGATTTTTCTACCATGTTAGAATGAATCGATCAATGTGCTCTTTTACTTAAAAACAATATTGGAAATTGATTAATTAGACTGGATGGATTAATAAGGTCATTGTTCTGTTTTAATGCCACAGATAAGAAGCTTTGTGTCATTTTAAAAATAAATTATGAAAGCATTTATTGAAAATGATTTCTTGATGAGTAGTAAATGTTTAAAGGGAAACTCCACTTATGTGGGGGGAAAAAAAATAAAAAATCATAATATAGCATGTACCAGTGGTGTCTGAATGAGCATATCAATTTTTGCAGGCCTTTTTTTTCCTCTCAGAGAATAGGTGCAGGAACTCAACCACAACCCCCTCGCCAAACTGCATCGAATGGTGGGTGTTGCCAAATTGCACTAGGTGTGCCGAGCTCAGGGATGCACTACATACCAAGTGCAGGGTTCAGGGATACACTATGTGCAGAGTTTAGGATCTAGGGGTTGTGCTATGTACAGAGTTCAGGGGTGTGCTTTGTGCAGAGTTCAGAGGTGTGCTATGTACAGAGTGCAAAGTTCAGGGGTGCTTTATGTGCAGAGTTTAGGGGTGCGCTATATACAGAAGGCAAAGTTTAGGGCTGCACCATGTACAGAGTTCAGGGGAGCTCTATGTACAGAGTGCAGGGT
This sequence comes from Rana kukunoris, assembly GCA_029574335.1. NCBI lineage: Eukaryota > Metazoa > Chordata > Amphibia > Anura > Ranidae > Rana > Rana kukunoris. The sequence continues at coordinate 171,072,653 of CM056056.1, read as the reverse complement.
TCAGGGGTGCACTATGTGCAGAGTTCAGGGGTGTTTATATACAGAATGCAGGGTTCAGGGGTTGTGCTATATACAGAATGCTGGGTTCAGGGGTGCGCTATATACAGAATGCAGAGTTCGGGGGTGCGCTATATACAGAATTCAAAGTTCAGGGGTTAGCTATATACAGAATGCAGAGTTCAGGGGTGTGCTATATACAGAATGCTGGGTTCAGGGGTGCGCTATATACAGAAGGCAGAGTTCAGGGGTGCGCTATATACAGAATGCAGACTTCAGGAGTGCACTTTATACAGAACGCAGGGGGTGCGCTATATACAGAATGCTTAGTTTAGGGGTCACTGTGCGCAGAGTTCAGGGGTGCACTATATACAAAATGCAGAGTTCAGGGGTGCGCTATGTGCAAAGTTCTGGAGAGCAATTTATACAGAATGCAGAGTTCCCCACATCACTGCCCTGGCCAGACACCAGGCTACCCTTGTAGTTGAAGAAGCGGTTTGGGAGCAGCGCTTGTTCTCAATCTGATGAAGACTGAGATCCTGCATAATGGACCTCCTCTACTTCCAATATTCCTGGAAAAGACAAGGACACAATCAGACAGCCAGGATGCCTGCTGGAGAACAGTGGAGCTATCAGAGCCTGGAGACTGAGTATTGGACGTGATGGAGCAGGGAGGAGCGAACACATGGGGGGGGGGGGGGGTGTGCAAACAACACTTTCGCCTAAGTAGACAAAATTCCTTGCACCAGCCCTGGGCATATACAGTTATAATACAAGTCATATTGTAAGTGATCGTTATTAATAATTACCTTTCCTTTTCAATCTGTAGCCTCTGTAATTTTCTCTAAAATGCAATGCAATATGGCTTCCTGGAGGTGTTCTGTACACAGAATGTATGAAGAATGCCCCACAGAAACATACCGGACCTGCCTGCTCCCATTAAGTTCTGGCATTGAATGTGGGTAGGGATTAGCACTGGAAGGAAGCACCGTCCCACAGTGCATATCTCCAACTTGGCTATCCATGTAATACATTGGTTAGCAAACAGTGTTCCAATTCATCCCAAAGGTGTTCAGAAGTGTGGAAGCAACTCAAGTTTCTTCCAAGTGTAGCGGGGTCATCCTGTCCGATTTTAATGACAGGCCATCCGGCTAGAACTTTTTACACATTTGTACATATGTTAGACACTGTTGTGAAGTTATGCATTGCGGGACTACAAGTAGCAGGAGATATGGACTCCATTGACTCGTAGGAGAAACGGACTACATCTCCCGCAATGCTTTGCCTGTAGGAACGTAACACCTCCGCACAGACTTGTGGGGGGGGTTACTTAAGGAGAGGGCGGGGCGATCTCTCACTCTCTCGGGATCGGCATCGTCTCCTCTGCGGAGCTGTGGGCAAGGACAGTCGTGCTGTTAGGCCAGAAGCCTGGGCCTAGCCGGATAACGACAGCCGTGCTGCTAGGCCTGAAGCCTGGGCTACCCACCGAGAGACCAGCCCTCCCAGGGGAAGCCAGACCCCAGTAACCAGCCTGTGTTCCGGGAGGTGGAAGAGGCAGCCCAGTCGACACCCAAAACAGCGGAGAACCCTCGCCTGGGGTCCGGTGTACCGTGGAGCCGCACCTCACCAGCGCACCTTCTTGTTCTGAGGAGAGATCAGGCGGGTCGGCTTGTAGGGTGAGAGAGCACCTGCTCAGCTTCTATTTTTTTTTTTTGAGTTACCACAGACATCCCATTTAATTTCTTAGGCCTTAGACATATGCTCGGCCCACAGCTGGAATTCAGAGACCAGCAGGTTATTCCAACACCTCCAAGAAGTGATTGACGCTGATGAGTGATTAACGCACCTACGTTCTGTTGCCCTCTGTGGTGTGATTTCTTCCTTTGACTGTTATCCGTGGATTACAAATTTTGATGTGCACCAACCGGCGGCTACGCGAACATTGACTAATCCGTAAGATTGCCCGCAAAGGGGCGCTCGCGAGCATAGACTGACTTCTAGTTTAACTGAATGGTACCATTCTTAGGTTCAGAACATCCCATTAACCCATCTTAATTGCTGATTTTTGCAAGGGCCCTTGCGAATCAGACTGAGTTATTACTGATTGGATGTACTTGTATTTAGATTCCATACCTCCTGTTACCAAGTGTTTATGCAGTAAACTTACCCCTTTTTCATTATTCAATCATATTCACTGTGTGGAGTGTATTTTCTTGCCTGGAGGGACCATTCCATTGTCCCAGGTAATTTACTGTCATATTGTCATTGCATATTGTGTGCCTGCTTTTGTGACTCCAGCCCAGCAGAGGTCACATTATTCCACCACCAGGTTTCTGATGTGTCAAGGGCGGGTTCGAGCTGTTTAAATAAGGGGTGATTTGAGTCAACGAGAGTAGATCCCAAACTAACCAGCGGCTCCTTCGGGGGTAGCACTACACAGGAAAAGAGCATCGCCCTTGCTCAGCCCATGCAGCCAAATGGTCTGTGTAATGCCTCGTTCACACGGCCGGACTTTCCAAGAGAAAAAGTCAGACAGGCTTTTTTTCTCGGAAAGTTCGGCCGTGTGTAGCCTCCATCTTACTTTTTTTGTCGTAATCCGACGGACTCACGGCTGACTTTTGGTCAAAAGTCCGAACGTGTGTACAAGGCATAAGTGTGTGGTGCTTAGTGGGTTCCTATCAGCTGAGTCTTCAAAAAAAACAAAGTAAAGCTGCACCCGCACTTGAAACACAATGAAATGGTTTATTCCATGCAGGATAAAAATTGACATATCTGCCTCCAGTGGTTTCATCGTGATTAATGGCCCATACACACGATCCGAATATCGGCCGATGGATCGTACGACTTTTTTCGCTTAATAATCGCAAGTAAAATAAAATAGGTTATTAAACTCACGAAAATTCTCGTACGACAGAAAAAAAAGATCGGAAGTGATGTCACGTGTTGTAATGTATTTGTATTGTATTGTCGGAGGACGGCTGTACTGACTAAACGAAAATCGTACGATCTGACATCGTACAAGGAAAATTTTCGCACATGTCCAATCGAAAAATATCGGATGAACGGTCGTGATCGGCTCTCGAAAGTAGTGTACACACGATCCGAAAATCGTACGATCCATCATCGGACGATCTTTTCGTCCGATATTCGGATCGTGTGTATGGGCCATAAGGCTCCCTATGATTAAGGGCTGAAATGTGTAAGCTTGGATGGAGACATGGAACTTTTGAACTCCAGTTTCTTCACTTTAAACTGGACAAACAATGTCTTTATGGGTCTGGTGTTAGGCACAGGAGCCATTCTGGAACAAAAAAAAGGAACTTCCCCAGGCTGTTGCCACAAAGTTGCATACATCCAATGGTTTGTATTAGGACCCTTTCACACGAGCGCCTCTGCTATGCAGAATCTGCTTGCTCAGTGGGGGATCTCTCTGCTGATCCCTGCTGAGCAGGCGGGTGACACGTCCATGTCTGCTCTGTATTGCATAGTCCTGCTCTTTTCAATGGGGCAATCGGATGGAAACGGACCGCCTGCCCATTTCCATCTAATGCCAATCAATCTGCCAGACGGATGGAAAATAAAGCCACCATCCGTATGTTTCTGGCAGATAGGATCAGATGGGATGGTTCCCCTTACGTATCCTTCCCCGGCATCCCTAGCGGGGACACCACTCCCACTGGGCTGTTCCCAGGGAAAAACACCCAATACACTCTGGCCTGCCTGTGTTCCAACATTGACCCGTGGTGATAACGCCACCTACAGGCAAACAATGGGAAAATCCTCCAAGCACAGCCATAGCCGGAACAGAGGCTGATTTAGCCTTAATCATCAGAGTCTGAGCTAACTACCAGCTCAGACACCCACATAGTGCCTGGTCATCAGGAGCAGGGCGCTACAATACCCATATGAAATTGTAATGATTTTTTTCACAGAAATAGAGCATTCTTTTGATGTTATTTAACCACTTAAGCCACAAGCCTGTTTTTCAGACGTTAAAAATGTACATGTTTTTTGCTAGAAAATTACTTGTAACCCCCAAACGTTATATATTGTTTTTTTTTTCTAGCAACCGAGAGAATAAAATGGCGGTCATTGCAATACTTTTTGTCACACCGTATTTGTGCAGCGGTCTTACAAGCGCACTTAAACGTGACGTTTAAAAATCACTTTTTTTAATTAAAAAATAAGATAACAGTAAAGTTATCCCAATTTTTTTTATATTGTTAAAGATAATGTTACACCAAGTAAAATGATACCCAACATGTCACGCTTCAAAATTGCGCTTGTGGAATGGCGTCAAACTTTTACTCTTAAAAATCTCCATAGGTGACGTCAGTGCCATCTTAAGAGCATTATAGGCCCTCGGGCAATACAGTGCACTGGGGCCCTGTCTACACAACCATGCACAAGAATTTACTGCCAAAAATCATGAAATTTACTGGCAGAACCACAATTTTTTATTGGCACTGCAAAAAAGTACCTAAAATTACAGTTTTACAAATTTCTTCATTGGCATGAAGGTTAGGTTACTGTAACCCAGCCTGATCAGAGTTTCCTCTTGCATCAGAGTCTGCAGGATTACCCCTTACAGTGAAAGGGAACTCTTATGTAAAGGGGAACACTGCAGATCATGATGTAAGGGGGAACTCTGATGTGGAGGGGGGCTCTGGTGACCAGAGACCACCTTATATCAGAATCCACTGCTTTCTCTTTACATCAGAGTTCCCACTTACATCACGGTCCTCAGACTGAGTTCCCCCTAGCACTGTAAGGGGGAATCCTGCAGACTCTGATGTAAAGGGGAACCACCTTTCGTAGAGTAAATACACTAAGGTAAGGGGGGGCACTAATATTTTTGTATTCACTCCCCCCTTTCTTTAGCAACCACCCGCCCTTAGACTGGCCTGGTGGTGCTATCACTGACCTCCTCTCAGGTGCACCATGCAAGGCTCAGTCAGATGGCTCCAGCTTGGCTGCTCTGGTTTTATCCTATAGTCTCTTTATGTCTGACTTCTCCTGTGACCCCCATCCCAGCGGCGCTCCCACTCTTAACTCCTCTCCAGACTCTTCCTCAGAGACTGTAGACACGATACAGTTCTACAGTTCTGACCCGCCATTCTCCACCATTTTTTACTGGGGTCGCTGGGCAGCCGATGGGGGCCCTCCAGGCAAGTGGGGCCCCCGGGCAACTGCCCAGTGTGCCCAATGGAAAAGACAGCCCTGGGTGACGTTTAAAAAATTCTATAGGTTGCATCTTTTGTGTTACAGAGAAGGTCTAGGGCTAGAATTATTGCACTCGCTCTAACGATTGTGGAGATACCTCACTTTTGTGGTTTGAACACCGTTTTCATATGCGGGCGCTACTCGCGTATGCGTTCGCTTCTGCATGCGAGTTTGTCGGGACAGGCACTTTAAAAAAAATTGTTTTCTTATTTGTTATACTTGATTTTATTTATTTTTACACGGTTTTAAAAAAAAAAAAAATGGGTCACTTTTATTCCTATTACAAGGAATGTAAACATCCCTTGTAATAGAAAAAAGCATGACAGGTCCTCTTAAATATGAGATCTGTGGTCAAAAAGAACTCAGATCTCATATTTACGCTAAAATGAAAAAAAAAAAAGAAATAACAGAATTGTCATTTGAAAAAATTATAACAAAAAATGTGCCTTTTAAGACGCATGGGCAGAAGTAATGTTTTGACGTTGCTTCCGCCCTGCTATGGAGATGGGTGGGGGCCATCTTGCCCTCACTCATATGCCAGGCAAGCAGGACACAGGTCCCGATCGCCTCTGCCGCTGCCGACGGCTCTGGTAAGCGGCGGAGGGCACGGAAGAACGGCGGCAGAGCAGCGGGAGAGGGTATCGTGAGGTATCGTCGCAATCGTTAGAGCGAGTGCAATAATTTTAGCCCTAGACACCATCTGTAACTCAAAACATGGAACCTGTAGAGATTTTTTGGTCCAATTTATTTTTGTCATTTTTTCAAATGCCATTTTATTTTATTGCATTTTAGTCTAAATATGAGGTCTAAGTATTTTTTGATCCATAAGAGGACCTGTTATTATTTTATCTATTACAAGGGATTTTTACCTTCCTTGTAATAGGAAGGACATGCCTGGTAGCTATTCCTATTCTTCAATCAAGTTATATATTATTAATAATGTCAGGTAAAGTTCCCTGTTAAGGCAAACCCTTTGTTTTCTTATCACACTCAGGCCGCGTACACACGACCGGTTTCCTCGACAGAATCCAGCAAGAAACTTGTTGGGTGTCAGGGGATGTCTACACAGGCATCCCATATTAGTTAACAGGTCAGTGGGCTGCACTAAGGAAAATAGGCACAGAGGTAAGTGAAACAATATGTATTTATTAAGATTAAGGCACACGTGCAAAACAGAAAACCCACAAACAAGCCGCATACTACAAACACAGCAACCGTCAAGCCACCAATACTAGTGAACGAATATATACACAAAATCCGAGCGTATATAGCAGGTAATGCAGGGATGAGAGACAAGCAAGTCCAAGGTTCAAGCCGGGGTCCAGGATAGGAGAGAGCAGCGAAGTCCAAAGGTTCAAGCCGGGGTCAATGGGAGCAAATCAGGAACCGAACTGGCAACAGGTATCTGAACAGACAGGAACAGGGCTGACAGGCAAAATACTGAAGCACTGGACTGCAGTGCAGGGTGGGCTTATATACCTGTAGCAGTTTATTCTAATTAGAGAGGAGTCCATCCCATGGGAGACACCCGCTGGTGGACACTAGAACTGCACCCCTGTTGCTGGGAGAAACAGTGCCACCAGATGATGACAGTTCCCCCCCCCCCCCAAGGGGTGGCCTCTATACACCACATTCTGCCCTTGCCCTGGTAGTGCATGTGGATGCAGAAGAGTCCCAAAAAGTCTTTCGGTCAAATTATTTTTTAACCCATTGGGAGACCAGCCCCCCAAGTCTGGAAACGGAACCTGCATCCTACCACCACCAGGGTCTGGAAGTTGGTATCTAGAGGTGAAAACAGGCAGGGCAGCGAACTCAGGGTCATTAGGCTGGGAAAGTGACACATCAAACTTAAAGTCAGGCACGGGGACATCAGACTGGAAGCCGGGCACGTTGGACTGGAAGCCAGGCACGTCAGGCTGGAAGCCAGTAACCAGGACACCAGGGTGGACAACAGGAACCAGGACACCAGAGTGGACAGCAGGAACCAGGACACCAGGGTGGACAGCAGGAACCAGGACAACAGGGTGGACAGCAGGAACCAGGACACCAGGGTGGACAGCAGGAACCGGCCGCCAGACTGGACCACAGATGGTGGCAGATCAGCAGACGGTGGCAAATCAGGCTGGGCAGCAGGCTCCGGGTCATCGAGCTGGGCGGCAGACAGGAACCCCTCTGGCTGGGCAGCAGACGGGAACCCCTCCGGCTGGGCAGCAGACGGGAACCCCTCCGGCTGGGCAGCAGACGGGAACACTTCCGGCTAGGCAGCAGACGTGAACACCTCCGGCTGGGCAGCAGACGGGAACACCTCCGGCTGGGCAGCAGACAGGGGCTTGATAAGTTGGGCGGTTGGCATTGCAACGTCAGGCTGGGCAACTGGCACGTCAGGCTGGGCAACTGGCACGTCAGGCTGGGCAACTGGCACGTCAGACTGGGCAACTGGCACAACAGGCTGGACAACTGGCACGGACTGGACCGCTGGCACTGGAATGGACTGGACCACTGGCACTGGAACGGACTGGACCACTGGCACTGGAACGGACTGGACCGCTGGCACTGGAACAGGCTGAGCGGCTGGCACTAGAATAGACTGGGTGGCTGGCACTGGAACAGACTGGGCGGCTGGCACTGGAACAGACTGGGCGGCTGGCACTGGAACAGACTGGGCGGCTGGCACTGGAACAGACTGGGCGGCTGGCACTGGAACAGACTGGGCAGCTGGCACTGGAACAGACTGGGCAGCTGGCACTGCACTGTACATACTGTATTTACAGGGCCGCCGATAGGGGGGACCACTAGTCCTCCTATAGGGGGCCCAGGCACACAGGGGGGCCCAAACACCAGAGGGAAGGAGGGGCTATTACAGGATGCCCTGTGAGGCTCTCTGCAGCAGCTGCAAACCCACTCGCCGACTTTTAGCTGTTGTAGGGAGAGACACAGACATAACTGCCGACTTCCTTGTCCTGTTTTAACCCTGTATTGTTTTAAGCCCTTGTAAAAAAAAATAATAATAATAATTGTAAAATAAAATAATTTTAAAACATTTCAACTTTTTTTTTCAATTTATGTTTTTGTTCAAAATTTTTAAAAAACTATTTTAAAAAGGGCGAATTCACACAGCTTCTCTGATATCTGTGTGTCCGCTAAGAATGATTTTAGTATAATTATTGTGAAAATGTTTATTTTTTAAATTTTATTTATTTATATATATTTTTAAGGGGGTCCTGCAGGTAGGCTGTATAGTGCCCCGTGATTTCTAACAGCAGCCCTGTGTATTTATCTGGCAGTGTCATGATTTCTACCAGTCCTGATATATATTTATTTATTATTCTAGTTGTATTATGGGGGAAATCCGTAACTGCTACATCTGATAGAGGTCAGTTCTATGATCCTCTACAGATCTGATGAGATATCTATTCTTCCTTTAACGCGTTTTTTTAATTTGTTTTTCGGAGATGACACAATCACTAGTTACTATTGTTATTGACAATTCCATATTTATAAAAGATTACTAAATTTGCATTTGTGTCTCTAAGACAAAACCATTCAATACTCTGCAGATAATTTCATTTACTGATTCCTAGTTACAAAGTGGAGACCGATCTGACATAAAATATTTGTTTTTTGATCTCCACTTTTTGAAATCTAGTAAATGAGAACATATAAAAATGTTTTACATTACTCTTCTGAATTCTGTCCAGACTGCTTGAAAAGAAAGTATTAGTGATATTTCTCGGATGGTGTCCGTGTCAGATTTAGCGGTATTATAATAGGGCTGGTTATTTCTCTGTAACGTTCTTCACAATTCAGACGGGCAAATTGAAATATGAGCCAATCAGTGTTGTGGGCGTTTCCTTCATGAGCCAATAATGTCTTTGATGAGAACGAATAAAATGTATTCTGAGATCTTTCTCCGTTTTCATACCAGAAAATACTTGTTCTGTAGACTTTTCATTGATCTCTATAGCAATTAACAAACATGTTCTATGATTTTGTAGTACAAACTCCTTTGAAACAATATAACATTCCAGTGCGTCTATTAACTGCCTGGAAAAAATAAGATTTTTTTTGGTTAATTTCTGTGTAAGATTAGCCGATCTGAGATTATTTTTTATGTTCCAAATCCAAGTTACCCTTCCTGAGAAGACGGTGAACACGACCGACTGGGAACTGCAGACCAGCCCGAGATGATCGGGTCTTGGCCTTAGCCCGAACCTTGTCTCCTTGTTTACCACGGCCAGACATAATGAGATTACTGAGATGTCAAACGAAGATACAAAACGTCTGCCGCTTCCTTATATTTACAGACAGACAATGCTCTGACATCACACACTGTGATTGGCTACTTTTCAAGCCAGCCAATAGTGTTCTGACTTGTTTCTACACCAATCAGTAAACAAGAAAGGAAAGAATTCCACTCCTCCCCATCACATGACTGAATCGTCCAATAGAAGTGTCAGGAGGGAGGAGACTTATTTTACAAAGGACGCCTATAAAAGCGGCACATGAGGGCAGCTCATTTCCTGCACAGAGGAAGACATCACATTGCACCTGATCATGCCTGATCATGCCTGAACCAGCCAAGTCCGCCCCGGCGCCCAAGAAGGGCTCCAAGAAAGCCATGACCAAGAGCCAGAAGAAGGACGGCAAGAAGCAGAGGAAGAGCAGGAAGGAGAGTTAAGCCATCTACGTGTACAAGGTGCTCAAGCAGGTCCACCCCGACACCGGCATCTAGTTCAAGGCCATAAAGTTCTTTTTCAATGACATCTTCGAGCGCATCACCGGCAAATCTTCCCGCCTGGCTCATTACAACAAGCGCTGCACCATCACCTCCCAGGGGATCCAGACTGCCGCCCGCCTCCTTCTGCCTGGAGAGCTGGCCAAGAACGCCGTCTCCGAGGGCACCAAGGCTGTCACCAAGTACACTAGCGCCAAGTAATCCCCAACCCCCCATCACTCCAACACAAGACACAAAGGCTCTTCTAAGAGCCACTCACCATTTCTATCAATGAGCTCTGATCACGTTTTATCGATTAGACATGTTAAATGCATAAGCAAAGAAACTGATTATGACCATTTTTTTTTATTTTTACGAAATGATGGGGAGTTATAAATTTGAGGATATATTGGTTACATTCGTCCGAATACCAAATGATGATCCAGATTACAGGAATTCATAAGCTTTTTTTCCCGCTGTAGACCGAATTTTATAATGAATATTGTCTGTTTGTGGGAATAAACCATCCAATCGCATTGTATATCTTCCCCGGTCCCCGTATAGGAAGCATGCCATTTTTAATGACCACTAGGTGTCAGTGTTGCTCCTCAGAGAATACATGGGAGCTTTTTACCGTAAATTGAAAGCGAATATTTATGTATACAAGTAGTGATGGACAAACATTGGACAGGACGGTTCACGAAAAATCGCAAATGTCAGCAAACCGCAAGTTCGCGATGGACCCCATTGACTTTAATGGCAGGCGAATATTAACCACTTCAGGCCCGGGCCAATTCTGACACTTCGTTTCTACATGTAAAGAACATATTTTTTTGCTATTTTTGCTAGAAAATTGCATAGAACCCCCCAAACATCCCTTGTAATAGGAATATGCATGACAGGACCTCTTTACAGTGAGATATGGGGTCAATAAGACCCCACATCTCACCACTAGGCTGGGAGGGCTAAAAACTAAAAAACGATCACTGTTTCACAGCCGAAACAGCGCCTTTTTTTTTATGCAGAGGTCGGGCGGGACGTCATAACATCGGGCCTGGCCTCCAACGATCATAGAGACTTCGGCGACCATCTGGTCCGCCGGAGTTCTCTGTGATCTGCATATTTTGTGGCTGATGGTACATTAGGCATTCAACGGATACAGAAGTAAGTGTCAGCCATTACAGGCCCCAAAATTTAGCCCACAGCCACAGGCGTTCACCGGACAGCAAACAAATTTGTATTCTGTGGCTGGTGGTACATTAGGCATTCAATGAATACAGAAGTAAGTGTCTGCCATTACAGGCCCCAAAAATTTAGCCCACGGCCACAGGCGTTCACCGGACAGCAAACAACTTTGTATTCTGTGGCTGGTGGTACATTAAGCCATTCACCGGATACAGAAGTAAGTGTCGGCCATTACAGGCCCTAAAAATTAGCCCACAGGCATTCACCGGACAGCAAACAACTTTGTATTCTGTGGCTGGTAGTACATTAGGCATTCACAGGATACAGAATAAAGTGTCGGCTAGTACAAGCCCAAACAATTAGCCCACATGCGTTCACCAGAATTTGAATGAAACATGGTCTACTGGTCACATGTGTTGAATTCCTCTGAGAGCCATGCTTTATTCATTTTTATAAATGTGAGGTAGTCAACACTGTTGTGAGCTAGGCGAGTGCGCTTATCGGTCACTACCCACCCTGCTGTGCTGAATGTCCTTTCGGACAGGACACTGGATGAGGGGCAAGCCAACAGTTCCATTGCAAATTGTGAAAGTTCTGGCCAGAGGTCAAGCCTGCCCACCCAGTAGTCCAGGGGTTCATCACTTCTCAGTGCGTCCACATCGGCCATTAACCCGATGTAGTCGGACGCCTGTCGGTCAAGGGGTTCTCTGATGCTGGATCCGGAGGACAGCTGTCTATGGGTCGGCTAAAAGAATGATATCATATCATTAGTGACTAAGACATCTTCAAACTGCCCTCTTCTTGCAGGCGCTGTTGGATTGGTGCCAGCAGACGCAAAAGCAGAATGCAGCATTTCTCGAAGCAAGGCCTGGAAGTGCTGCATTCTGATAACCAACTGTGATGGTGGTAACATTTCCACCATGTGTTGTTTGTAGCGGGGATCCAAGTACGTTGCCACCCAGTACTGGTCATTGCCCTTTATGCTTTTTATACGGGGGTCCCTCTTAAAACACCGGAGCATGAAGGCCCCCATTTGCACTAAACTGGATCCTGCTCATCATCCGGGATAATGTCGTCCTTGTGCTACTCCCCCATCCACGGACAACACCAGGGATCTCAGAAAGGTTTAAAGCATGCTCTTCTTGCTCCTCCTCCCCCTTCGCCTCGGCACCATCCGCCTCTGACTCCTCTTCAGACTCTTGTTGTTGACTTGTCCCAGGTGGAGTAGCCCCCCCTGGGAATTCATCCAGCTTTGCGACTTCCTCATCTTCCTGCTCCTCGACGGCTTGATCAACGACACGGTGCAATGCATGCTCCAGAAAGAAGGCGTAAGGTACAATGTCACCCTGGTTGCGACTGACCAGTTTGGCGATCTCATCAAATGGGTCTGCATGAGTCGCGCATGAGCAGCCACTGGCGCGGTGAAAAAAAAACAAGCTCCCCAGAACCTGTCCTGCCACAGAATTCGTACAGGTAGTCATTAACTGCATGGTTCTGCTGGAGCAGCCTATTAATCATATACACAATTGAGTTCCATCGCGTCGGGCAGTCACAAATAAGACGTCTGACGGGCAGGTTGTGTCGTCGCTGAATGTCAGCAAGGCGAGCCATGGCCGTGTAAGATCTTCCAAAATGGGCCGAGTATTTCCTGGCCTGCCGCAAGACGTCCTGGAGCCCAGGGTATTTGGCAACGAATAACAGTAAGCCCCCGGAAAAAGTAAAACTCACAATAGTGATGTACCGTAAAAAATAATACATTTAATGTAAAAAATGCACTTACAGAAATAACTTTCTTAAAAGCATGAAAGGATAAGCCGGCCGGCTCTCACGAACGCCCGTCCTCATGGACCGTAACGCCACACGTCAGCACGTGTCTGTGGTCAGATGTATCTTGGCACCGACACTGTATGCCAGAGATACATTCACTTGCCGCTGAACATGGCCATATAGCTCTGGGATGCCCTTCTGTGAAAAAATTTCCTTCCTGGGACCATCCGTTTATATGGCAGTAGTTGGCGGGCTATCGGTTCCAACAAGCCAGCGGTCAACCATTGGGCAAGAGGGTTATCCGGTGTCATCTTTTTTTACGATCAAACATTTGGTCCATGAAAGCCTGCTTTTTTGCAGAAAAACGTGAGGAAGGCATGATGGAAGGTGGAGTGGAGGACAATTGTGAGCATAGAGGGGAAGGAGAAGAGGCTGGACGGTGAGAGCCTGGAGTGTGGCTTTGTGGGTTCTGATGGCGTTGCTCCCACTGGGCCCGGTGATGGGAGGCCAGGTGCCTTCTTAAGGTGGTCGTCCCTAGGTGAGTGTTGGGCTTAACGCGACTTATGCGTTGACTGCAAAGGCTACAGATGGCAACACTATTGTCTGCAGCGGACACGTTAAAAAAAAAAAAACACACTGCGGAGCCATGGGCCGGCTTCCTGGGAGCGCCAGATGTGACCATACATGGTTGATGGCTCGCTCCTGATACATTAGGAGTCTGCTTTGTCCCTCCTGTGCAATGTAAGTTCCCTATATGTTGGTCCATCTCTCCCTCTGAACTCCCCTCCTCTTCCTCTTTTGTGGGCACCTACGTGACGTCTGTAGACACGTCATCATCAACGTCACCTTCCCCATCACTAACAGTAGAGATCTCGGAGTTGGCAGCAACAGCGGGAACCAACCTCCTTGGGCTGGTCTGAGTACCTCCTCTTCCTGATCAAATGCCAAGAATGGCTGCGCATCTGAAATGTCTTCTGATGAATCGGAAAATAATTCCTGTGACTCAAGCGGAGGCAAATATGGTGGTGGTGTTGGTGGCAAGCCACTCAACCAAGTCTGGTGCGTCCTTTGACGTAATCGAACGAACATTGTGCCACTTCCCACTTTAATTCCGGCCTGGTGCTCCTGCCCTACCCCTACCACTCCTGCTGAAGGGCCTGCCTCTTCCTCTGCCTGTCATTTTTTAAATGACCCTGTGACAAAAGTCTCTAGAGAAGCACAGTATATGTGGAAGAGGGTATATAACAAATCTGTCGTTTTGGGGGACCACTGGTTTATTTCACCAGCTATGAAACTTTTTTTTCAGGAATTTCTTTTAATGTGTGTAGTAGAGGAAACGCCGCGAAAGAGGCAAAAATCCAACAGTAACCAAATACACTGCCAGTCACAATGCTGCACAATACAAATCCACTATAATATGCTTTCTATATTCGAAAGTATATTATAAGTGTATATTACACCTATATACTGCAGCGCACAGCAAGTAGCACACCTATACCGGTGCTTGAAAGGACTTTTGTGGACCTGTTAGGTAGCGATTTTGGTCGCTAAACTCTGTCCCTGCTGGAAACGCCAACCTCGCCTTACACTGACAAAAAGTATAATTTTTTTTTTGGAGTCCTTGTATATATTTTTCTGGTCTTCTCCAAGTCTTCTCCCAAGCTATTTTCAAGTGAGTTAAGGGCAGCCATGGTACTTGCCTGCGGCCACATCACCCTGAAAGAGCCCGATCTTATCTGATCTTGGAGGCTAAGCAGGGTCGGCCTGGTTAGTACCTGAATGGGAGACCACCTGGGAATACCAGGTGCTGTAGGCTTTTTTTTGGAGTCCTTGTATATATTTTTCTGGTCTTCTTTAAATCTTCTCCTAAGCTATTTTCAAGAGAGTAAAGGGCAGCCCTGGTACTTGCCTACAGCCACATCACCCTGAAAGCGCCCAAACTCGTCTGATCTTGGAGGCTAAGCAGGGTCGAGCCTGGTTAGTACCTGGATGGGAGACCGCCTGGGAATACCAGATGCTGAGGCTTTTTTTTGGAGTCCTTGTATACATTTTTCTGGTCTTCTCCAAGTCTTCTCCCAAGCTATTTTCAAGAGAGTAAAGGGCAGCCCTGGTACTTGCCTAAAGCCACATCACCCTGAAAGAGCCCGATCTCATCTGATCTCGGAGTCTAAGCAGGGTCGTGCCTGGTTAGTACCTGGATGGGAGAGCACCTGGGAATACCAGGTGCTGTAGGCTTTTTTTGGAGTCCTTGTATATATTTTTCTGGTCTTCTCCAAGTCTTCTCCCAAGCTATTTTCAAGCGAGTAAAGGGCAGCCCTGGTACTCACCTACGGCCACATCACCCTGAAAGCGCCCAAACTTTTCTGATCTTGGAGGCTAAGCAGAATCGTACCTGGATGGGAGACTGCCTGGGAATACCAGGTGCTGTAGGCTTTTTTTTTGAGTCCTTGTATATATTTTTCTGGTCTTCTTCTCCAAGTCTTCTCCTAAGCCATCTTCAAGAGAGTTAAGGGCAGCCAATGGTACTCACCTATGGCCACATCACCCTGAATGTGCCCGATCTTGTCTGATCTAGGAGGCTAAGCAGGGCCGGGCCTGGTTAGTACCTGGATAGGAGACCGCCTGGGAATACCAGGTGCTGTAGGCATTTTTTTGGGGTCCTTGTATATATTTTTCTGGTCTTCTCCCAAGCTATTTTCAAGAGAGTAAAGGGCAGCCCTGGTACTTACCTACAGCCACATCACCCTGAAAGCGCCCAAACTCGTCTGATCTCGGAGGCTAAGCAGAGTTGGGCTTGGATAGTACCTGGATGGGAGACCACCTGGGAATACCAGGTGCTGTAGGCTTTTTTTTGGAGTCCTTGTATATATTTTTCTGGTGTTCTCCAAGTCTTCTCCCAAGCTATCTTCAAGAGAGTTAAGGGCAGCCATGGTACTCAACTACGGCCACATTACCTTGAAAGCCCCTGGTCTCGTCTGATCTCGGAGGCTAAGCAGGGTCAGGCCTGGTTAGTACCTGGATGGGAGACTGCCTGGGAATAACAGGTGCTGTTGGCCTTTTTTTATAGTTCTTGTATATATTTTTCTGTTCTTCTCCAAGTCTTCTCCCAAGCTATTTTCAAGAGAGTTAAGGGCAGACCTGGGACTCGTCTACGGCCATATCTCTCTGAAAGCACCCGGTCTTGTCTGATATCGGAGGCTAAGCAAGGTTGGGCCTGGTAAGTACCCGGATGGGAGACCACCTGGGAATACCAGGTGCTGTAGGCTTTTTAATGGAATCCTTGTATATATTTTTCTGGTCTTCTCCCAAGCTATTTTCAAGAGAGTTAAGGGCAGCCTTGGTACTTGCCTACAGCCACTTTACCCTGAAAGCCCCTTCTCGTCTGATCTCAGAGTCTAAGCAGGGTCATGCCTGGTTAGTACCTGGATGGGAGACCGCCTGGGAATACCAGGTGCTGAGGCTTTTTTTTGGTGTCCTTGTATATATTTTTCTGGTCTTCTCCAAGTCTTCTCCCAAGCTATTTTCAAATGAGTTAAGGGCAGCCATGGTACTTGCCTAAAGCCACATCACCCTGAAAGAGCCCGATCTCGTCTGATCTCGGAGGCTAAGCAGGGTCGTGCCTGGTTAGTACCTGGATGGGAGACCACCTGGGAATACCAGGTGCTGTAGGCTTTTTTTTGAAGTCCTTGTATATATTTTTCTGGTCTTCTCCAAGACTTCTCCCAAGCTATCTTCAAGAGAGTAAAGGGCAGCCCTGGTACTCACCTACGGCCACATCACCCTGAAAGCGCCCAAACTTTTCTAATCTTGGAGGCTAAGCAGAGTCGTACCTGGATGGAAGACTGCCTGGGAATACCAGGTGCTGTAGGCTTTTTTTTTTTTTAGTCCTTGTATATATTTTTCTGGTCTTCTTCTCCAAGTCTTCTCCCAAGCAATCTTCAAGAGAGTTAAGGGAAGCCAATGGTACTCACCTATGGCCACATCACCCTGAATGTGCCCGATCTCATCTGATCTAGGAGGCTAAGCAGGGTCGGGCCTGGTTAGTACCTGGATAGGAGACTGCCTGGGAATACCAGGTGCTGTAGGCTTTTTTTTGGTGTCCTTGTATATATTTTTCTGGTCTTCTCCCAAGCTATTTTCAAGAGAGTAAAGGGCAGCCCTGGAACTTAACTTCAGTCACATTACCCTGAAAGCGCCCAAACTCATCTGATCTCGGAGGCAAAGCAGAGTCGGGCCTGGATAGTACCTGGATGGGAGACCACCTGGGAATACCAGGTGCTGTAGGCTTTTTTTGGAGTCCTTGTATATATTTTTCTGGTCTTCTCCAAGTCTTCTCCCAAGCTATCTTCAAGAGAGTTAAGGGCAGCCATGGTACTCAACTACGGCCACATTACCTTGAAAGCCCCTGGTCTCGTCTGATCTCGGAGACTAAGCAGGGTCGGGCATGGTTAGTACCTGGATGGGAGACTGCCTGGGAATAACAACAGGTGCTGTTGGCCTTTTTTTGGAATTCTTCTATATATTTTTCTGGTCTTCTCCAAGTCTTCTCCCAAGCTATTTTTAAGAGAGTTAAGGGCAGACCTGGGACTCGTCTACGGCCATATCTCTCTGAAAGCGCCCGGTCTTGTCTGATGTCGGAGGCTAAGCAGGGTCGGGCCTGGTTAGTACCTGGATGGGAGACCACCTGGGAATACCAGGTGCTGTAGGCTTTTTTGGAATCCTTGTATATATTTTTCTGGTCTTCCTCAAGTCTTCTCCCAAGCTATTTTCAAGAGAATTAAGGGCAGCACTGCTACTTGCCTACGGCCACATCAACCTGAAAGCGCTCGATCTCGTCTGATCTCGGAGGCTAAGCAGGGTCGGGCCTGGGTGGGAGACTGCCTGGGAATACCAGGTGCTGTAGGCTTTTTTTTGGAGTCCTTGTATATATTTTTCTGGTCTTCTCCCAAGCTATTTTCAAGAGAGTTAAGGGCAGACACAGTATTTGCTTACGGCCACATCACCCTGAAAGTGCCCAATCTCATTTGATCTCAAAGGCTAAGCAGGGTTGGGCCTGGTTAGTACTTGTATGGGAGACCTTTCAAGTCTTGTAAATCACTAAAAGCAGCGCTAATCATCACTCCCATCAGACTGATAAATCATTTCCTACGAACAGTTCATAAGAAGTGTGGAAGACAAGCAAAGCGTATCACCACATGATTAATGTTGGTTCAGAAGGTGTTCTTCACTCCAAAGTAACATCCACCATGTATCACACGCCCCCTTTCGGGTATGTACTCACCAGAAAGCTGAGTATAGTAGGCACTGCATAGAGGTGTCTTTAATCAACTCCAGGATCACACTCCGTTTGATCTCCCCAAATGGTGCTGTCAGTATCCACGCTTGTCCGGATTCATAAAGAAATAGAAGGCTCACAATAGTGTAATCCCGTCACTCTTCATTTATTTAAAAATCTCTCTTGACACAATGTATAACATATACAGTCCCAAATGATTAAAATTACTTTCAATATTCATTATATGGACGCCCCGTCCATCCTGTTTCACACACTCGCTTAGCTGGCTTCAATAAAGTTTACTGCGTCCACCGCAGACACTCTCAGCGTTACTTCCCTATGTGTGAAGATCAGATGGAACGCAGATGGAGCACACAGCGTCACTAGGTCACTTCCTGATGCCGTGAGGTTAGCCCTGACGTTTCGTCTTACGACTTCTTCTGAGGGTTTAACCTCACGGCACGGCATCAAAGAATTTATGGAGACAGCACATTAACCCCTCCAGTGCCTGCCCTAGTCTCCCATACTACTGGAAAACGAATGGCTGCTATTTCACTGGGGCTGTACTGTATTTAAACTCCATTACTCATAAAATGTATTTGAAAAGACAATCTCATATAGTATAATTGCTACTAGTACATAATCCCTGTATATATTAATAAACCAACTACATGATAATCAATAAATCAATACTTTCAAAGATTACAGATTAAAAACAGGCATAATTTAAGAATTCTCCTAATATCATTCTATAATTTAAATCACAAAATATATACAATAAAATTTAGACAAAGAACTCTCCATAAATAATCTTTAAATGAGCTCCGTCTAAATAGAGGGCATTCAACTAAAATTCACATAAAGTATAAAAATAATCCATAAATTATATGAAAAAAGTCTATATATTAAAATTCTAGTATTATTATGTGAACTCATGTTTACATTATTTCTTGATCACCACCCGTGTGATCCAATTCACTCTCAAATCTACATATCAATATTAATATTTTCATTGAAGACCATTAATAATATTTATGGCATATGTATTTGGTCTACCATATTTCTCAGACTGGTCATCCTACCTACATAGCCACCAAGTAAAATGTATATAAAATATATCTCAAAGATCATATATATTTGGTCGACCTTATTTCTCAAACTGGTCATCCTCCCTACATTGTCACCAAATAAAATATATATAAAATGTATCTCAAAGATCACTGATAAAACAATTAATGTCCAACTCTACGTTTAACCCCTTAGGGGTGAGTGTGTCCAATAAATAGATCCAATGGGTTTCGCGCTTTGATAGTTCTCTCACCCTATTAGATCCCCTCCATGCTTGTTTAATATGATCCACACCCCAAAATTTCAGACCCCTAGGATCCTGGTCATGATGTATTTTGAAGTGGAGTGAGACATTGTGGTCTTCAAAGCCCAATCTGATATTTTTAATATGTTCCCCTATTTGTACTTTTAGAGGTCTCTTTGTTCGGCCAACGTACATTAGCCCACATGGACATAATAAAACCTATACTACATGAGTAATATTACACGTGATAAATTCCTTAATGAGGAACTCCTTTTTATTTACCGTAGATATGAAGCTATCAATACCCCTCACTGGCTCTACTACCACTTTACAAGCCTTACACTTTCGGCAGGCAAAAAAAACATTCTTATCCCAAAAGGATGGTGGTCTTGTGGGGGGATCAAGAACCTTCTTTACTACCTTATCTCCCATATTAGGTGCTTTTCGGTAAATACATTTCGGTACTTCTGGGAGTACAGGTTTTAATATTTTATCAAGGCATAAAACATGCCAATGATTTTTAAGAACAGCTTCCACTTCCCTATATTGTGTATGGAAAGATGAGATAAAGCCCCATTCATGGGTACCGGTGATAGGGGCTTTAATTACATCCTTCAGCACCTCGTCACGCGGAATCCTTTTTATTTCTTCCGAGATTCTATCCAACTCTTGGGTATCATATCCCTTTTCTCTGAATCGTCCCTTTAATATTTCTGACTGAGAGTCGTAATTTTCCACTGTAGAGCAATTCCTTTTTACACGCAATAACTGCCCTTTCGAGATGTTTTTGAGCCAGGCCGGATGGTGGCCACTATGTATAGGTAAAAAACTGTTCCGATCAGTGGTTTTAAAAAATACTTTTGTCTCCAATTGGTCACCATTTCTGTAGATACTGACATCCAAAAAATCAATTTTCTCTCGGCTCCATTGGCTTGTAAGTTTAATATTATTTGGGTTATTGTTTAAATAAGTTAAAAATTCACATAAGGTAGATTCAGGTCCCTCCCATAAAAAAATCACGTCATCAATAAAGCGTCTATAGAAAAGTAATTCTCGCCTTTTATTTGCAAATACATACTTGTCCTCCCATTCTCCCATAAACAAATTGGCAATGCTGGGTGCAAACCTTGTGCCCATAGCAACGCCTTTTTTCTGTGTATAAAAACAGCTATTAAACCAAAAGTAGTTATGTGATAAACAAAAATCTAAAACATCCCTTAAAAAAACTTTTTGATGGTGAGGAAGATCTTCTCTCTGGCTCAGGGCCCAATTCAGGGCCAATAACGCATCATTATGCTGTATCACTGTATACAGTGATGATACGTCTGAAGTTACCAGATATATTTCTCCTCTACCCCCTAGTTTCACATCTTGAAGGGATTGTAGCAGATCTTTAGTATCTTTCAGGTAGGCCTTAGTAACTCTAACACTTTTCTGTAGGAATTGGTCTAGATATTGTCCAATCCTAGAAGTGACAGACCCTATACCATTAACATACTTTATGTGAATTTTAGTTGAATGCCCTCTATTTAGAGGGAGCTCATTTAAAGATTATTTATGGAGAGTTCTTTGTCTAAATTTTATTGTATATATTTTGTGATTTAAATTATAGAATGATATTAGGAGAATTCTTAAATTATGCCTGTTTTTAATCTGTAATCTTTGAAAGTATTGATTTATTGATTATCAGTAGTTGGTTTATTAATATATACAGGGATTAGGTACTAGTAGCAATTATACTATATGAGATTGTCTTTTCAAATACATTTTATGAGTAATGGAGTTTAAATACAGTACAGCCCCAGTGAAATAGCAGCCATTCGTTTTCCAGTAGTATGGGAGACTAGGGCAGGCACTGGAGGGGTTAATGTGCTGTCTCCATAAATTCTTTGATGCCGTGCCGTGAGGTTAAACCCTCAGAAGAAGTCGTAAGACGAAACGTCAGGGCTAACCTCACGGCATCAGGAAGTGACCTAGTGAGGCTGTGTGCTCCATCTGCGTTCCATCTGATCTTCACACATAGGGAAGTAACGCTGAGAGTGTCTGCGGTGGACGCAGTAAACTTTATTGAAGCCAGCTAAGCGAGTGTGTGAAACAGGATGGACGGGGCGTCCATATAATGAATATTGAAAGTAATTTTAATCATTTGGGACTGTATATGTTATACGTTGTGTCAAGAGAGATTTTTAAATAAATGAAGAGTGACGGGATTACACTATTGTGAGCCTTCTATTTCTTTATGAATCCGGACAAGCGTGGATACTGACAGCACCATTTGGGGAGATCAAACGGAGTGTGATCCTGGAGTTGATTAAAGACACCTCTATGCAGTGCCTACTATACTCAGCTTTCTGGTGAGTACATACCCGAAAGGGGGCGTGTGATACATGGTGGATGTTACTTTGGAGTGAAGAACACCTTCTGAACCAACATTAATCACGTAGTGATACGCTTTGCTTGTCTTCCACACTTCTTATGAACTGTTCGTAGGAAATGATTTATCAGTCTGATGGGAGTGATGATTAGCGCTGCTTTTAGTGATTTACAAGACTTGAAAGGACTTGTTGTTTACTATCTTTGATATATATGTTTGTAATTTTAAGCGGCTGCTGAACTTTTGAGGTTGATTTTATATTTTATTTTTTAACCTTATTATTATTTTTTTTAACCATATCATTGTCATTTTTCACATATATACATCATTTTTAGGATATTATTTATGGTGATTTGTGAAATTAAGCTATTTAATAACCTATTAGCTGCTGAGCGCCGAGATAGTGAAAGAAGGCCAGGGACTTCACTACTTTTTTGTATATTGTATGGGAGACCACCTGGGAATATCAGGTGCTGTAGGCATTTTTTTGAAGTCCTTGTATATATTTTTCTGGTCTTCTCCAAGTCTTCTTCCAAGCTATTTTCAAGAGAGTTAGGGCAGCCCTTGTACTCGCCTATGGCCACATCACCCTGAAAGCATCACCCAATCTTGTCCGATCTTGGAGGCTATGAAAAGTCGGGCCTGATAAGTACCTGAATGGGAGACCGCCTGGGAATACCAGGTGCTGTAGGCATTTTTTTTGGAGTCCTTGTATATATTTATCTGGTCTTCTCCAAGTTTTCTCCCAAGCTTACTTTCTAGAGAGTTAAGGGCAGCCATGGTACTTGCCTACGGCCACATCAACCTGAAAGTGCCCAAACTCATCTGCTCTTATCTTGGAGGCTAAGCAGGGTCGGGCCTGGTTAGTACCTGGATGGGAAACCTCCTGGGAATACAAGGTGCTGTAGGCTTTTTTTAGGAGTCCTTGTATATATTTTTCTGGTCTTCTCCAAGTCTACTCCCAAGCTTTTTTCAAGAGAATTAAGGGTAGAGATGTCCCGAACTATTCCCTGGCGAATAGTTCCCGGCGAACATAGCTTGTTTGTGTTAGCCACGGCGGGCGAACATATGCGATGTTTGGTCCGCCCCCTATTCGTCATCATTGAGAAAACTTTGACCCTGTACCTCACAGTTAGCAGACACATTCCAGCCAATCAGCAGCAAACCCTCCCTCCCAGACCCTCCCACCTCCTGGACAGCATCCATTTTAGATTCATTCGGAAGCTGCAGTCTTAGTGAGAGGAGGGACAGTGTAGCTGCTGCTGATTTAATAGGGAAATCGATAGCTAGGCCAGTGTATTCAGTGTCCACTCCAGTCCTGAAAGACTCATCTGATCTCTGCTGTAAGGACAGCGTCCATACAGCACCCCAAAAAGCCCTCTTTAGGGCTAGTACATCAGTCTGCTTTTTTTTTCCCCTCTGTAATCTAATTGCAGTTGCCTGCCAGCGTGGGTGTCACAGTATACGCTGTGAGCCTGACACACACGCTGGCAGGCAACTGACTGCTATTCTATTACAGTCAAAATAGTTTTTTTTTTTTTTTAAATGTAATCTACTGTGACACCAGATATGAGTGGTGGCACTGGGCAAGTGGGCACAGTATACGCTGTGAGCCTGACACACACGCTGGCAGGCAACTGACTGCTATTCTTTTACAGTCAAAATATATATATATTTTTTAAATGTAATCTACTGTGATACCAGATATAAGTGGTGTGGTGGCACTGGGCAAGTGGGCACAGTATACGCTGTGATTAGGGATGAGCTTTGAATTCGAGTCAAACTCATGTTCGACTCGAACATTGCCTGTTCGCCTGTTCAGCGAACAACGAACAATTTGGGGTCTTCGCGGCAAATTCGAAAAGCCCCAGGGGACATGTATCAATGCAAAAAAAGTTTTAAAAACTGTATTTTTTTTTCGGGAGCCTTGAATTTAATAATGCTTAGAGTGAAACAATAACATTTCGTACCTGGGGGGGGGTGTAAAGTAAGCATGTGAAATAGCGCATGTTTCCCGTACTTAGAACTGTCACTGCACAAAGTGTCATTTCTGAAAGAAAAAAGTAATTTAAAACCGGACTCTAATGGCGAATGACACTGCTGAAGCTGTGACATTTCTTATATTGGTGAGGAGGGGCCACCCGCCACGTGACCCCGCCCCCTCTGACGCAAGGGGGAAGACTGGGCTTCCCCAGTGACATAGCAGAGGGTGCATCAGACGGGGACAGGGTCACGAGTTGGGTGGCCCCGCCTCACCAATAAAATAAATCTCACAGCTTCAGCAGCATCATTTGCCGGGCTGTCTCTGGTGGAGAGAGGCGGCCGGCGATGCTGCGCTCTGGATCCCGGACAATCTTCTCATCGATGGACCGAAGAGGAGATCACCCTTCGCTGGATACCGAGAACATTGGGGCGGGGAGCCGGACTGACAGTGGATTACCACCGCTGGATTTTTTATTTATTTTTCTATTAATAAAGGACTTTTTTCCACGGTGTGTGTGTGTGGTTTTTTTTTACAACTATTTACACTTCCTTTGTAAAATGTTAGGGGTACAATGTACCCCATTACCAATTCACATGGGGGGGGGCAGGATCTGGGGGTACCCCACACTTTTTTTTTTTATGAATAAATTCTCTCTGAATTGCTGGGAGCTGACAATTCATTATGGCCGCGAGTCCGGTTTTAAATAACTTTTTTCCTTTCAGAAATGACACTTTGTGCAGAGACAGTTCTAAGTACGGGAAACATGCGCTATTTCACATGCTTACTTTACACCCTCTCTAGGTACAAAATTTAAAGGAATATCTTACTTTTATTGTTTCACTCTAAGCATTATTAAATTCACTGCTCCCGAAAAAACTGTAGTTTTTAAAACTTTTTTTGCATTGATACATGTCCCCTGGGGCAGGACCCTGGTCCCCAAACACTTTTTAGGACAATAACTTGCATATTAGCCTTCAAAATTAGCACTTTAGATTTCAAATGTTCGAGTCCCATAGACTTTAACGGGGTTCTAAATGTCACACAAACATTTGGTCTGTCCGCAGGTTCTGGTGCGAACCGACCAGGAGGGTGTTCGGCTCATCCCTAGCTGTGAGCCTGACACACGTTGGGAGGCAACTGCAATTAGATTACAGAGGAAAAAAAAGCAGACTGATGTACTAGCCCTAAAGAGGGCTTTTTGGGGTGCTGTCAAGACGCTGTCCTTACAGCAGAGATCAGATGAGTCTTTCAGGACTGGAGTGGACACTGAATACACTGGCCTAGCTATCGATTTCCCTATTGAATCAGCAGCAGCTACACTGTCCCTCCTCTCACTAAGACTGCAGCTTCCGAATGAATCTAAAATGGATGCTATCCAGGAGGTGAAAGGGTCTGGGAGGGAGGGTATGCTGCTGATTGGCTGGAATGTGTTTGCTGACTGTGAGGTACAGGATCAAAGTTTGCTCAATGATGACGAATAGGGGGCGGACCGAACATTGCATATGTTCGCCTGCCGCGGTGAACGCAAACAAGCTATGTTCGCCGAGAATTATTCGCCGGCAAATAGTTCGGGACATCTCTATAAATATATATACAACACCTGGGATGCATATATATCCTCTACACACTGTGGGCCAGATTCTCGTTTCCTGGCGTAAATGCCAGCGGGGCGTAGCATATCGTATTTACGCTACGCCGCCACACCTCTGGACGCAAGTGCTGTATTCTCAAAGCACTTGAGTCCTAAGTTTCGGTGGCCCTGCGTAAGCCCGGGTAATTCAAATGTGAATGAGGTGGGCGTGTTTTATGTAAATTAATCATGACCCCACGTTTTTGACGTTTTTTTTCTAACTGCGCATGCGCCGTACGTGGATGTATCCCAGTGCGCATGCTCCAAATTACACCGCAAATACATTGGTTTTGACGTGAATGTAATTTACGCAAAGCCCTATTCACAAACGATTTACATAAACTACGTAAACGACAGAAAAAAACGACGCTGTCCCGACGTCCATACTTAACATTGCGTATGCCGAAACCTACGCAAAGTTACACCTCATAAAGCAGGGGTAACTTTATGCTTACGCAAACGGCGTAAAATACGACGACCGGACGCAATTACGTTCGGGAATCGGCGTGTCTAGCTCATTTGCATATTCGAAGCGGCTAATTGACGGAAGCACCCCTAGCGGCCAGCGTGTAATTGCACACAATTATACGCCGGCGTAGACAAGTTACGACGGGGGAGGAAGCCTATTTTTTTGCGTATCTGTGTTAGAGAATCGGCGTAAACATACGCCGTAGCAGATTTGAAATTACGGCGGCGGTGTATCTGGAGATACGCCGCCGTAATCCTTTTGAGAATCTGGCCCTGTAACTTTAACTGACTTGCCTGCCTGCTCTAACTAAAAAAAAAAAGCCACCCTGGCTTTGGCCAATTATGGCTCTCAGTTTTTTGCACGCTGTGATTGGCCAAAGCATGCGGGTCATAGTGCATGCTTGGCCAATCATCAGCCTGCCATGCACTGCGATGCTGCAGTGAATTATGGGCCGTGACACGCATTCAATGTTCGAGTCGAACATGAGTTTGACTCGAACACGAAGCTCATCCCTCCCGATGGCATACACATTGATTTGTATGTGTTTGTTTTCCATTTCCCTCAGATATATTTTTTTTTTTTAACATTTCACGTTCTGCTAGAACTTTTGCGAATCAGTACTGCTTGGTCCATGAAATATTATATGTTAGTGCAAATAAAAAAAGTATCACGGACAGTACTCAATTTTCAGTGGTAGAACAAGAACACCCCCTTTTCCAGCAGAGTCTTCAAGATATATTAAAGGCTGTTAGGCCATCTAACATTTTGGCACCCACCCAGATACAGTAAAACTATATTGGATGCTCTGACCTTTTGAAGGACATATTTGTGATGACATTGTTCTGAAGATTTATCCTCAAACAACATTCTTTTTATATTTCAAATAAAGATGTAGATCATGTAGTTTAACATGTGGAAAGCTTGTTTACTTTTTCCCATTGAGTCACACTGTTTAAATATTAACTTTCGCTTCCTCAAGCTGCAAAACAATAAATACGTTCGCTGCTAAAGCTATCTAGGAGGCACCGTAATCCTTTAATTCCCTTAAATTTGAATTTTCTATCATTTCTTGTTGCAGCCAGGATTATCAGAGCCTTTGCAGTGCCTCTGGTTGAGACTACAGTCTCTTACTAAACATTTTTTGCTGTTTAAAATTCCTACTTCTAGGGAAGTAGAGTGGGAGGTGGATCAGGTTCTGACTGATTATGGGGGCATAATACAAACTAGGCTGTCCTAGGGCATGTCTGATCAGAATGAGTGTGTATATTAATCTTCCCTTTTTTCCCATTTTTAACCTTTATAGTACTAGCTCAATAAACAGATATGAAGGTATATTATATTATATGTATTTTTTTTAATTTTTTCAGTTGCTTCCTAGTTTCTGGCTTAGGCCAACATGATATCCATAGGTGTGCACAGCCTATTGCATCAGGGTGTACACCCCAAAGTGCATATATGTGTGTGTGCATGTGTATATATAATGGAAAATTGTATCAAATACTTACCGTAATTTTCCTTTCCTGACGCCAAACCATGGCAGCATACTAGTGATAGAGCTCCGCCTCTTGACCACTCCCTCAGGACCAGTGAATAGCATAAATTAAGGCATGGTTAGCCGCCACCCCATTCTTTGTAACAAGCCACATACCGAAACGCACATGGGTAGGCTCATATGCTGCCATGGTTTGGCGTCAGGAAAGGAAAATTACGGTAAGTATTTGATACAATTTTCCATTTTCCTGACGCCAACATGGCAGCATACTAGTGATAAATAACTAGCTGACAGGGTGGGATCTACTTGTCCAACCAATCCTCTAATTAGGATGAGACAGAGGACTGAATAGTTCCTCCTACAAAGTTCCCTGATGACAGGACCCCCGGGTCTATTCTGTCAAGTTTGAGTAGGAATGTTGGGAAGACCACGATACCCCTCTACAGATGGGCACCATAGATTGTTTTGAATGTGTTGCCTATGAGGCTTCAACTGCTCTGGTAGAGTACTCCGCCACCGCTGACGGAGGCTTGCAACCCCTAGTCCTATATGAACAACCGAGCCTGCTAGGGTCCAGGCAGTAACTTCTTTCCCTTGATTCCCAGCTGGAATGACAAAAGGTTTAGATGACCTGGAAGGGACAATTGTGGACCGATACTACTTTAAAGTTATGAAAATTATCAGTTTGTGAGACTTTCCTGTGTGATGTTCTAGAAATTTAGGCAATGTCCAGCTGTCTGTTAAATAGCAGTCTGTTGCCATGTTTGTGGCAAGATGATCTACAAGGCCAACTCTACTCCTTTTGGAAAGAAAAGAATATACATATATATTTTTTTACTTTAAAGCTCCAAGAGCTTGAATATCCGATAACCTACTGCCTAAAGTTCTTGCAATTGATACTGCCTTATAAGTGATGGCCTGAACCGGACACTGCTCTGTTAGAATGAACGGTTGAATGGATATGAGAACCAGCAGCTCCAATATATCTTTTCCGTGGAGACCTACTCTCCAAAAACTCAAAAGTTGTACAAACTGAAGGATTCATGGCCCATTTAAATGTGTTTTTGACGATAAAGCCGACGCTCGTGAGCTATGCGAGGATAGGTTAAGGCGTGGAGGAAGTATAGAACAGCTGGCACTGAAAGGGCAGTAGGACGAATGTCTTGCTCTACCAAGAAAAAGCAAACTTGTTCCAGAATTAGGCCTAGATGTTGTAAGTAGAATGTCTTCTCGCACACAACAAAGTAGAGATCACTCTGTAGTGAAACCAGAGCAACAGAGTTGCCCACCTTCCCCCTTTAGTACCCCTGCTTGCAGCCCCAGTCTGCATAGGTTATGGAGGAGCAATGTCTCCTGTATTCTGAAATGAATGGCCAGGGAAAACCGAGGGCTTCCTGGTCAATATGGAGGACTGGCTATGACAACTATGTCCAAGGACCATGGCTATGGAACGCTCTGCTAACGGACATCCGCATGGGAGAAAATCATCAGGCCTTCAGGAAGAAACCTAAGACCCACCTCTTCTGAGGGATAAGGAAGACAATGGATAGAAGAAGCGCCCTGAGGTGATTTAGTTCGCAGGTGTAGCGCTACACAGATTTTTCACTCACTCCTTCACTCATTGCAGTCCCATGGAGAGATCAGAGCATCTGCCCCCTGCGCCTTGTGGTGCGGAAACAAAGTCAGACATACCCAAAGTTTGCGATTACTCTGGGAAACGAGGAGGTCTGTCTGTGGTAGGCCCCACTTGTGGACCAGGTCAGAGGAGACCTGGGACATAGACCCTCGTTGTGCTCTGGGAAGCTTGTACTTGTTCAAAAAATCTGCTGGGAGGTAAACTGCATCTGGAATTTTGCTGGGGATCTTCCATCCCAGGCGTTATGGGTTTTACCTCTCTCACTAGCATATTGCCGTGAGTTTCACACAGGAGCTGAATATGGGCAACTACTGCCCTGTTGCTCAACTGCAAGGAGACTGGTCTTCCTTGACTCTGTAGTAAGGCCGAAGTGATAAAAGGGGCTGCTTGAACCCCAGCGAGTTCAAGATTACCCTCCTTGGCTGGGAATCTCCGCCTGCCTTGACCTAAAGTCCCTCACAGTGCATCTTCCCAAGTGTCTTGTAGACATGATACCTTCTCCAGTGTAAAGGTCCTAACGGACCGAGACTTGCTCTAGGACTTTCCATCGCGGCGGACTGCTACTCATACTGAGTAACACTGTTATTAACGGTGTTCGATCCGGTTTCCTCCCTTGTAGAATTCTTGAAATGTAAATTTGCGCAGGTGCCCATGCACCCCAGGAATCATCTGTATGCATGATGACGTTGTGCCCAGATGAGCACTGAGAAACCATCAAATAAGCGGGAGTATACTTCCTCAGAATCCTGTTCCTGACTGTCACCATTTCCTCTGATAGAAATAAGAGGAACTAGAGCACCCCCAGTGTACACTAACCAGTTGGTTTTGCTTTCCCTCTAAGGTGTGAGGATAGGATAGGCATCCTGACAATTCAGCAACACCATCCAGCCATGTGGTTGTACTGTTTAATGGACTTCAGCTTAAAGATCTCAAAGAGGACCCAGAAGGGTTTGACCTTTTCCGATCTGCTACTGGACACCAGCCAACATCCCCTGCAAACTCCAAACAGGATTGTATAGAAAACCTGCAATCCCTTGAGTCTGAAGTGTATTGTAAGCATTGTAGCAGCACACCTGTTGTGGTAGACTTGGCATATGCGTGGGAGAGAAATGGTCTGGAGGAGCAGTGGGGAATTTCCCGAAGTGACCATGAGTGCCTGATACCTTCATCCAAGGACCTGTACCATATGCTGTCCAGAAACACGTAAAGTGTGCCCTCTAGGTCTTACCTCAAGGCTTCACTATTGCAACCCCAAAGTCGCGTGATTTTGCTGCGATTTATTTTTTTTGCTGCAATTTTGATGCGACTGGAAACATTGCCTGTATAAGTTGCATCAAAGTGGAACCAAAGTAGTGCAGGGACTATTTTGAAGTCGATGCCACTTGAAGTCGCAAAGATATAAACAATACTCATTGGAAATTATGGGGAATGGCCTGTCATGCGACTTTCCAGTCTCAAGTCGCACTAAAGGAAACTGAGCCCTAGAGTCTGGGCATGTACTTGTGCGATTGATTTTTCCCCAGAGGTCTGTCATGTGATCTTCCAGTCTCATGTCGCACTAAAGGAAACTGAGCCCTAGAGTTTGGGCATGCACTTGTGTGACAGATTTTTTCCCAGAAGTCTGCACTAAGGTACAAGTCAGACTTTTATTTTTATTTTATTTTTTTGTTGCACCCACTGCTACAAAAAATGTCATTTTTGGTAAGATACTCAAAAGGAAATCCTGCCTAAAGGGATGCAGATCCTGCCACTCACCTCAGAGTCCTGCAAGTGCAGCAGCTGGTTTGATAATAATTAAACCATCCCCATTAGACTCGCCCAACACATGGGCTGGCTATTGCTGGTCTGCTGGCACCTGCAGATGCTACAATATGTAGGAGCAGGTTGACCCTTAGCTTGTTCAGGGTATACAGTTTTGACAGCCTGTTTATATGGGCATTTTTCTTCAACATATTTCCATTATTTCCCACTTTTGTTTCTAGGAAGCAATACTCAGCCCAGGGTCTCAACCATATGGCCTCCCTAGCCACCAAGGTGCCAGGATGCCAGTGGTTTAAAAAGAAACTATGTGGGACTTCCTGTGAAGCCTCCATATCCTGAGTAGCAGACTGCTGTATCTGTAATATATGTAACAAGGACCCAGGCCACCTTCAGTCTAACGAGAACCACGAGTCGCTGACATCCCTTCACATAGAGTGGGTCATAAAGGTATAATGGGTGCAGTGCAATGTAGTTTTATGGGCGTCAGACACCTAGGGTGTGCCACCTGTCCAGGATTCACCAGGACAATCCGGGCTCTGAACCATATGTCAGGGCCTCAGTCTGCAAAGCGATTCCATCTCTCCTCAAAGGAACTCTGGGAGAGAGGATTAGGGCCAGGACACCCTTAGGAAGCCGCAACACCAACCCGGCAGACTCTAAGACTTCTACAGAATGACAGCCACGCAGTAAAAGCATCCAGCAAGATGCCACATCTGCACTGATAGGAACGCTGTCTCCTATGGCAACAGTCTACAACAGTTTACAATACAAGTGTAACAGTAGCTTCAGGTAATTAAGGTGAGTTCAAAACAGAATCTTGTGCCACTCTTATCAATAATAAAGACATTTGGCATTACCTGTTAGCTGCATACTCCTCCAGGCAGTGTCTACTCACCAGCTTCCTGGGCATAGGTACTGTGCCATAGGCCCTGCAGGACTCTTGCTGGGGCACCGGCTCTGGGGAAGAGGAGCAAAGACGTCTTCCTTGGAAATTTTCTCCTGAGTGGGGGCGCCATCCAGGCTATGCTCCCCTGAAGAACGTCTGCGTTTCCTTGGCCTGGCTCTTTTGAGAGCGTGGGCATGCGGGGCTGAAGCAAATCAAAGCAATCCGCACAAGAGGGCACTCTTTTCTGAAAACTTACCTATATGGTGGTCCCCATCCTAGTTGTTGAGGGTCTTTGTATTATGAACAGTAACTGACTCTTTATCTGTGGAGAAATGGGACGGCCAGCTGAGGTAAGGATAGCTGAAAAGCGATAGAAGTAGCAGGAGTAGACATAGGAGAAAGGATTCCACTTTCTTTCCTGATTTATCTACATACACCTACATCTGTATATACACCTATACACACACACACACACACACACATATACACACACACACATATACACATATATATATATATACACACACACACACACACACATACATACATACATACATACATATATATATATACATATATATATACATACATATACACACAGACATATCTACCTGCACAGGGTGAGTCTGGGCGTGTTAAAAAGGGGTTAACTGAATAGGGTAAGAATTTCCCTTTCAGACCTGATTGTCAGCTGAGCTGAACATGTCAGAGATGAGTTGTGTGCATGGAGAGAGAGAGACAGACAGACAGCAGCATGATGTGTGAGAGGATCCATTGTTGGATTGTATACCTACTGGGGTGAGCAAAACCATATTGGATACTATAGCTCTGGCTATAGCCATGTACTTTGTCTATATATCAATCTGTTGGCTAAAGAGACTGAACCTTTCCTATCTCTGTACCTGTGTTAGAAGACAAGCCTGTAGTTTCTTCTGTTTGTTTTGCTGAAGCAGTGAATAAGAAAGGTAATGAAAGAAAAAAAGGGTGATATAGGTAAAAGGTACAGGTCACCCTGTATGGCACAAGGGGCCAAGAGAGATAAAGCATAGCTGGCCCCTCCATATTCCACAAGCGCTGCAGTTATCAATTGTAAAAGCAGATTTCGTTCCTAAAGAGGAAACACTGCAGGGGCCCCAATAAGACCCACAGAAGGGGCTCCCAGACTATAGCGCGTTTAGCAGACTGAGCGCTGGGACTTCGCACTGGGAGAGGCTCAACCCAGACGGCTACTGCACTGAGGCAGAGGGGGGACATAGTACTGCTTACTCTTCACTGGTGCGTGAGGTATGAGGAAAAAAAGAAGAATGCGGTGGCGGCTAACCATGCCTTAATTTATGCTATTCACTGGTCCTGAGGGAGTGGTCAAGAGGCGGAGCTCTATCACTAGTATGCTGCCATGTTGGCGTCAGGAAAATGGTGTTGTCAGTAGAGCAGCGGACAGTGTCATTAGGGCAGAGATTGGTGTCAGTAGGGCAGTGGACAGTGTCTGTAGTTTTTTTTTATTTTTTCAATTTTCATTAACTTTTTTAAATGATTTTTTACAATTTTTTTAGGAGCCCCATTAGGGGGCTTTGATGAAATATCAGGGGTCTAAGCAGGCTGAACCAGTGCCACACAGGGTGATTAGGGTGTGATGATATCATACATCCCGAAAGTCTTCATGGACATTTTTCTTCTTAAATCTGGAGAAGGGTTTTCTCAGCTAAGCACACCTACCTGCATGCATGCATGAGCTAAGGGCCAATGTATTCCAGGAAGTAAATGCCACATGAATCATCTGCCTTTACTCAAGATGGCCACCACTAGAAATGCTTGGGGGGGGGGGGATGATTTCCAAAGTGATTTCTTAACCAAATAAAGCATGGAGACATGGATAGATGAGTGAGTTTGCTTTGAATATTAAAAATGAATTAAAAAGGGTTTTGGTTTGGGACCTCACTGCAAAGTATATTCCCATGGGTAATAAGTTTAAAAGGCTAAAATTAAAACCCATGGGGCTCACGGTCAAAGTTAAAAAAGCTATAAACAATAAGAAAATAGCATTTAAAAAATATAAAAATGAAGGAACACTAGTGTTGTTTAAACGTTACAAAGAATATAATAGAATATGTAAAAAAGAAATCAAGGATGCAAAAATTCAAAATGAACGACAGATTGCAGAAAATAGTAGGACAAAAAAATCTTTAAATATATTAATAGTAAAAAGGTCAAGTCTGAGCATGTAGGCCCTTTACAAAATAATCTAGAGTGGGTGACTGAGGACAAAGAGAAGGCAAATTTATTAAATGCTTTCTTTAGCTCTGTGTATACAATGGAGCATGGGGGAGCTCATGTCCATAATGGGGGTGGGAGTGACACAGCCCCAAATCCACAATGGCTCAAAAGTGATATGGTCCAGAAATATTTAGACAGAATAAAGGTGGATAAAGCACCTGGACCAGATGGCATCCACCCACGGATCCTAAAAGAATTGAGCTCTGAAATTTCAAAGCCATTGTATCAAATTTTTAGGGACTCATTAATGACAGGAATAGTACCACTGGATTGGCGTAGAGCCAATGTGGTGCTTATATATAAAAAGGGAACAAAGTCTTTACCAAGTAACTATAGACCTGTTAGTTTAACTTCTATAGTTGGGAAGATACTGGAACGTTTAATAAAAGACCACATGGATGAGTTCTTGCTGGAAACAAACTATTTAAGCAGCAGACAGCATGGATTCATGAAAGACAGAAGTTGTCAAACAAACCTGATTTCCTTTTATGAAGAGGTAAGTAAAACCCTGGACAGAGGCGTGGCTGTGGACGTGGTATACTTGGATTTTGCAAAGGTTTTGGTTACAGTTCCCCACACACGGCTCATGTGTAAGGTAAAGTCTACAGGATTAGATATATCAGTTTGTAAATGGATAGAAAACTGTCTGAAAGACAGAATTCAGAGAGTTGTGGTTAATGATTCATATTCTGGATGGTCCAAGGTTATCAGCGGTGTACCCCAAGGTTCGGTGCTGGGACCCTTACTTTTTAATATATTTATAAATGATATTGGGTCTGAGATCAAAAGTAACATTTCTGTCTTTGCAGATGACACCAAGCTATGCAGTGGAATAACGTCTGTACAAGATTTCGCCATTTTACAAGCCAACCTCAATGCTCTGTCTAATTGGGCAACTATGGGCCAGATTCAGGTAGATGAGAGCATCTTTGCTCCAGAGTAACGCTTCTCATTTACGTTACTCTGACGACCCTTTCAGCGCAAGTACTGTTATTCACATAGCAGTTGCGCGTAAACTTGCGCCAGAGTAACGATAATGCGCTGGCGTAACCCGACGCAAGGGGAAGTGGGTGTGATCATATGTAAATGATGGGCGGAGCCCAGCGCAGAGGCTTACGTTCAGCGCATCAACCACGGAGCATGCGCAGTGAGTGAGGCTCCACTCGCCCCCTTTGTGCGCATGCTCACAACTTCCGTCGGCACCACTGCACGGGAAACGTCAGCGCAATGCCTTCCGTTGGGCGTTTAAATGCGCCCGTAGAAGCGCCATTCCGGCACTAAAGTATATCCTGCTCCCCCTCCCCGCAGTGATGTTACTTTTGTTCTGAGATGGCTGCTCCCGTTCCCCGCAAACACACAGGAGAAAGCTGAACTTTAATGGCCAGGAGCTGTCAGACGTCATCTCGGCTATGGAGACCTATGATGTCTTCCTCCATGGCTGTAAAATTTGACAGACAAGCATGGACAGAGGTGTTGTCCTGCAAGTGGGGGTGCTCAGCTAGCTCTTATCGTCGGTAACGCTGCTGTAGCTGCTCTCCTGCTGACCTGTGGCCATCTGGAGTAAAGATAAAGCAGCCTTTTGTAGAAATAACTTTGTGCCGGACGGACGAGATACGCGCGGCGCATGTAGCCAGCGTATGGTGCTAATCCGTGAATTGGGAAAAATCCCTCATTTGCATATTTGCAGGGGAAATCAATAGGCGCGACTGATGCGCCAAGCGAAATTAAGCGCTGACGATACTCTGGCGTCGGAACGTTCCGCCGGTCGCAAATGGCCCGTTATTGGGCGCATCTAGTTTGGTGGGTACGGGCACATAGAAACGACGGCGCATCTTCACAGTTACGCGGCGCATATCGAAATACTCCAGCGCAACTCTACCTGAATCTGGCCCTATGTGGCAGATGAGGTTTAATGTTGCTAAATGTAAAGTCATGCACTTAGGGGCTAAGAATATGCATACATCATACATACGTGGGGAGTACAACTGGGGGTATCTGTAGTGGAGAAGGATCTGGGGGTTTTAGTTGATCATAAGCTCAATAATGGCATGCAACGCCAAGCTGCGGTTTCCAAAGCAAGCAAAGTCCTTTCTTGTATTAAGAGAGGTATGGACTCCAGAGATAGAGATATCATTTTGCCCCCCCTGTACAAATCATTAGTAAGACCTCATCTGGAATATGCAGTTAAGTTCTGGGCACCAGTTCTCAAAAAGGATATCGGAGAACTAGAGAAAGTGCAGAGAAGGGCAACCAAACTGATAAGAGGCATGGAGGAGCTCAGCTATGCAGAAACATTAGAAGAACTAAATGTATTCACTCTTGAGAAGAGGAGAATAAGGGGGATATGATCACCATGTACAAATATATAAGGGGTCCATATAGTGAACTTGGTGTTGAGTTATTCACTTTACGAACAAGACTGAGGACAAGGGGGCACTCTTTACGTCTAGAGGAAAAGAGATTTAATCTTCAAATACGGAAAGTTTTATTCACAGTAAGAGCTGTGAAAATGTGATACAGACTCCATCCAGAGGTGGTTCTGGCCAGCTCAGTAGATTGCTTTAAAAAAGGCCTGGATTCTTTCCTAAATGCACATAATATAACTGAGTACTAAGATTTGTAGGTAAAGTTGATCCGGGGTAAATCCAATTGCCTCTCGGGGGATCAGGAAGGAATTTCTTCCACTGCTGTAGCAAATTGGATCATGCTCTGCTGTTTTTTTTTTGCCTTCCTCTGGATCAACTGTGGGTATGGAGTTGGGTGTATGGGATTGTACTGTGTTTTTTATTTGTTTATTTTTTTGTGGTTGAACTGGATGGACTTGTGTCTTTTTTCAACCTGACTAACTATGTAACTATGTAGGCTTCTCTCTGTTTAGAATAAAAAAATAATTATTTATTTTTCAGTGCTAAGTGTCTGGCCCTTAATTTCTTTATTTGAAGATATGTTATATGTGGGCATATTTATCTGCATACTTGAAAATTAACTTCTGGATGCATTTTTTTTTTTTGTGTTAAATACTGCAATGTCTCAATTCCTTTAAAGAGCAACTAAAGAAAAAGAATATCCTTACCCACTTTTACAGCTCCCCAAAAATATTAGTATAGGCACCAAGAAATAAGCCTTTAGCTTTAGTGGTCTCCATTTGTTACATCTGACTGGTTTCCCTACACTTCTGGTTATTATCCAATGACTGTTTCTGCCTAAGGCAAAACCAGTGATTGGTTGCCACTGTCTCACACAGGACTTACCCCCAGCCAATATCTGTAAGGCGGCTAAGGCCTCAGGTGCAGCCTATTCCTGCTAAATATTTCAGGTCTGTTATATTAATATTTACGCTGATCGGATGAAGGCTAGGTTCACAAGGTCTACATAAAAAAATAATCAAAAAAAGTCATATCTTCTGTGTGTTTTACCTCCTGCAGGTGTACGTGATTGTTGTGGAAATTTTATGAAGATGTATTTAATATATATTGTCATAGTCTCACCCAGTGTTAGTACTTCCACAAACCACTTTAAAGCGCTGACTGGGGAAGTCTGAGGCTGGTTGAATCTCGTCTGGTAGTGGAAAACATCTTGAGGTTGGAGTGTGATGTTTGCGACGTGGGGATATGTCCACCGACGAGGGGCCCTCTGTGCATTAGTGTGGACAATCGTTGAGGAGGGGGATATGCTCGCTCGCATTAGTGGTTATAGGCGGATGTGCGCTCTTGTCTCTGCTGTGTCTGATCAGCATGGTCGGGATTTGTAGCACGCGCCTGCAGATAGCTTCCTTTCCACAAGCAATAATAGTATAATCTGAATATGCCCTGTTCTATTAAATAGCACAAAATAAGGATTCCTATCAGCTGCAATATGAGAGCTTATGAGCGTTTTCAGAGTCAAGGAAGGCGTCCATGTTTTAAAGCAATACGGCTTAGTTTGCTAAGAGCATACACGCTTTCCCTGTCTGGACACGCCCATAAGACCTTAGCCATCATTGTATTCATGTTTTGTATTGTATTGTTTTGGACATCCTGTTAGTGGGATGCCCTTATATGGACATTTCCTGTGTGAAGGGATCATCCTGTGATGTCCTCTAGCATGGAGGAGGTGCTTTCCTGCTGTAGCCAAACACTTCCTGTTTGTGAGATCTGTGCTTATTAGCACAGGCAAAATGGCTGAGTGCTCTGCATACAACCTATTTTGCCATGTCAGTGATAAACAATCCATATGGCATGAG
The DNA here is from genome assembly GCA_029574335.1 of Rana kukunoris. Taxonomy (NCBI): domain Eukaryota; kingdom Metazoa; phylum Chordata; class Amphibia; order Anura; family Ranidae; genus Rana; species Rana kukunoris. Next base: position 171,034,452 of record CM056056.1, on the reverse strand, counting down.
TCTTTCTGGATTTACCAACTTAAAGGAGTTGTAAAGTAAAATAAAAAGTCACCTTAATGCAATCTATGCTTCGGCGGACTTATCCCCACGCCGCAAACATCACACTCCAACCTCGCTCACTGCATATTCTTTTGTTGGATGTGTCTCCAGTTCTCCTTACGATGCTGGATAACACGATTACTTGGCATTATCCACAAATGCTTTGTTACGCCACCTGTCATGTGATCATGACGGTGAACATAAGGCACACCCCCTGTCATCTCATTCTCATTGATCAATGGAGGGGAAGTGTCTTTTTACATTATTTGGATTGGCTGACGAGAGTGAGGCTTGAGATGTAAGGCTGCATTCACACCTGAGCGTCGGTCGTCTGGTCGTTTTTTCGGGCGTTTTTGCCGGCGTTTTGTCGCGCGTATTCAAGCTTATTTGCACGTTTGCATACAGCGTCGTCCGACGTTTTTGTACTTCAACGTTTTTTATTTTAGCCAATAGGAAAAATGATCATCTTTTCATCACTTGTTGCTATGTTGGTAGATTTTTTTATTCTTCTGCCTGGGTGAAAAGTTCTATTGATTAGAGCGACAAAACGCCAGTAGCAAACGCTTGTTGTCGCACAAGTCACTTGAATCGAGCGTTTCCATTACTTTCTATGGGAAATGGAAACGCTCAAATACGCCCAAACTGCCCGATACGCGCGACAAAAAAAGGTCCGGGACTTGTTTGAGCTTCACGCGACCGGCGTTTCGGCGTTCGGCGTTAAGATGTGAACAGTCACCATAGACAATAATGTTATTTCATCCCTCCGGCGTATTGTAGCGTTGCTCTTCAGGCGTTAAAACGCCTAGGTGTGAATGCAGCCTAAATCACTTGCCATTTCCTGGGACGGAACAGCCTCATTGCCAATCAATTAGTAATGGACAGTTTTGTATATAAGCGCAGCGTTTATAGGCACGTATATACCCCAGTTAAAGTTCAATGGAAAGAAACATGTCGGGTTTCCTTGCCTACGACTGCGCTTAACCCTTTTTATCTTGTGATACCTTGTGCACCGTGTTTTTTGTACACAGTTTTTATTTATATTAAATCTTTTTTGATCTACGCCACGTGGAGGCTTCTTTTTCTTTTTATACTCTGATGCATGTTCTAACACATGTGATGTTGTCCATGTGAGGGGCCACCCATCCTTTCACCCTGCTCACCACAGAGTTTCTTTTGATACTGAGCATTGGCTGGATTTCCAATATACCACCTGGAGACACCTTTCAGCTGTCCCTTGGAGGATCGTACGAGGAAGCTGGAATCACTTACATGCTGTTTTGACTCACCACTGACGGTGGGAGAGTCCACATCTCATGGTAAGAGTACCCATCTTCTCCTTTTTGGTGGTGGATTCATGACTTTGTAGTGGTGACAATATCTGCATAACGCCATTACCAGTTACAGACTTCAGTGGAAAGACAGCTGCCTGTCTATTGTGTTACTCATATGAACTTTTTTATATATATTTTGCACATTTCCCTGTGGGCTGTTCACCAGGGATTTATATACTTGTTTTTTATTATACTTATGGATTTGATGCTTCACAGTCATTCACTTCTTTCGTTTTTTACACATGGTAGGACTTGAATCAGTGTCACCTGTTTTACGTTTAATTGCAACATGAGTAGCGCTGCACTATTTCTTCATAGATCCATATGGCATAACAAGACTGGAGACATCTCCACCATGAGCTGCAAACATGGACTTTGCGCCGCTTGATCCAATATTGATCAGTAAAGCTTTCGCCCTTTCTATATCAGGAAAACAAATAACCCTTACATTGCTGTAATTACTTACAATAAAAGACTATGACTAAACCCTAATATATCTTTTTTTTTTTTTACACTGTATTTGTAAAAGTAAAAGAACCACAAGTGCTAACAGTCAGCTGACTTGACTTTATTAAAGTAATAAGCATTTACAAAAAAACTGTATAACATAAAATTGCTTATCAGGCCAGGTAGTCTTGGAGATAAAGAACAGCCAATTGGAAATGATTGTAGCTTGAACATAGTCATTACAGGCTACTGTTTGCCAGTCAATGCACTCAACCAACTTGATGGCACCACTCCGCTGCGCCCAAACTTTGCTGCTTCCTGTACTTAAAATGCTGTATGGCCTGAGAAATCTTTAGGAAATCTTAAAAGGGTTGTAAAGATAAAAAAAAAAATCCCTAAATGGCTTCCTTTACCTTATTACAGTCCTCCTTCACCTTACCCTTCGATTTTGCTTTTAAATGTCCTTATTTCTTCTGAGAAATCCTCACTTCCTGTTCTTCTGTCTGTAACTACACACCATATTGCAAGGCTTTCTCCCTGGTGTGGAGAAAGCCTCTTGAGGGGGGAGGGGGCGAGCAGGAGTGTCGGGACACTCTCTACTTTGCAGATAGAGAAAGGAGCTGTGTGTTAGGCGGCATCCTGACACTCCTGCTCGCCCCCTCAAGAGGCTTTCTCCACCCCAGGGAGAAACCCTCGTATTACTGTGTGTAATGCGTCAAACCCAACGTCAAGCTGCATGCGTTGAACCCATTCGACGCATGTGCGAGCAGATATGTCTGCTGGTTAGCGTACTAACCAGCAGAAATATCGGACGGACGGGTTCCCAGCAGACAGATTTTAAAGCATGCTTTAAAATCTGTCGGCTGGCCAAATCCGTCTATTTGCCCGTACACACGATCAAATCTGTCTGCTGAAACGGTCTGTCAGACCGTTTCCAGCAGATAGATTTGATCGTGTGTACGCGGCCTTATAGAACATATACCCCTGAAGAAGACCGTTAACCATAAATGTTTGGTCGAAACGCGTAGGGATTTCTATATGTGGAATTTCATATGAATTCATTGTTCTAATTTTGAGTCCATGTGTCAAATGTTCATTTACTAATGAGATATGTTCTTGATGTTACGACCAGTAATTGCCTTTTATGACTCCCATGTAATTATGCCCTATTCCCTTTTGTTTTTGATACTTTTATACATGGAATAAAAATATATATAGTTTTTATATAAACAACTTGTTACTTGTTTTATACAATACCTTGCTGCTAAAAAAAACATGAGGGATCTTCCATTCAATTCTATTCAATCGGGGTGTGCAGCACCCACAACTCTTTCAAATGTGTTACCTATTCTAGAAAAACAATTTAACCTCCTGGTTCAATAATGTAATCAACTCAAAATCACTGAAATGTGCTCAGTTGCAGAATTGTCGCTGTCATAATTTTTTTTTTATGATGAATTTCCCCACAAATCGCTATCGCTAAATTCTACAAGTGACTCTATTTATTATCGCTGTTTTATAGCTGCTCTAAAACCACTTTTGACATAAAGGGACACTTTTGGTTGCTATGGAAAATCTCCAGTTTGCAGGCAGAAAGAACAGTTTTTTTATACAAAAGAACATGTAGGACACAGGGCAGACCACTAGGGACAAGGGAGGTGTGTATTTTTTACATACAGTACTGTAATCTATAAAAAAAAAATTGAATATGGCGCCGTTCTCTGCCCCCGTGCGTCGTAATGTTGCAGGGAAAGGAGCTCGGCAGCACACAGAGGCACTGTGTGAATCGAGCGAGGACACCCCTCGCTCATACAGCGTGGATGCATCGCTGAATCCAGGGACAAGGTAAGTAAACCTTGCCTGTGGATTCTGCGAGGCGAGCCCAAGTCTGACTCGGGGTTACCGATCGCAGTGCAAAAATGTAACCCCGAGTCAGACTCGGGAATACTGCCAGGGGGGTTAAACCAGCGAAATTAACATTAAACAAAACAGTTTCTCAGTATGACGTCCCGGTGTCTCACCACTCTGGGACGACCCACAGGCCAACGCCTCTCAAGATGGCTGACAAGCCAGGCCACAACAAAATGGTGGATGAAATCTGTAGATGTCTGTGTGTGTAGATGTCTGTGAATTTGACCGTATGTGTATGTGTGATTTTAATTGTGTGCCTGTGTGAATGCTGATGGAGACTGTGGGCCAGATTCACGTATTCCAGAGCATCTTTGCTCTGGAGTAACGCTTCTGATTTGCGTTGCGCTGCCGAATTTTTAGGAGCAAGTGCTGTCATTCACGAAGCACTTGCTCCTAAAGTTGCGGCAGCGCATCGCAAATGAGCCGGCGGAATTCAAATGTCGCGGGTACGGGGCGTGTAGTATGCTAACTACGCGCGATCCCGCCGCCGACGTACTGCGCATGCGTCGAGTGTCAAAACATCCCCGTGCGCATGCTCCAAAATCTGTGAATGAACGTCAATGACGTCACATTCCCATTCATGACCGTTTTACGCAAGCGACGTTTTTTTTTTTTTCCCGACGCGATGACGACGCCTATACCTAACATAGGATACTCCAACCCCATGTAGGTATATCTATGCGCCGCGTATCCCGTCCGGAAACGTCGTAACGTCACTGCGTCGCGCCGGATTTCGATCGTGAATTGCCGATTTCCGCTCATTAACATATTTTTTGAGCGTAAATCGGCGGGAACGCCCCCGGCGCCATTTTTAAGTTGAAGTAACGATGCGATGGCGAAACTCAGTTACGCTCATCGCATCGGAACTTCAACCCGGCGTTTCTTGTTTTCTGGTTACAGAAAACAGAAACGCCGGCTCAAAGCCACTGTTACGCTGGCGGATCACTCGATCCGCCAGCGTAACCTTTCATGAATCTGGCCCTGTGTATTTGGATTGTTTGTCTGATACAGGACACGTGTCCCCATGAGTGAGATAGAGTGTATAAAGAAGCTAAGATGGCCGCTGCCATGTGGCTCAGGGGATGGGCAGCCAGGGTGCCTATTGTAAGCAGTGGGCTTACAATTGAAAATGTTTTATGTGTGTGAAGATTGTTCTTAAAATGTTTGTAAGTGCTCATGTGATGTCTTAGGGGTGTGGTTTTGTGGAGGAAGATTCTAGGGAGGTTTGTGCTGGTACATGCCACGTTTGGCATGTCATTTTTTTTGGGGGGGGGCAGAGGGGGCTTGGTTAGGAGTGGGACTTCCTGTCCCACTTCCTCCTTCCACCTAGGGGCCGCTTAGGCGACTCTTATATTGCCTTAGGTTGCCCCTTCCTGTAGGCGATCGCCTGGGATACGAGACAGGTCCCAGACGATTGCCTGTCCACTCTTAGAGCACAGCGTGGCATGCGCAGTGAGTGCCTGGCTGTGAAGCCGAAAGTTGTCACGGCCGGGTGCACACAGTCTGAATGGAGGCGCCGGCGGAGGGGGGGAGAGGAGTGACGCTCCGGGCGGCTGTATCGCTGGACCGTGGTGCAGGTAAGTGTCTGTTTATTAAAAGCCAGCAGCTACACTTTTTGAAGCTGCTGACTTTTAATAAACATAAAAAGGCTGGAACTCCGCTTTAACTTTTTTAAGGACCGCCTCCTGCACATATACGTCGGCAGAATGGCACGGCTGGGCACATTCACTTATATCTACGTCGGTTCTAGTACCCGTGACCCGGTCCGAAGCTCCGTGACCGGGACCGCGGGACTCGCGGACCCGATCGCCGCTGGAGTGCGGCGATCGGTCCATGGAGCTGAAGAACGTGGAGAGCCGTGTGTAAACACGGCTTCCCCGTGCTTCACTGTGGCGGCAGCATCGATCGCGTCATCCCTTTTATAGGGGGGACGAGATCGATGACATCACACCTACAGCCACACCCCCCTACAGTTGTAAACACACACAGGGAACACATAACCCCTACAGCGCCCACATGTGGTTAACTCCCAAACTGCAACTGTAATTTTCACAGTAAACAATGCAATTTAAATGCATTTTTTGCTGTGAAAATGACAATTGTCCCAAAAATGTGTCAAAATTGTCCGAAGTGTCCGCCATAATGTCGCAGTCAAGAAAAAAAAATTAGTAGTGAATAAAAAATAAAAAAATGCAATAAAACTATCCCTTATTTTGTAAACGCTATAAATTTTGCGAAAACCAACAGTTAACCCCTTTTTGCGATTTTTTTTACCAAGAATAGGTAGAAGAATACGTATCGGCCTAAACTGAGGAAAAAAATAATTATATATATTTTGGGGGGATATTTATTATAGCAAAAAGTAAAAAATATTGAATTTTTTCCAAAAAAATAAAAACCGCAGAGGTGATCAAATACCACCAAAAGAAAGCTCTATTTGTGGGGAAAAAAGGACGCCAATTTTGTTTGGGAGCCATGTCGCAAGACCGCGCAATTGTCAGTTAAAACAACGCAGTGCCGAATCGTAAAAAAGGGCCAAGGTCCTTTACCTGCATTTTGGTCCGGGTCTTAAGTGGTTAAGGTCCGGAAAGGTTTGTCCCCTTAATGATCAGGTAATTTTTTGCAATATGGCACTGCGTAGATTTAACATTTAAATTGTGCGGTCAAGCAAAGTTGTACCCAAAAAAAATTATGTAATTTTTTTCTCACAAAATAGAGCTTTCTTTTGGTGGTATTTGATCACCTCTGCAGTTTTTATTTTTTGCGCTATAAACAAAAATAAAAGTCAATTTAAAAAACAAAAAATGTATTTATTTCTTAGTTTAGGCCAATATGTATTCTTCTACATTTGGTATAAAAAAAAAATCACAATAAGCGTATATAGATTGGTTTGCGCAAAAGTTATAGCGTCTACAAAATAGGAGATAGATTCATGGCATTTTCATTTTTTCTACTAGTAATGGTGGCGATCTGCGATTTTTAGTGGGACTGCGACATTTCAGCAGACAGATCAGACACTTTTGACACTTTTTTTGGCACCATTGACATTTATACAGCGATCAGAGCTAAAAATAGCCACTGAATACTGTATAAATGTCACTGACAGGAAAGGGGTTAACATTAAGGGGTGATCAAGGGGTTAAATGTGTTCCCCGGGAGGGGTTTCTAATGGTGGGGGCAGTGTACTGACAGGAAGTAGAGATAGACCGCTGTTCCCGATCACTAGGAACAGTAGATCTCTCTCTACTTGTCCGCCTGTCAGAACCGGGATGTGCTTTTTACATTGACAGATCCCTGACCCATTCTGGATCTCTGAGAAGTGATCGCAGGTTGCCAGCGGACATTGCGGCCGCCGGTCACGTGCATCGGCTCCGGAGTCATGCCCCCTATAGCCCGTAAAAGCAGCCGTTGTACAGCTACGGTGGGTTGGCAAGCAGTTAAACTGTATTTTTTACCAAAAAATTGCATTTGAATAAACAATGTGCAAATACTGTGTAATAAATAAAAAATTGCAACGATCACCATTTTATTCCCTTCCCTAAGGTCTCTGCTAATAAAAATGTATAATGTTTGGGAGGTATACGTAATTTTCTAGCAAAAAATTCTGATTTGAACTTGTAAATAAAAAGTTTTAGAAAAAGCTTGGTCTTCAAGATAAGATACGAGTAAAGGGGTGAATTAAAGTTTATTTAAACCTACAAATTGATTATTTGGTTTTTAATTTAATCAATGTTGTTTTACATAATTAACATGTATTGAGACTTTTTTTTGTAACTTGAAAGTCCAACTCCTTGGGCCAGATTCAGAAAGAATCGCCTATCTTTAGGCGGGCGTAGCGTATCTCATTTACACCACGCCGCCGTAACTTTGAGAGGCAGGTGCCGTATTCAGAAAGAAATTGCGCCCAAAGTTACGGCGGCGTACTGTAAATGTGCAGGCGTAAGCCTGCGTAATTCAAAGTAGGCTAGTAGTGGGCGTGTTGTATGCAAACTAATCGTGACCCCATGTAAATGATGCGCCTAATGAACGGCGCATGGGCCGTCCGTGGACGTATCCCAGTTGGCATGCTTCGCATCACGCCGCAAATACTCAATGCTTTCGACGTCAACGTAAGTTACGCACAGCCCTATTTGCGAACGACTTACGCAAACTACGTAAACGACGGACAATTTGAAGCTGTCCCGATGTCCATACTTAACATTGCCTGCGCCTCATATAGCAGGAGTAACTTTACGCCGGTCCGACGCCTTACGCAAACAACGTTTGTGAATCGGGGTATCTACCTAATTTGCATATTCAACGTGTAAATCTACGGAAGCGCCACGTAGTGGCCAGCGTAAATATGCAACTAAGATATGACGGTGAGGGAGACTTATGTCGGCCATATCTTAGCAAAATTCCGGCGTATCTTGCTTTCTGAATACAGAAAAAAGATACGCCGGCGCATCCTAGAATTTACGCGGCGTATCAACAGATATGCTGACGTAAATTCTTTCTGAATCTGGCCCTTTGTGTCTAGATTTAAAAAAAAAAAAAACATTTAAAGATGACAGAGCTTAATTTTTGTTACTTTCAAATCTGCCTGAGAGTCGGTTCACACAGGGGCAACACGACTTCCAGCACGACTTTGGGTGGCAACTTGGACACGACTTGAGTGTGAATCATCAGGCAACTTACAAGGCAACTTCACGTTGCCTCCAGGACAGTACAAGGCAACTTTAAGTCGCCTCAAGGGCAGGAGGCTTTCCAGTGGCCAATCAAACAACAATCAGCTCTGTGGGAGGGAGGGGGTTTGCCTGAGAAATGTATGTTCTCTTCCTGTAAAGTTGCTTCAGTTAAGACAGTGATCAGACCTAGACATGTGCATTTTGTTTCGTTACGAATTCAAATTCGGACGATTTTTTCATTATTCGGAAATTCGGATGCATCCGAATTACAAAATTAACGAATTTAAACAAATTCGAAAAAAAGGCGAACGAAATTCGAATCGAATTCAAAAAAAAATTTGAATCAAATTAGAAAACAAATTCTATTTGAATCGAATTAGAAAACAATTCGAATCGAAAACAAATTCTAATGAAAATTGAAAGGCAAATTTGAATCAAAATCTAAAAAATATAAATCGATTTCTAAAAAAGAATACAATAAAATGGAATATAAAATAATAAAACAATAGAAAAAAAAATCAAAGAATAGTAAAGAACAGAATAGAATTTAATAGAATGTAATCAAATACAATAATACAAATACATACAATTAAATTCGGTTGAAATAATTTCCAATCCGGTTGAAATAATTTCCAATCCGGTTGAAATAATTTCCAATCCGGTTGAAATCATTTCCAATCCGGTTGAAATCATTTCAAATCCGGTTGAAATCATTTCAAATCCGGTTGAAATATTAGTGATAGCGGATGAAATATTATTGAATTCTGTTGAAATATTTTCGAATCGGATCAAAATATGATCGAATTCCAATCCGGTAGAAATATTATCGAATCGGGTAGAAATGTTTTCGAATTTGACCAGGTTTTTTCTAATTCCGTCGAAAACAATCGAATTCTGAAAACAAATTTAACAAATTTAACGAATCTAACTTAATGAAATTAATTAAATAACGAATTAAAACAAAACTAAACAAAACAAATTTTTTCCTTATGCACATGTCTAATCAGACCTCTGAGGCAACTTCCATTGAAATCAATGGGTACAAGTTGCCTACAAGTCAGAATAAAGTAGTACAGGTACCTTTTCGGACTTCAGTAGTGTGCATTTAGACGGCTCGGGGAGACTTTAAGCCGGATCCCAGGTTGCCCCTGTGTGAACCGGCTCTAAATGTATATTGTAAATCTTAGGTATTTTGTTTTATAAACAATTGTATTTCCACTAGAGTGCATCAGTGCAGAAATATAAGCACAGGGCTCCAGTGTACTGCTTTACAGTCTGTTCTTCCGGGAACAAAAAGACACGTTGTGAAATCTTGGAAATTCCCAGACAACGGCTGCCAACAAGAAATAAGCTGAGCTGGAAGGGGGAGTGGATGGCTAAAGGGACTTTTTGGTACACTGTATTCAAAAACCTCACTAACGTCTATAAGTCTTTCTGTAGTCACTTGAAAGTAAACAAAAAATGAATAATTTCAAGAGAACCAGTCACAAACTGGATATTTATCCTTAACAATCCACATAGGTACTATGGGGGGGGGGGGGGGGGGGTTAAGTTGATGAAAGCTAGAAGACAGTGCTAGAGCTGAAGACAGCAATAGCCAGATATGGAAAAAAAATTGTGAAGAAATAACTGCGCTAATACATCAAAAGACAACCTGTGATGAGACAGGTGGAAAAAGTGGTAGGTTCAAAAGAGAAAATATGTGAAGCTGCACCTTACTGCGTGACATTAAACAGTGATGACATAGGGAAAAAAACAAGTTGCGCTAAACATGATAAATCAACATATGCATCTGTGACAGAAAATCATATAAAAGACTTATGATTGAATATATTCATATAACATTCAAGAAAATATTCAAGAGAAATGTCCTTCTGTGATGAATATAGTGACAAAGTCTTTCACCAGTGAGAAGAAAAGAATCCGCAATTGGATTAAGGAACACCAAATCGGAGTGACAATCTAATACAAGAAATCCTCCACCACTAGAGTAAGTAAATCTGCTTACCAGATTCCCAGCGGTCCCTTGATCATAGGGGACCCCAGATAGCATGTAGGTTTTAAACTGAAGGAGCTGGAGGCTGGGTGGACGCACTTTGATGACGATCACCACCTCATTCCAATATGTAAAAACCTTGGATGCCGTGTAACATAGGACCAAAAAAAAAACAGGGGGGCGCAATAGTGTAAAACCAATGGATAAATCTTTTACTTAAAACAAGACAAGAAAACACTCACATTTTGCAGTGCTTAAATAGCTATTCAGTCTGATGCTCCGGCCGGAAGCAAACAGACTACCCATCCAAAAGGATAAAACTGAGCAGTCAAAGGGGGGTTATGCCGATGTACCGCACGTTTCAGCAATAGCCAGATTACTGGTAAATAAGTGGGCATATTGGGATCATACATAAGTCTGCATAAAAATAAAAATCTATTAACTCCTTGAGGTCACCTCCTAACTGCACTTCAAGTGGGCTTTAATGCAAAGTAGGTGGTGTGGCTGCTCTGTCACATAATCTGGAGCCACACTGCTGTCTCTTAATCAGAAGCCATGACAGAGTAGAGATGGGCTGAACACACCCCTGTTTGGTTCAAAGCAGAACTCCAGAACATGGGAAAAGTTCTAACCCGAACGGTGAACCCTATTGAAGTCTATGGGAGCCGAACAAGAAAAATAAAAAGTCCCCATTTTGAAGGCTTATATGCAAGTAATTGGCAATAAAAGGGGTAGGGGGGTCTGGGTACTGCCCTAGGGGACAGATATCAATGAAAACGTTTTTTAGAAAATTATCGTTTTTTTCAGGAGCAGTGACTTTAACTACTTAAGGACCAGGCCTATTTTTCAGACTTGGTGTTTACAAGTTAAAATCATTATTTTTTGGGGGGGGCATGTCCAAGCGGTAGACCGCTCGGCTCTAGATCTCCCTGTTACACCGGGTCTCTAACGCGGCACACAGCGCACTAGACAGCTGCTTCCAGCCCCAAAAGGGGACACTAACAGCGGGAAACACCAGGCTATGACCCGCAGATGAAACAAAACACAGAGACTGAAAGACTACTTCACAAAAGCGGCCAGCATACATTCTCAAAATGGCGTCAAGGAGAACGGCCACTCTCCTCCTCCACTTCCACACAGAGCCATTACCTCATCCAGCTCCAGATGAGCTCTCTGACATGGAGGAATCACCACAGCCACAAGGCAATCCTTTAGCTTATGACAGAGGTAAGAGAGCAGCGGAATCCCCTGCACACTCTCCACAGAAACTTCCCTCAGCTAAGAAGCATCCCTGGGCAGACATCCCTGTCCTTTCCTGCATCAGATGCCCCGGTATCAGAAAACACCATTAAGGCTATGCTATTATTCCTCCAAGCTAGCCTGCAATCTGAGCTACACTCCTCCCTTTACCACCTTTCGCACAGATTAGATGGCATTGAAGACCGCACAGACCACCTAGAATCACAGCTAGGTGTGATCATAAAAGCATGCGACAAATGGTGGATGCTCATGAGGAACAGACAGACATGATCTGTAAACTGCAGCTTAAAGGCGCAGATTTAGAGGATCGCTCTCGCCGCAACATTTTTAAAATAAGAGGAATCCCTGAAGCTGTTTAGACACAATACCTCATACCTTACTTGCAGCAGCTTTTCCTAAAGCTTAGCCCAGATCTATTAATGAATAGAGCATACAGGATTCCCAAGCCAACACATCTGCCTGACACAGTCCCTAGAGATGTGCTAACAAGGATCAATTTATATTACATCACAGATTGCCTGCTCGGAGCAGCCAGATCCACCTGTGCACTCTCCCCTCCATACGCTGGGATAACCCTATACCAAGACCTATCTGCAGCAACCTAAAAAATTAGAAAATAATACACTCCCATAACTACGATTTTGAGGGACCACAATATTGTCTACCACTGGGGTTTCCCCACCAAATTGCTAGTAACATATCAGAGCCAATAAATTACCATCACCTCCCCTAAGGATGGCTACAAGATGGTCCACAACTGGGGCCTAACACCTCCTTCATCTACAAATTACCCAAGTAATGACGTAACTCGTAAGTCCTGAGAGAGATGCTATATGACAATCACAAAACCCGCCTGATTTTTTCTTTACCACAAATGCTGCCTACACTCCCCTCAGACAAGAGGTCTAGCTCCTCATTACCCACTTCTTCTGAGGCCCGGAATGTGGACCAAAATGTCATAACTTTTAAACTTGTTTGATCTGTTTCTGGTTATCACACACCCCTGGCATGAAGTGTGCTAAGCACACAGCCTACACTCACTGCAACTGTTTCTACTAATTCCTGTTTTAATTACAACAGTTTGTTTAGTCATAACCTACTGCTTACAATAGTTCTAACCTCAGTCCAGGTACCGTTCCTTACCCTCTCATGCACCCACAACTCGTTAGTATTTATACTTCTTTACGCTGCACCCTTCCACCGATACTTTTACTGATCAACATGTCCATCTGTATTACCACTATCAATGCAAATGGCCTTAATAGCCCATACAAAAGGTCCCGATTATGGCGAGAAGCCATCACTCAAAAAACAGACAGACATACTATGCGTCCAAGAAATGCATTTTTATACAAGACAATACTCCCCCCTGTCAGCACCACCTCTACCCGTACCTATTTTGCGCACAATACCAAAAAGAGGAGAGGTGTCATGATTTCCATACGCAAATGCCTATCTTTCCAGCTCCGTCACTTAGAAGCTGATCCCTGTGGCAGATACCTAATTCTAGATGTTATTTTTGACAACATACCATAAGTTATTGCTAACATACAATATATGCACCCAACTCTCACCAAAAACAATTCTGCAAAATGATAATGAATAAGCTTTCTGATTATCCAAAATAACGCATAATCTTATGCAGAGATTTTAATGACACGATTGATAACGCACTTGACTCTAACCAGCGCAGACTAAGATCCGCATCCCTTTCCACACAACTGGAAGACCTTTATGATACCTTGCGATGATTGCACGGGATGGAAAGGGACTTTACCTTCTACTCATACTCCAAAATTGATATTTTCCTGTTACACAAAAGTACCCTGCAAACCATATCCCAAGCAAATATAGGCCTAATAACATGGTCGGACCACGCATCGATCACGATCTTCATTTCGATCAACCAGTCCACCATCTAACGCATGAACACTTCCCTTCTATCCCTACCTAATTGTCAAGAAAATTTTAACAGGAGTTAGAGACCTACTATGCTTGCAATATGAACTCTGTAACAGATAATGTACGGCTTTGGAACTAACATAAAGCCTTTATGAGAGGTGTTTTCACTAGGCTTGGGGCCCAAGAGAAACAAGTGCAAAACGAGAAATACAATCACTTCCTTGATCAGATATGCAAACTTAAAAAGTCAAACAAAACCTCCCCTAATAATGCAGACACCACCTGCTTACGTACACTCAGAGAAGAATTCTGCTCATTCCTACAAACCTCCTTTGACAGCCACATTAAACAACAAAAAGTTACTTGGTATGCCTCTGGCAATAGACCAGGCGCTCTTTTAGCCAGACAAATGAAATGCAAAGCTGCTGCCTCCAAGATCCCATACATGCAGACAGCCCAGGGTCGTAGAGTAAGCAACCACATAGACAGCGCCAACTGCTTTTGGGACTTCTATGCATCCCTATACAACCTAAACACCTCCACAGCTACCCCTAATCCAGAAGCCACTCGTATGTCCCAGTTCCTGGATGCATTGCAATCACCCTCCCTTACGCCAGACCACTTAGCAGATCTTAAAGGGGTTGTAAAGGTTCGTCTATGGGAGCCGAACAAGAAAAATAAAAAGTCCCAATTTTGAAGGCTTATATGCAAGTAATTGGCAGTAAAAGGGGTAGGGGGTTTGGGTACTGCCCTAGGGGACAGGTATCAATGCAATTTTTTTTTATAAAATTATTGTTTTTTTAAGGAGCAGTGACTTTAACTACTTAAGGACCGGGCCTTTTTTTCAGACTTGGTGTTTACAAGTTAAAATCATTATTTTTTTTTTGGGGGGGGGGGGTGTCCAAGCGGCAGACTGAGATGGCTGCTCGACTTTAGATCTCCCTGTCACACCAGGTCTCTAACGCGGCACACAGCGCACTAGACAGCTGCTTCCAGCCCCAAAATGGGACACTAACAGCGGAGAACACCCGGCTATGTCCCGCAGATGAAACAAAACAGAGAGACTGGGCCGCCTGAGAGACTACTTCACAAAATCAGCAAGCATCTATTCTCAAAATGGCATCAAGAAGAACGGCCGCTCTCCTTCTCCACCTTCACACAGAGCCATTACCTTCTCCAGCTCCAGATGAGCTCTCTGACATGGAGGAATCACTACAGCCACAAGGCAATCCTCGAGCCTATGACAGAGGTAAGAGAGCAGCGGAATCCCCTGCACACTCTCCACAGAAACTTCACTCAGCTAAGAAGCATCACTGGGCAGACATCCCTGTCCTTTCCTGCATCAGATGCCCCTGTATCAGAAAACACCATTAAAGCTATGCTATTATTCCTCCAATCTGGCCTGCACTCTGAGCTACACTCCTCAGTTTACCACCTTTCGCACAGATTAGATGGCATTGAAGACCGCACAGACCACCTAGAATCACAGCTAGGTGTGATCATAATAGCATGCGACAAATGGTGGATGCTCATGAGGAACAGACGGACATGATCTGTAAACTGCAGCTTAAAGGCGCAGATTTAGAGGATCGCACTCGCCGCAAAAAAATTAAAATAAGAGGAATCCCTGAAGCTGTTTAGACACAAGACCTCATACCTTACTTGCAGCAGCTTTTCCCAAATCTCACACCTAGAGATCTATTAATGAATAGTAGGGATGAGCTCTGTGTTCGATTCAAACGTATGTTCGACTCGAACATTGTCTGTTCGTACGTTCGACTAATTTCGAACAAAACGGGTCGTTCGCAATGGCCCAAAATTCACTGCAGCATTGCGTGCTGATGATTGGCCAAACATGCACTATGACCCTGCATGCTTGGCCAACCACAGCACGCAAAAAACGGAGAGCCATAATTGGCCAAAGCCAGGGCGGCTTTGGCCAAATATGGCTCAGGGCTTTAGCACACGCCCCACACTATATAAGGCCGCCTGCTGGGCGGCCTCGTGTAGTGTGTTCCAGCGCTGAACAGAGATCAGTCAGAGAGACAGAGAGATTGTCTTTTTATTTAGCTAGATAGAGCAGGCAGGCTAGTCAGTTTAGCTTAATTTACAGTGTGTAGAGGATATATATACATCCCTAGGAGTTGTACATATATTTATACACTTTAGAGCTTAGCTAGATCAGTTCTTCCTAATTTACTGTCAGGCAGGTGATTGTGCTATTTAAAGACGTTATCACAGGTATAGACACCCAGCAGGTACAATATTTAAAGGAATTTTTCATATATTTTTTTTAAATTTAAGCATCATTAAAATCACTGCTCTTGGAGCAGTGATTTTAATAATGTTTAAATAAAAAAAAAAAAAAAGAAAAACTCCTTTAAATATTGTACCTGCTGGGTGTCTATAGTTTGCCTGTGAAAACGTCTTTGAGAACCCGAGTCTTGACTGAGGGAACATGTATCAATAGAAAAAAGTTTTAAAACTTTTTTCCATTGATACGTGTTCCCTCGGGCAAGACCCGGGTTCTCAAAGACGTTTTCCAACAATAACTTGAATATTGGGCTTTAAAATTAGCACTTTTGAATTCAAACATTCGAATCCCATAGACTTCAATGGGGTTCTAAATGTTCCTGCAAACGGGCGGTCTGTTCGAACGTTTTGATGCGAACCGAACGCGGGGGTGTTCAGCTCATCCCTAATGAATAGAGCATACAGGATTCCCAAGCCAACACACCTGCCTGACACAGTCCCTAGAGATGTGCTAACAAGGATCAATTTCTATTACATCACAGATTGCCTGCTCAGAGCAGCCAGATCCACTCGTGCACTCTCCCCTCCATACGCTGGGATAACCCTATACCTATCTGCAGCAACCTCAAAAATTAGAAAATAATACACTCCCATCGCTACGATTTTGAGGGACCACAATATTGTCTACCACTGGTGTTTCCCCACCAAATTGCTAGTAACATATCAGAGCCAAGAAATTACCATCACCTCCCCTAAGGATGGCTACAAGATGGTCCACAAGTAGATCCTAACACCTCCTTCATCTACAAATTACCCAAGTATTGACGTAACTCGTAAGTCCTGAGAGAGATGCTATATAACAATCACAAAACCTGCCTGATTTTTTCATTACTACAAATTCTGCCTACACTCCCCTCAGACAAGAGGTCTAGCTCCTCATTACCCACTTCTTCTGAGGCCTGGAATGTGGACCAAAATGTCATAATTTTTAAACTTGTTTGATCTGTTTCTGGTTATCACATACCCCTGGCATAAAGTGTGCCAAGCACACAGCCTACACTCACTGCAACTGTTTCTACTAATTCTTGTTTTAATTACAACAGTTTGTTTAGTCATAACCTACTGCTTACAATAGTTCTAACCTCAGTCCAGGTACCGTTCCTTACCCTCCCATGCACCCACAACTCGTTAGTATTTATACCTCTTTACTCTGCACCCTTCCACCGATACTTTTACTGATCAACATGTCCATCTGTATTACCACTATCAATGCAAATGGCCTTAATAGCCCATACAAAAAGTCCCGATTATGGCGAGAAGCCATCACTCAAAAAACAGACATACTATGCATCCCAGAAATGCATTTTATACAAGACAATACTCCCCCCTGTCAGCACCGCCTCTACCCGTACCTATTTTGCGCACAATACCAAAAAGAGGAGAATTGTCATGATTGCCATACGCAAATCCCTATCTTTCCAGCTCCGTCACTTAGAAGCTGAACCCTGTGGCAGATACCTAATTCTAGATGTTATTTTTGACAACATACCATAAGTGTAACAGTCACCACCGCTTACAACCTTCCATCCATCCACGACAAGCTTATCTGACACACTCTGACAATCTTGCATACACGATCCATATCCATTCCCATAAACAAGACGAGACTTAAGCTCTGCACTTGCTTTCAAAGATATGACAATTTATTGGTATTTTCTCAGCTTCTTATACAGTCTCAAGCATAATGCAGTTAGTCACAGGACAATTTAGTCTCCACCCCCTTTCACACCATGGGGGGCTTCAATCACACTCTAAAAGGCATTCAGATAAGCTAACCATGTAGACTTGTCGGCACCGTATCTTCAATAGTGTTCAATTAACCTTGAATAGTAACACAGACATCTAGTTGAATAAGTTATCTAAACAGCTTTATCACACAATGGCAGAGTCTTGTGAGAGTGGGTGCAATCAACACCTTCAACGGAATGTCTTTACAGTGAATAGCCAACACCTTAGGATATTTCAATAGCATATTATACAAAGGTATGACTCACTCTGGTCTTGTAGACCTGAATTAACACCTTTCAAAAGCATGTGTGCCCAGATTGAATAGCTAACAGCTTTTGATATTTGAAGACATCCTGCAAACATGAATTATTATTATTAATGTCCCTTATTAATGTCTTCTGTAATATATGAATTATGATTCTTTGTCACCTTATGGCCCTAGTGGACATAAGGTGACCCTAGACATAGGAATATCTCAGTCTGTCACGGGCCATTCCGTTACATCTCTCCCCTTTCGGTGGAAGACGGACACAGGTGGTAACCCCAAACGGGTTGACTCCGAAGTCCGTCAGTAGTTCCAGTCCTCCAATGCTGGTATCCATACTGTACCCCAAATAAATGGCTCCAAGCTGAGCATTACTCACCCCGCCAACCTCTGCCTCTCTCAGAGAACACGCCTGCCGCTGGGGAGAGGGCAGGGTGGCTGGGCTCAGTCCATCATGCTGTTGGGGGTCTGGGCCAACTGCCCCCCCTTCCTGGGGTATACCAGTGGAGACTGAAGTCCCATCCACTGGTGCTTGGTGAAAACCCCCCGGTGCTTGGAAAGCAAAGCCGACATCCTCCTGTCCCAGTCCTGTACCATTTTCTGGGGTTGTGCCAGTGGAGACTGAAGTCCCATCCACTACCCCAGGAACCCCCTCTTCTGTTAGTGAGGAGCAGAGGCCTGGGGCACTCTGCTCTGTTGCCAGCTCTTCCGCTGGGTTGCTGTGAGTGGATACCACAGTCCCATCCACTACCACAGGGTCCTCCTCTTCTGTTAGTGAGGAGCAGAGGCCTATGACACTCTGTTCTGTTGCCAGCTCTTCCGCTGGGTTGCTGTGAGTGGAGACCACAGTCCCATCCACTACCACAGGGTCCCCCTCTTCTGTTAGTAAGGAGCAGAGGCCTATGACACTCTGTTCTGTTGCCAGCTCTTCCGCTGGGTTGCTGTGAGTGGAGACCACAGTCCCATCCAATACCACAGGGTACCCCTTTTCTGCTAGTTGAGAGCAGAGGCTTGGGGCACCCTGCTCTGTTGCCAGTGATTCAGCTGAGGGTAAAAGCTTTACCACCTCAGCTTGTTGCTGGAGGGAGGGGCCAACCGCCCCGGCTCTCTGGAACTCCACACCATCCGCTTCGGCTTTAGGGATGAAAATCTCCATATTTTCCACTGCCGATTCATCAGCCATGATTTCACAGTTATCTGACCTTTCCTCATAGTCCCAGGCAATGGGAGCTCCACCCTGCTGCTGAGCCGAGTCTAGCAGCTGTCTGTAGACGACCTCCTGTTCCCATTCTTGAATGGCCAGAAATTCTAAATCTTCCTGTGACCAGTGGCCTCCCGAGATATTCAATGTTTCCTCTCTGTGCTCCATTATGTCCTCCAAGCGCCACTCCCGATCATCCCCGAAGTCGGGATCACTGGACATCCTCCAATACAACAATCCCAGGCCATCATAGTCATATCCTTCTGTGGGGCTGTCATCCGCTGACCACGGGCACTCTTGGGCTACATACCACCGGAGGGCTCTGTAGCTCTCGTCCAGCTGCATCTCTGCCCGGATCAGCCTGCTTAACTCAGCTGTCCACTCCTGCTTCGGTTGTTTCCCCAACAACAGCATTCGTACGTCATACTGCGGCCAGTACCTTGCATAGATGGACGGCAGGACCTTTCCTTGGTGTTGCTGCTCCAGAGCTAACGCTTCCTTCCAGAGTTGGCAACAAATCACATCCGACCATCCCAGCAGGGCTTCCTCTGATACTGGTCCTCTATGCTGTATCCTCATCTCTTGTAACCTTCTTTGGAATTCCTCTTCCATGGAGACTGGTATCTGCACCTCTCCTCTCTCTTTAGTTGGTGCTGCTGTGACTTCAGCTGCTGCAGCACTTCTTCTCTGTAGCAAGGTGGCATTTAGAGCCGCAATAACTCGGTCCCTGATCTCCGGTGGAGGGTTAGGACCATAATGTGCCAGTCTTAGGTTAACAGCCCGATCAAAACTTTCTTCCTCGGGTGTCCTGTCCGTTACGGCGGGCCTTTTAGCTCTATCCATTTTGACCAGTTCTGCGATAATGTCCCTTTTCTTACGGTTGCTGGCCGGTCTGCCCCGGCTCTCCAGTAAGTCCATGAGGGAAGAGAGCTTCATCCGTTCATACACCGTCTCCATTGTCATGTGTCCTTGTAGCTGTCCTTCTGATGATGAAATCATCCCACTGCTGTGCCACCAAATGTAACGGTCACCACCGCTTACAACCTTCCATCCATCCACGACAAGCTTATCTGACACACTCTGACAATCTTGCATACACGATCCATATCCATTCCCATAAACAAAACGAGACTCAAGCTCTGCACTTGCTTTCAAAGATATGACAATTTATTGGTATTTTCTCAGCTTCTTATACAGTCTCAAGCATAATGCAGTTAGTCACAGGACAATGTAGTCTCCACCCCCCTTCACACCATGGGGGGCTTCAATCACACTCTAAAAGGCATTCAGGTAAGCTAACCATGTAGACTTATCGGCACCGTATCTTCAATAGTGTTCAATTAACCTTGAATAGTAACACAGACATCTGTTGAATAAGTTATCTAGACAGCTTTATCACACAATGGCAGAGTCTTGTGAGAGTGGGTGCAATCAACACCTTCAACGGAATGTCTTTACAGTGAATAGCCAACACCTTAGGATATTTCAATAGCATATTATACAAAGGTATGACTCACTCTGGTCTTGTAGACCTGAATTAACACCTTTCAAAAGCATGTGTGCCCAGATTGAATAGCTAACAGCTTTTGATATTTGAAGACATCCTGCAAACATGAATTATTATTAATGTCCCTTATTAATGTCTTCTGTAATATATGAATTATGATTCTTTGTCACCCTATGGCCCTAGTGGACATAAGGTGACCCTAGACATAGGAATATCTCAGTCTGTCACGGGCCAATCCGTTACAATAAGTTATTGCTAACATACAATATATGCACCCAACTCTCACCAAAAACAATTCTACAAAATGATAATGAATAAGCTTTCTGATTATCCAAAATAACGCATAATCTTATGCAGAGATTTTAATGACACGATTGATAACGCACTTGACTCCTCTAACCAGCGCAGACTAAGATCCGCATCCCTTTCCACACAACTGGAAGACCTTTATGATACCTTGCGATGATTGCATGGGATGGAAAGGGACATTACCTTCTACTCATACTCCAAAATTGATCTTTTCCTGTTACACAAAAGTAGCCTGCAAACCATATCCCAAGCAAATATAGGCCTAATAACATGGTCCGCGTTCGATTTGAACGTATGTTCGACTCGAACATTGTCTGTTCGGACGTTCGACGAATTACGAACAAAACGGGTCGTTCACGCCAAATTCGAGTGACGCGCAATGGCCCATAATTCACTGCGGCATTGCACGCTGATGATTGGCCAAACATGCACTATGACCCTGCATGCTTGGCCAATCACAGCGCGCAAAAAACAGAGAGCCATAATTGGCCAAAGCCAGGGTGGCTTTGGCCAATTATAGCTCAGGGCTTTAGCACACGCCCCACACTATATAAGGCCGCCTGCTGGGCGGCCTCGTGTAGTGTGTTCCAGCGCTGAACAGAGATCAGTCAGAGAGACAGAGAGATTGCCTTTTTATATAGCTAGATAGAGCAGGCAGGCTAGTCAGTTTAGATTAATTTACAGTGTGTAGAGGATATATATACATCCCTAGGAGTTGTACATATATTTATACACTGTATAGCTTAGCTAGATCAGTTCTTCCTAATTTACTGTCAGGCAGGTGATTGTGATATTTAAAGACGTTATCACAGGAATTGACACCCAGCAGGTACAACTTTTAAAGGAATTTTTCATATTTTTTTTAATTTAAGCATCATTAAAATCACTGCTTCCATTAAATATTGTACCTGCTGGGTGTCTATAGTTTGCCTGTGAAAATGTCTTTGAGAACTCGGGTCTTGCCCGAGGGAACATGTATCAATAGAAAAAAGTTTTAAAAACTGTCATTTTTTCAGGAGTCCTGCTCCTGAAAAAACAACCGTTTTTAAAACTTTTTTCCATTGATACATGTTCCCTGGGGCAAGACCCGGGCTCTTAAAGACGTTTTCCAACAATAACTTGAATATTGGGCTTTAAAATGAGCACTTTTGAATTCAAACATTCGAGTCCCAGTCTGGAGTCTGGTGTGAACCGAACGCGGGGGTGTTCGGCTCATCCCTAATGAATAGAACCTACAGGATTCCCAAGCCAACACATCTGCCTGACACAGTCCATAGAGATGAGCTAACAAGGATCAATTTCTATTACATCACAGATTGCCTGCTCGGAGCAGCCAGATCCACCTGTGCACTCTCCCCTCCATACGCTGGGATAACCCTATACCAAGACCTATCTGCAGCAACCTCAAAAATTTGAAAATAATACACTCCCATCACTACGATTTTGAGGGACAACAATATTGTCTACCACTGGGGTTTCCCCACCAAATTGCTAGTAACATATCAGAGCCAAGAAATTACCATCACCTCCCCTAAGGATGGCTACAAGATGGTCCACAACTGGGGCCTAACACCTCCTTCATCTACAAATTACCCAAGTAACGACGTAACTCGTAAGTCCTGAGAGAGATGCTATATAACAATCACAAAACCTGCCTGATTTTTTCATTACCACAAATGCTGCCTACACTCCCCTCAGACAAGAGGTCTAGCTCCTCATTACCCACTTCTTCTGAGGCCCGGAATGTGGACCAAAATGTTTGTTTAGTCATAACCTACTGCTTACAATAGTTCTAACCTCAGTCCAGGTACCGTTCCTTACCCTCCCATGCACCCACAACTTGTTAGTATTTATACCTCTTTACTCTGCACCCTTCCACCGATACTTTTACTGATCAACATGTCCATCTGTATTACCACTATCAATGCAAATGGCCTTAATAGCCCATACAAAAAGTCCCGATTATGGCGAGAAGCCATCACTCAAAAAACAGACATACTATGCATCCCAGAAATGCATTTTATACAAGACAATACTCCCCCCTGTCAGCACCGGCTCTACCCGTACCTATTTTGCGCACAATACCAAAAAGAGGAGAGTTGTCATGATTGCCATACGCAAATCCCTATTTTTCCAGCTCCGTCACTTAGTAGCTGATCCCTGTGGCAGATACCTAATTCTAGATGTTATTTTTGACAACATACCATAAGTTATTGCTAATATACAATATATGCACCCAACTCTCACCAAAAACAATTCTGCAAAATGATAATGAATAAGCTTTCTGATTATCCTAAATAACGCATAATCTTATGCAGAGATTTTAATGACACGATTGATAACGCACTTGACTCCTCTAACCAGCGCAGACTAAGATCGGGCGTCCCTTTCCACACAACTGGAAGACCTTTATGATACCTGGCGATGATTGCATGGGATAGAAAGGGACCTTACCTTCTACTCATACTCCAAAATTGATCTTTTCCTGTTACACAAAAGTACCCTGCAAACCATATCCCAAGCAAATATAGGCCTAATAACATGGTCGGACCACGCATCGATCACGATCTTCATTTCGATCAACCAGTCCACCATCTAACGCATGAACACTTCCCTTCTATGCCTACCTAATTGTCAAGAAAATTTTAACAGGAGTTAGAGACCTACTATGCTTCATATATGAACTCTGTAACAGATAATGTACGGCTTTGGAACTAACATAAAGCCTTTATGAGAGGTGTTTTCACTAGGCTTGGGGCCCAAGAGAAACAAGTGCAAAACGAGAAATACAATCACTTCCTTGATCAGATATGCAAACTTAAAAAGTCAAACAAAACCTCCCCCAATAATGCAGACACCACCTGCTTATGTACACTCAGAAGAATTCTGCTCATTCCTACAAACCTCCTTTGACACCCACATGAAACTACTAAAAGTTACTTGGTATGCCTCTGGCAATAGACCAGGCGCTCTTTTAGCCAGACAAATGAAATGCAAAGCTGCTGCCTCCAAGATCCCATACATGCAGAGAGCCCAGGGTCGTAGAGTCAGCAACCACATAGACAGCGCCAACTGCTTTTGGGACTTCTATGCATCCCTATACAACCTGAACACCTCCACAGCTACCCCTAATCCAATCCAGAAGCCACTCGTATGTCCCAGTTCCTGGATGCATTGCAATCACCCTCCCTTACGCCAGACCACTTAGCAGATCTTAAAGGGGTTGTAAAGGTTCGTCTATGGGAGCCGAACAAGAAAAATAAAAAGTCCCCATTTTGAAGGCTTATATGCAAGTAATTGGCAGTAAAAGGGGTAGGGGGGTCTGGGTACTGCCCTAGGGGACAGGTATCAATGCAAACATTTTTTATAAAATTATCGTTTTTTTAAGGAGCAGTGACTTTAACTACTTAAGGACCGGGCCTATTTTTCAGACTTGGTGTTTACAAGTTAAAATCATTATTTTTTTTGGGGGGGGGGGGGGGGGCGTGTCCAAGCGGCAGACTGAGATGACTGTTCGGCTGTAGATCTCCCTGTAACACCAGGTCTCTAACGCGGCACACAGCGCACTAGACAGCTGCTTCCAGCCCCAAAAGGGGACAGTAACAGTGGAGAACACCCGGCTATGTCTTGCAGATGAAACAAAACACAGAGACTGGACCGCCTGAAAGACTACTTCACAAAAGCAGCAAGCATGCATTCTCAAAATGGCGTCAAGGAGAACGACCACTCTCCTCCTCCACCTTCACACAGAGCCGTTACCTCCTCCAGCTCCAGATGAGCTCTCTGCCATGGAGGAATCACCACAGCCACAAGGCAATCCTCTAGCTTATGACAGAGGTAAGAGAGCAGCGGAATCCCCTGCACACTCTCCACAGAAACTTCCCTCAGCTAAGAAGCATCACTGGGCAGAGATCCCTGTCCTTTCCTGCATCAGATGCCCCTGTATCAGAAAACACCATTAAGGCTATGCTATTATTCCTCCAAGCTGGCCTCCACGCAACAAATGGTGGATGCTTATGAGCAGTGGCGGCTGGTGCTCAAAATTTTTGGGGGGGCGCAAATGAAAAAAAAAATTGCAGCCTCACTGTGCCTATCAAACGCAGTCACTGTGCCATCAATTGTCACCACTGTGCAATGCCATTAAACGCAGCCACTGTGCCATCAATTGTCACCACTGTGCCATGCAATCAAACGCAGTCACTGTGCCATCAATTGTCACCACTGTGCCATGCCATTAAACGCAGCCGCTGTGCCATTAATTGTCACCACTGTGCCATGCCATCAAACGCAGTCGCTGTGCCATCAATTGTCACCATTGTGCCATGCCATCAAATGCAGCCACTGTGCCATGTCATCAAATGCAGTCACTGTGCCATGCCATCAAATGCAGTCACTGTGCCATGCCATCAAATGCAGTCACTGTGCCATCAATTGTCACCACTGTGCAATGCCATCAAACGCAGCCACTATGCCATCAAACGCAGTCACTGTGCCATCAATTGTCAAAACTGTGCCATGCCATCAAATGCAGCCACCGTGCTAATTGTCACCACTGTGCCCATTGTTGCCACTGTGCATGTCACTGTGCTGTGCCCTTTAATTGTTGCCACTGTGCCCATTGTTGTCACTGTGCTGTGCCCTTTAATTGTTGCCACTGAGCCCAAAGTTGTCACTGTGCTGTGCCCTTTGTCGCCTCTGTGCCCATTGTTGTCACTGTGGTGTGCCTTTTGTCGCCTCTGTGCCCATTGTTGTCCTTGTGCTGTGCCCTTTGCCGCTCTCTGTCCCCTTTGACGCTCTCTGTGCCCATTGTCGCCCCTTTCCGTGTAAAATGAATTTACCTGAAGCTTCCATGTCCTCCCTCGATGTCTTGTTCCGCTTGGTGACGCTTCAGCCAATCAGGTTCCTGATAACCAGAATCCTGGAACCTGATTGGCTGAAACTGCCGTCAGTCTTTTTCAAGGAACGCATGCTGTCTGCGCTCTGAGAATAGACTTCCGAGAGCCGGAGGGCGGTCCGGGGAAAGCCTATCAGAGCCGCTGGCTTTGATAGGCAGTTACCCTCAGCCAACCAGCTGCCGCTATTCGGGTAACCGGCGACCCATGTCCGGTTATATGAATAGACCAGGCAGCTGGCAATCAACAATAACATACATTCGTGCATTTATGCACGAATGTGTGTTATTTGCGAGAGGGGTGGCTTTGCAGCTCCCTCTATAGACGGCCGCCAGAACTGAGGTTAAAATGTCAAAATTACATTTTAGACGAATAGAAGTTCTTAAAGGGCCCGTTTTATTTTTTTGTGACTGCGGGGAGGGGGGTGGCGCCTGTGCGTCTATATTGACGGGCCCCAACTGCTCATGAGGAACAGATGGACATGACCTGTTAACTGCAGCATAAAGGCGCAGATTTAGAGGAACGCTCTCGCCGCAAAAATTTTTAAATAAGAGGAATCCCTGAAGCTGTTTAGACACAAGACCTCATACCTTTCTGATTATCCAAAATAACGCATAATCTTATGCAGAGATTTTAATGACACGATTGATAACGCACTTGACTCCTCTAACCAGCGCAGACTAAGATCCGCGTCCCTTTCTACACAACTGGAAGACCTTTATGATACCTGGCGATGATTGCATGGGATGGAAAGGGACTTTACCTTCTACTCATACTCCAAATCTGATCTTTTTCTGTTACACAAAAGTACCCTGCAACCCGTATCCCAAGCAAATATAGGCCTAATAGCATTGTGACCGTGCTCAAGGGGACTACATTCATATTTTCTGGTCCTGCCCGGTCATAACAGTCTTTTGGTCACAAATCGTTCTGGAGGTGAATGAATTGTTAAGTATCTCTATTGTTCCATCCCCAAGAATATGTCTGCTGGGGCTGGTGGAGGACCTGGTGCCCAGGGTGGCTGAGAGAACCCTGTTGGGTCTCTAGCTGTTCTATGCCAGGAAGTCCATCGTCCTATGCTGGAAGCGTAGGGCCCCTCCCTCAATGGATCTATGGAAAACACTGGTTAATAATGTGATTCCTTTATACAGAGATACCTATGTACACAGAGGCTGCCCGAAAAAAATATGACAGAGTCTGGTCTAAATGGTTGGCTGAGCCCTCCACTGCGGCAGCAGATTAGGTGGCTCCTATGATTTCCGATAGCGGTGCTTGAGGTCTTGCTGAGCCGTCCCCTGTTGGCATAACGACTTAGGTGAACCTGCCCACTATCATCCTGCCCCTGGAGCATGAGCTGGACCGCCTTATTGATGTTAGTTTATTGTGGTAGTCGCTAATTCTCTAACATGTCTTGGTTCTGTACTGCTACCTTGTGACCCCTGCACGGGTCCTTGCTGGGTTTTAAGCCAGATGTTGGCTGTGCTATTGTACGTTTTGTATGTCTATGTGTTGTTGCAACTAAAATAAAAAAGATTTTCAAAAAAAATAAAAAATATAGGCCTAATTACATGGTTGGACCATGCATCGATCACGATCTCTATTTCGATCAACCGGTCCATCATCTGACGCATGAACACCTCCCTTCTATCCCTACCTAATTGTCAAGAACATTTTAACAGGAGTTAGAGACCTACTATGCTTGCAATATGAACTCTGTAACAGATAATGTACTGCTTTGGTACTAACATAAAGCCTTTATGAGAGGTGTTTTCACTAGGCTTGGGGCCCAAGAGAAACGAGTGCGAAACGAGAAATACAATCACTTCCTTGATCAGATATGCAAACTTAAAAGGTCAAACAAAACCTCCCCCAATAATGCAGACACCACCTGCTTACGTACACTCAGAAGAATTCTGCTCATTCCTACAAACCTCCTTTGAGGACCTCATCAAACGACTAAAAGTTACTTGGTATGCCTCTGGCAATAGACCAGGCGCTCTTTTAGCCAGACAAATGAAATGCAAAGCTGCTGCCTCCAAGATCCCATACATGCAGACAGCCCAGGGTCGTAGAGTCAGCAACCACATAGACAGCGCCAACTGCTTTTGGGACTTTTATGCATCCCTATACAACCTGAACACCTCCACAGCTACCCCTAATCCAGAAGCCACTCGTATGTCCCAGTTCCTGGATGCATTGCAATCACCCTCCCTTACACCAGACCACTTAGCAGATCTTAAAGGGGTTGTAAAGGTTCGTTTTTTATTTTCTAAATAGGTTACTTTAAGCTAGTGCATTGCTGGTTCACTTACCCTTTCCTTCGATTTCCCTTCTAAATGTTTTTTTTCTTTGTTTTCTTTTTGGATTTCTCACTTCGTAAAGATACGAAAATGTATCTGAATCTGGCCCATAGAGTCTACGGGCCAGATTCAGATACATTTTCGTATCTTTACGGCGGCGTAGCGTATCTTCTTTACGCTACACCGCCGCAACTTAAAGAGGCAAGTGCTGTATTCACAAAGCACTTGCTCCCTAAGTTACGACGACATAGCGTAGATGGGCGGGCGTAAGTCCACATAATTCAAAGTAGGTGGAAAGTGGGCGTGATACATGTTAATGAACTGTGACCCCATGTAAATGAGGTGCCGAACGAACGGCGCATGCGCCGTCTGTGGACGTATCCCAGTGCGCATGCTCCAAAATCACGTCGCGAATACTCAACGCTTTTGACGTGAACGTCACTTATGCACAGCCCTATTCACGTGCGACTTACGCAAACAACGTAAACGATGTACAATTCGACACTGTTCCGACGTCTATACTTAACATTGCCTGCGCCTCATATAGCAGGGGTAACTTTACGCCGGTCATACGCCTTACGTAAATGATGTATTGCAATGCGCCGGGCGCACGTACATTCGTGAATCGGCGTATCTAGCTCATTTGCATATTTTTAATGGGAACGTCTAATGCGTCCAGCATAACTATGCGCCCCTGATATGCCACCGTAAATTCAAATGTGCACCGTTGCATCTTTACGCGTACCATATATATCAATACAAGTGAATGAATCTTGAAGAATTACCTCCAGTACCTTCACACAAGTGAAAGTAAACTATGTATCAACTGTGCGTAACTAATATCCGAGTATCTTATAATCAACCTCTGTGTTAGGTGTCACAACTGACTGACACCTATGCCTTAGCATGTCACACATTGGTTTTGCCCGAAAATCCTCACCCACAATTGGTACATTTAAATCAAATAATTAATGTAATGGGTCAAACATCCAGGGAATAATCCTGTATACATTGCAATATGTTTTAGGAATTATTAATGAAGCAATTTAAATCTACCTCCACATTTAACCCCCGCAGAAATAGACATTTTAAAAGAAAAATCCATTGTGTTTCACGCTGTGATAAATCCCTGACCCTATAAGATACCCTCCAGGTCGGGTAAACACAATCAATGCCACAAAATTGGGCAAGGGAAGGATCCTGATTGTGTTTTTCTTTAAAGTGTACAGAGACACTGTGATAATCGTAGCCCTTCTTAATGTTGGCTAAATGCTCCGCAATGCGGATTCTCAATAACCTTTTGGTTCTTCCAACATATAGTAACCCGCATGGACACCATAGTAGAAAAACAAAATATGATGAATTGCACGTGACAAACTCCTTTATTTCAAAAGCCTTGCCATCAGTGCCACTGACTTCCTTTTTTCCTTTATTATGTATCTTAACTGTTCGACAACATATGCACTTTCTGCATGGAAAAAATCCCTTAAGATCTATTTTTAATTGTTGGTTAGGTGGATCCAAGATTCGGGGCCCTTCTATAAATAAATCGTGGTTGTGTAGGGAGAACTTCCCCAAATGTCTATCTCAACTGAGGATATGCCAATGGTTTCTGAAAATTGTATCAATCTCTTTATATTGTACATGAAATCCTGTCAAGAAGCTCCATTGGTGCTGATTCTTATTTTGTTTTGTTCAATCTCCCTTTTCTTGAAACATTGGTCCCTTGGGAGTTCTGCAACTTGCTGAATAATTGCATTCAATTTGGGCTCATCATATCCTTTCTGGATGAACTTATTTTTTAACATATCTGCTTGTACAAAATAATCAATTTCTTCAGTACAATTGCGACGTACTCGTAAAAATTGCCCTTTGGGAATATTCTTAATCCAGGACGCGTGGTGTCCACTTCGGATTGACAAATAACTATTACGATCGGTAGTTTTGAAAAACACTTTGGTTTTCAATTTTCCTTGAAGTAATTCTATTGTGAAATCCAGATCATTAACAGATCGATTACTAATGACATACTCAAGTTTGATGTTATTAGTGTTGTCATTCAAGCTTTCCAGAAATTGTGACACCTTTGTACCCGACCCCTCCCAAATGAGCAAGAGATCGTCAATAAACCTTCGATAACAGATTAACTGAGGTGTTTTATCTTTAAAAATGTGTTTATCCTCCCACTATGCCATGAACAGGTTGGCTAGGCTGGGGGTGAACTTCCTGTTGGGAGAAAAATAAACCATTAAACCAAAAATAATTACGAGACATGCAAAATTCCAAAACATGACCCAGAAATCTCTTGTGTATAGGGAATATCTTCTCTTTTACTCAGTGCCCAATTTAAAGCCAATGCAGCATCTTCATGCTGTATAATAGTGTACAGGGATGCCACGTCCGCTGTCACTAAATACATTTCAGAATTAGGGTTAATGACGACTCTATCCGAAGATAGCAACAAGTCGGCAGTATCCTTGAGATAAGCCTTTGTATCTCGTACACTTGGCTGAAGGAACTTATCAAGGTATTCACCCAATCTGGCGGTGACAAGTCCTATGCCATTCACTATTGCAGTGTTTCCCAACTCCAGTCCTCAATGCACACCAACAGGTCATGTTTTCAGGATTTCCCTCAATTGAAACAGCTGTGGTAATTACTAAGGCAGTGAAACTGATCGAATCACCAGTGCAAAATAATGGAAATCCTGAAAACATGACCTGTTGGTGTGCCTTGAGGACTGGAGTTGGGAAACACTGCACTATTGGACGGGCCGGTGGTAGTGTTGCGTTTTTGTGAATCTTTGGTAGCGTGTAGATCACTGGGATCCTACACACAGAGGGAGCCAGATAATTCTTCTCCTTGGTGTTAAGGGCATTGGTTTGGAACCCCTATTCAACTAAAGCATCAAGTTGTTGTTTATAGGCCTCTGTGGGGTCTGATCCCAATCTTCTATAGGTTGTATGATCTCCCAATAATTCTGGCCATGGTAAAAATCTTTGTCCATTACTACAACTCCTCCTCTTTTATCTGTGGGTCGGATGATGATGTCATTTTTCTTTTCAAGAGACTTCACCCCTTCCCTTATGTATTCCGGATTTGCTTTCTTCTTTTGGGGCAGTTCCTCTATATCCTTCAACACTAGTTGTTTAAAAACTTCAATGTAGTGATTGTTGGAGTTCTGGGGATTGAGATCTATTTTTTCAGACCACTGTCAATTTTGTCACTCATAATATTACTCCTCATAGTAGATTCAACTGGATGACTTAGAAAATATTTTTTCATATTAAGGGACCTGATGAATGTATGCGTATCTATGTAAATATCAAATTTATTCATGGTCTTCCTTGGTGCACATTTTAGACCTGTGTTCAGTATATTAAGTTCTTTTGGGTTTAATATCACTTTGCTCAGGTTATAAATGCCTGCATTTAAGTTTTCCTCATCCTTTTCTTGGGGTTGCTTACGTCTTCCGACCCTACAGCCCCTTCTTCTCTTTGGGGGGGTCCTCCATCTCTGTTCAATGGATGTGGAGGTCCATTCCTGTTGCCTCCCCTGTTGGTCATTGGGTAGGATGACCTCTTCGGAGTGCCCCCTCTGCCCTAAAAAAGGCTGCTGTTGGTAATGTCCCCCATATTCTGCTCCTCCTAATGGTTGCAACCTATTGGAGGTAGGGATACTACCAGATCCCGAATAATGGCCCGGGTGGGGGATATTGCTGTTGATGCCATTGTTGGGGCTCCTGTTGAGAGTGATAATTATATTGGTCATTCCTTCCATGCGTATAGTTTGAACTTGGTGACTGGTAGTATTGATTTTGTTGATGATAATCCTTTTCATATCGCTGTATTGCGGGTGAACCATATTGTGGACCTTACTGCCCATTTTTGGCCTGTGATCCATTGGCCCGCATCTGATTGGATGATGCATACTCAATTTTACTAGATACTCATTTACCAGTCTGTTTTCCAAGATCTTTCTTTTGGGCCACATTTTTTTGTTCTGAATTTTCATTCAAAGTATCATCATTAGACATAACAGTGCTTTGCCAAGCATACATTTTATTGTTTTTGAAATCCTCTGAATCTCACCCCTATTTCCTGTCATCCTGGGCCTACCCTGGCTACAGGCCCACAACCCACAGATAGACTGGGAATCCCAGAAGTGTCAAGTTCCAGTCCCCCATATTGCCAGAGACACTGTTTGGAAACTTCACCACCCTCACCTGCTACCCTGCTGTGTATGAACACAGACCCTGAATTATGTCAAGTAGTTCCGGATTCTTACCATGAATACCTGGACGTTTTAAGCAAATGAGAAGCAGACACCCTTCCTCCACACAGACCTTATGACTGCCCCATTGAGCTCCCTCCCAGGGCCGAGATTCCATTTGGGTGCATCTTTCCTTTATCTTAACGGGAATCAGGGGTTTTGAAAGACTATATTGATGAGAGCCTGCAGAAAGGATTCATCTGTCCCTCTACTTTTCCGGCCGGTGCTGGTATATCTTTAGTAGAAAAGAAGGATCATGCCCTGAGACCATGTGTGGACTATCGTGACCTAAATAAAATAACAGTGAAGAATCGCTATCCCCTTCCTCTAGTCCAGGAGTCTCCAAACTATGGCCCTCCAGGTGTTCAGGAACTACAATTCCCATCATGCCTAGTCATGTCTACGAATGTCAGAGTTTTACAATGCCTCATGGGAAGTGTAGTACCACAGCAGCTGGAGGGCCGTAGTTTGGAGATCCCTGCTCTAGTCCCTGAACTGTTCCAAGGACTCAAATCAGCAAGCATCTTTACCAAGCTACATTCAAGAGGGGCCTTTAACCTGGTTCGCATACGAGAAGGGGATAAATAGAAAACTGCCTTCCGTACCCGATTTGGGCACTTTGAATACCTAGTTATGCCATTTGACCTTTGTAATGCCACTGTCACCTTCCAGTACTTTATAAACGACATTTTAAAAAACTTTCTGGATATTTTCGTGGTTGTCTACCTTGATGACATCTTGATATTCTTTGTATCATTAGAGTTGCATCAAAGGCATGTTAAAAGCGTATTGTGCTGGCTCCGCAAATATGGACTTTATGCTAAAGCCGAGAAATGCGTCTTTGAGCAACAGAGCATCCAGTTTTAGGTCTGATCATTTTGACCGAAGGGACCAAGATGGACCCACAGAAAGTCTCAGCGATACTAGATTGGCCAGCCCCCACAGACAAGAAGGGAATACAACACTTTGTGGGCTTTGCCAATTTTTATTTAAAATGTATCAAGAACTTTTCCGCTTTCATTCACCCTATTACACAGCTGACCAAATAAGGTATCCGTTTCTGTTGGAGTTCTGAGGCTCAAGCCGCTTTTGAAACGTTGAAGAGACGGTTTACCATTGCTCCTGTCTTAAGTCTTCCAGACTCTAACTTGCCCTATATTGTGGAGGTGGATGCTTCAGAAAGTGCAGTTGGGGCCATTCTATCACAACGTCAAAGCCTCAAAGAAGTGACCCATCCAGTGGCATTCTTTTCAAGCAAACTCACGATTTAGGGGATCAGGAACTTTTGGCGATCAAAGCCGCATTAGAGGAATGGAGGTACTTGATGAAGGGAGTGGCCCATCCAATTCTGATCTACACGGATCATAAGAATTTTGAATATCTGCGATCCGCTAAACACCTCAAACCACGCCAAGCTCACTGTGCTTTCTTTTTCTCAAGATTCTTATTCCATATTACATACAGGCCCGGATCAACGAATACAAAGCCTGATGTGTTGTTCGAAGATCCAAGAGACATCCTAATACCAGATACCATTTTACCGGCTGGAAACTTCCTGCTATTACACTCTGACCTTTTGTCTCAGTTACAGCAAGCTTCTGTAGAAACACTCAGGGGTCACACTACAAGAAAAGAAGACTATAATGGAAAGGTAAGCAGATTTTTGTACCTAAAGAGGTTCAAGCAATGATCTTGGGGGTTTGTCATGACCACCCTCTGGCAGGCCATTTTGGGGTTCATAAGACTGTTGAACTTGGTGGCCAGGGTTGGAGAAACACTGCAGAGCCTATGTAAATGCATGCATCACCTGCATCCGGAGTAAAAGCTCCTGTAACAAAGCTTAGGGATTACTCAGATCTCTGCCTATACCTGACAGACAGTGGCAGACGATTGCAATGGATTTTATAGTTGATCTTCCACCATCTGAAGAATGTACCGCTATCATTGTGGTAGTTGATCGCTTATCAAAGATGGCTCATTTCATTCCCCTAAAGAGTACACCATCGGCTGCAGAAACTGCTCGGGTGTTCATAAAAGAAATTGTCAGACTCCATGGAGTCCCTGCAAATATCATGTATGATCGCGGTGTCCAGTTCACATCCAGATTTTGGAAGGCCTTGTGCGAGACCCTACAGATTGAACTCTCATTCTCTTCTGCTTACCACCCACAAACTAATGGGCAGACAGAGAGAACTAATCAAGCACTAGAACAATATATCCGTTGTTTTACTTCTTTTGTCCAGGATGATTGGGTATCATTATTACCCCTGGCGGAATTTGTCTATAATAATGCCAACCATTCTGCCACCAAGCAATCTCTGTTCTTTGCTAATTATGAATGAATGAATGAATGAAAAACTTATATAGCGCAGCACATGCAAACTAAATGGCCATCCCACCTTCTTACCTTATCTTGTCACAGAATCTTCAGTTTCAGCCGTCCAGGATACTCTGGACTTTTTCTCTCGCAATAATATGTTGTTGCAGGAAACCATCGCAAAAAGCGCAGGAGGACAGCAAGAAATCTTTTGACAAGAAAAGAATAGGGGAACTGATCTTGCAACCAGGAGATCAAGTATGACTTTCAATAACAAATTTGAAGACGCTATGTCCCTCTAAGAAAATGGCAACAAAGTTTGTAGGACCATTTCCGGTAAGGAGAAAAATGAATGATGTTTATTTTGAATTAACCTTACATGAATATTTTAACCACTTAAGACCGGGACCTTTATGCAGCTAAAGGACCCAAGGTGTTTTTACAATTTGGCACTGTGCTCAGTGGCATCACTAGGGTTGGTGTCATCTGGTGCAGTAAAACATGGTGTCACCCCCTCCCCCCCAATATTTATTTTTCCCCATACAACACTGCATATATTGGCAATAGTAATGCCGATATGGTGATCTCTGGATCAGAGAGCAGACATTGGCTTCATTGGTATTGATGATTTGATTTGGATTTTGGAACTGACTTACTGACACTATGGGGGTTATTTACTAAAGGCAAATCCAGTTTGCACTACAAGTGCAAATTGCACTTTAAATTGCACTGAAAGTACACTTGGAAGTGCAGTCGCTGTAGATCCGAGGGGGACATGCAAGGAAAATAAAAAACAGCATTTTAGCTTTCACATGATTGGATAAAAACACGGCACAAGGACCATGAGGTGCAGGGGGAGGTGAAGGAGGCGGGCATGAGGATCATGGAGGAGGCGGACATGAGGACAGATGGGGAGGTGGAGGAGGCGGGCACAAGGACAGCTGGGGAGGTGGAGAAGGAGGGCATGAGGACAGCTGGGGAGGTGGAGGAGGCAGGCACAAGGATAGCTGGGGAGGTGGAGGAGGGGGGCATGAGGACAATGGAGGAGGCGGACATAAGGACAGCTGGGGAGGTGGAGGAGGAGGGCACGAGGACAGCTGGGGAGGTGGAGGAGGAGGGCACGAGGACAGCTGGGGAGGTGGAGGAGGCAGGCATGAGGAGCACGGAGGAAGCAGGCATGAGGAAAGCTGGTGAGGCGAGCATGAGGACAGCTGGGGAGGCAGGCACAAGGACAGTGCAGAAGGTGGCCATCATGTCTCTGGATGTAGCTGCTGCCCCAGTGAGTCCGCTCTCCTATACTGTTTTAGTCACCTGCACACCCTAGGCAAGACTAATGACAACCTGTCCCCCCCCCAACGGGGGGCGGGGGGTGTTAGTCTTACATAGGGCACTAAACAGTCAAGCACCAGCCCTAGGCATGTGGGTCACTGGGCTGTGGACAACTCAGGACAGCCCAGCTACTATACTTGGACAGTGGACTGTATAGCAGCAACCCCCCCCCCCCCAATACTTAAATGACATGCTACAGTTATATCCAACACCCTGTCATCACAGGAACACAAAGCGTCAGACACTAACATAAAATATCCTCCCTGTAACTGGGCGGCGCCATGGCAGACACCATGCCAGCACTCCCCCCCCCCCTCTCATCACATTAACTCACCAGCTTAGGCGGTAGAGGACACCCGCTCAGGCGGTAGAGGACACACAGGCCAGGCTAGCGCGGCTGTGGCGCCAGAGGTGTTCCTACAAAAAAAAACTGTTATACAGAACCATGGCTTTCACTGCCCTCAGAATGGTGTCACCCCTCTGGTGGGTGTCACCCTGGTGCGGACCACACCCCCCTAGCAACGCCTCTGACTGCGCTGTTTTAACTGGGAATTTCGCGGTCATGCAATGTTCCTCTGGCATGGAGCCGCTGTATTCTACAGGATCGTATTCTGAGCCAGAATCTGACAGATGCGTGACCTCCTCTTCACTATCTGTAATGCTCAGAAACGTGTAGGCCTCTTCACCAGTGTACATTCGCTTTGCCATTTTGGGCTCTAAATTTAGTCGTACACTAGTGATGATTCATAGGTAAAAAAAGCACCTGACTGTCAGCAAACGTAAAAAACGCTTCCAGAAAAACTGTTAGCGATCGCAGGGATCAGGCCTGTCTCTGCGAATGCTGCAGTTATGCGTGTTGTGTTTTGGAAGTGACAGTGATCAATCAAAACTGCACTTGGGTGGGTTGGGCTGGGCCTGGCTGGGCGGGGGTGGGGGGGCAAAACGCAGGTGCTAGCTGGTATCTGGGCTGATCCCGCTAACAATGTGTTTTTGGGAACCCTAAACTGCTGGGTATGCTAGTATAGATCTGATCAGATCAGGTATCGATCCATTCAGATACTATACCACTAAAGGGAGTGTATGCTCTGCGCGTGGGTGTAAGCGTTACTGGCACTAACCTAACGCTGCCGGGGGCGACGCAGACCCTGACTGACGCTAAAATTTTATTGATATCACCCGCCGGGCGATCATGGGGTTTTACCTGTATTGGGTTATATACGGCGGGTGCCTTGATGCTATAAACAACAAACTAACTAACCAGCGTCAACCGTAAAACACTTATACGGTGATCACTGGTAAAATAGGTTAACTAGGGGGCAATCAGGGGGTTAAAACCTTTATTGGGTAATATATGGGCGCCCGGGGCAGAATCTTTTTTGTCCCCCCCCTTGTATAATCATCCATCATCATAATCATACACTGACCACCAGGGGCGAACTGACAACTCATGGGGCCCCCGGGCAATAGAAGATTATGGGGCCCCCAGGCTTACAGATGGCCACCAAGCCAGGTGGCAGTACAGAGGCGGGGCAGCTAAAATCTCAGGATTTTCCCATCAAAAGCATGTAGGTTTTGGACATATCAGGGACATATGTAAAAAAACACAGATTTTTACATACTGTCCCTGGTTTTAATGAGCCTGGCAACCCTGATGGAGCCCCCTAGTGGCATGGGGCCCTCGGGCAGTGGCCGAGTTCCTCAATGGTAAGGTGACCAGATTTTGAAAATGAAATCCGGGGACATATTTTTTGTTTACTAGTAATGGCAACAATCAGCGACTCTCTGCCCATTGCCGCCCGCCTCACAGCCTCTCAAGTCTTACTCTTCGTGCCCCCGGCTACTACTGGGTGGGGAGCGTAGGAATATCACTCCCCCAGGGAAGGCAAGGAGATAAGCAGGTGGCTGGCCAAGATTTGTGCCAAGGCAGAAGAACATGTGAGCGAAGCTGAATGGGCATGCGCCCGAAACTGAAGAAATATTCCCTCCACTCTGACCAGCACATGATCATCAGAAAGGGGCACAGATAATGGGAAAAATACAACCCCCCCATGCTAGTAGGCACGGCGGAGCGGGGGGGTGTAATTCAAATTTTTTTTTTTAATTCTGCACTGACTGTCTTTGAAATTGCCCCTGCCCCCTATTAAATCCAATCTGGGGACAAAACCAGGGACAGACTTGGTCCAGGGACAGTGTCCTCAATCAGGGGACTGTCCCCTGAAACTGGGGATGTCTGGTCACCCTATCAATGGTCAGTCCGCCCCTGCTGACCACTGCAACATACACTACACTGACCACTGCAACACAGACTACACTACACTGACCACTGCAACATACACTACACTGACCAGTGACCACTGCAACATACACTACACTGACCAGTGACCACTGCAACATACACTACACTGACCAGTGACCACTGCAACATACACTACACTGACCAGTGACCACTGCAACATACACTACACTGACCAGTGACCACTGCAACATACACTACACTGACCAGTGACCACTGCAACATACACTACACTGACCAGTGACCACTGCAACACACCCTGCAACTAACATAGCAATATTCCAAGTTTTATCTCCATAGGCTACCATAATTACCATGCTGCATAACGCAGGTACAAACTAAAAATATAGAAGCATTATGAGATGTTAGTGAAGATCAGAGAAAAAAAACTTATATTAAATATGGGTTCCTTGTCTACAAAAAAAAAATAATAATAATAATTTACTGAAAGCTTCTAACGTTTTACAGCACACTTTCTTTTTACAACAGATTTAGAAATGTCAGAAATAACAGGCATAATGTATGCATGTTGTTTCTGACATTTCTAAATCTGTTGTAAAAAGAAAGTGTGCTGTAAAACGTTAGAAGCTTTCAGTAAATGATTTACAGAAGCAGTAGGGCAGAATTGCACTTACTTAAATCTCTTACCGACATTCTTGGAGATGAAGGATTCTCAGGCAGCAAACAAGCTCAGGCTGCACATTGTGGGGGCCGGTGTTCTCACAAGAAAAGCCTCATCCGACCATTCATCCACCTTGCTGTGAGTGCTCAGCAAGGGATTGCAGGGTTCGTTGCGGTCGGGCCCGGGCAGTTCCCCTTACCGTACATCAAAGGTGGTGAGAGAACAGTGGAGGAGCAGCTGTATGTGCGGTTGGAGGTGCTTTGGCTCGCCGCGGCGCTCACCATTCATATTTACCGCCACCGCTAACACCGCCAACACTCTAGGAGGAACAGGAAAGCCACACAGGCACATGACCCCATTCGCCCAATCACAGGGGCAGCCAGAGTCTAAACTCGGCCGTACTCGGCAACCTTCGGCATCAGCCGCACCTGTCTTCCCCACTAGCCAGGACTAGGTCCAATTTGACGGGACTGTCCTGTAGGAGATGGATTCGCCCCCCCCCAATTTTTCGCCCGGTGCGACAGCCCCCCTCCCCCCGCTACGCCAGTGTATGGGGGTACCTGACGCTTTATAAAATCCTGGCGGTGAACCTAAATAACTAACTGGCTAACCAGCGTCACCAGTGACACTTATACGGTGATCACTGGTGAAAGGGTTAACTCTAGGGGCAATCAGGGGTTAAAACCTTTATTTCGACAATGTATGGGGGTATCCAACGCTATAAAAACATGGCGGCGAACCTAAATAACTAAATAACTAACTGGCTAACCAGCGTTACCAGTGACACTTATACGGTGATCACTGGTGAAAGAGTTAACTCTAGGGGCAATCAGGGGTTAAAACCTTTATTTAGAAAATTTATGGGGATACCTAACGCTATAAAAACCTGGCAGTGAACCTCAAAAAATAACTAGCTACCTAGCGGCACCAGCGACACTAATGCAGCGATCAGAAAAACGATCGCTTAGTGACGCTGGCAATAGGGGGTGAAAGGGTTAACTAGGGGGGTGATCAAGGGGTTAAATCTTTATGGGGGGGGGGGGGGTAGGGGCTACCCTGGACCTAAAGGGACCTAAGGCACTTTTTTCTGTCACAAATGACACTAAATGCAGTGATCAGAAAATAAATGATCACTGCAATTAGTGACACTGTGACAGGGGGCTGGTGGGGTGATCTGGGGGTGACAGGGGGGTTGTGTGCCTATGTGTACCTACGTGTCAGTGTGGTGCTTTGTGCAACTCACTGTTAGATGTCTTTTCTCCTCTATGTCGGACGAAAAGACCGCCACGAGGAGAGATGGCCTCACTTCCTCTGCCTGTGTTTTCAGTTACACTGGCAGAGGAAGCAGATGACTGGCTGGGAGCGATCGTGAGGGGGTGGCTAGAAACGAATAGCCGTCCCCTCATCCCGAATCGCTCCCACCGCCGTGTGTACAGGGGGGGTCCGGATCGGACCCCTGACCCACGTCAAGGCAGGCATGTACAGGTACGTTGATGTGCCTGTCCGTGCCGTTCTGCCGACGTATATCTACATGCGGCGGTCGTTAAGTGGTTAAAATCCACCCAGTGTTTCATGTATCCTTGCTGAAGCCTGTTGTGCCAGATCCATTTCCAGATCATAGACCCGGTTCTCCCACACCTATTATTATTGATGAGGATGAGGAATTTGAGGTCGAGGCTGTTTTAGACTGAAAGGAAAAGAAGGGGTCAGACACAATATTTAATCATTTGGAAGGGTTATGGTCCAGAGGAGAATTCCTGGGAACCGGCACAAAATGTACATGCCACAGACTTGATCTGTGCCTTCTTCTGCAGGAACCCGCAAAAGAGGAACCAGTTGGGCACCCGGCGGTTGCCTGTAGGGAGGGGGCAATGTCAGGGAAGACAGGCTTTCCATGTAAGCGCCCGGCATGCACGCATGTGTACTAGCACTTTAACCCTCCTAGCGGTATCCCAAAGCGTAACTCGGGGTGGATTTTCAATATAAAAATAGGTAACCCCGAGTCACGCTCGGGGTGTATGTCCAGAGCCTGCAGCGCACGCTGGCTTACCTTTTATCCAGGCAGGGTACTGTACTTACCTTGTCCCTGAATCCAGCGATGCATCCCAGCTGTGTGAGCGAGCGGCGTCCTCGCTGGACTCACACAGTGCCTGTGTGCCGCCGATCTCCGTTCCCTGCGACGTAACGGCGCACGGGGGTGGAGACCGGCACAAAATTCTAAAAAGTAAACAAACACATTACATACAGCATACTGTAATCTTATAGATTACAGTACTGTATGTAAAAAATACACACCCCCCTTGTCCCTAGTGGTCTGCCCTGTGTCCTACATGAACTTTATATAATAAAAACATTTTTTTTGTGCCTGCAAACTGTAGATTGTCCATAGCAACCAAAAGTATCCCTTTATGTCAAAAGTGATTTTAGAGCAGCTGGAAAACAGTGATAATAAATTATAATCACTTGCAGAATTGAGCGATAGCGATTTGTGGGGAAATTCGTCATAAAAAAATAAAAGTAATGACAGCGACAATTCTGCAACTGAGCAAATTTCAGTGATTTTGATTTGATTACATTAATGAATAATTTTTATTATAATTACATTATTATTTGTTATAATTATTTATAGTTATTTATTATATTATAATTTTATGATTTTGTGTTTCAAACTTTATCATACCAGTCTTGTTTGGACTAATTTAAGTGAGTTATTCCTAAGAATTGCAGGCCTACAGTATAAAACGCCAAATTTCCATGCAAAAAATTGTACCGCTTTTGGTACGTAATTCCAGACAGAATCATACCGCCAGGGAGGTTAAGACACACACCTGTCACTAATACCAGTGGAATTCTGGTCCGGCATGTAGGCGGTGGCGCGCATTGGTGCACGCGGCAACAGCACTTGGCGCCAAAACAGCCTATTTAAAGAAACCAGGTTCCCCACTATCTTGCTGTCCAGTCTACAGCGTGTTCCTGAAGATTTCCTGTTACCCGTATACTCTGATTACCTGATCCGGCTTCCTCTGACTACTCCTGTTCGCTGCCTGTCACTGACCATCGCTCCTGCTTTCCCTTTAACTCTGATCTCTGCCCGCCTGATGAACTGACCTGGCCTGGACTTTGACTTCTCTTTTGGATTCTGCCTTGGTACCTGATCGTCCCGCCTGTGTTTGACCCGGTCTGCTTTACCCTGCTTGTCTCCTGCTTCACAAGTGCCGCACCATTGTCTTCAGTTTCTGGCTTGCTGTCTGTATCCTGCTTGGATCCCGGTGCACCTTCCAGTAGCTGCATCCAGCCCTCTACTCCAGCTTACCAGCCAGGCGCTTGTGTCCCTTTGCACTCTTGACTCCTGTCTACTCTACCAGGGGCTCTTGAGTTAGAGGCTTACGAGAGGCCGCTCCCTGCACGTTGGGCTCTACTACCAGGTACGTGACAACTACTTGGCTTGTGACCTGACCTCTCTTCTGCCCACCGTCTATGCCTGATCTTCCTGATTATTACCGACCCCGCCTGTCTGACCCTACATCTCGCTCATCCAGCCTGCTACAGCTCCCAGCCCTACAAGCCTGCATCTGGCACTTCTCTGTGGTTCATCCCAGCCTGCAAGCCTGCATCTGGTCCTGCCCTTCGGCTTATCCCAGCCTGCCACCAGTCAAGCATCGTGTCAGCTCATCTACTATCTGCCTGCTGACCACCTCTACTACAGAGACTATTGAACTGTTTACAGGCACTCATACCCCACCGTGCTCCTGTGGCTGCTGTATCACTGCCAGTAGTCTGTGAGCCAGAGTTGTACGGGAGGCCTTCCTCTGCACGTCAGGCTCACATCCCAGGTACGTAATTAGGGAATGATGAAAGAAATACAATACATTAGCAAACATTAAATACATAGAATGTGATGTTAAAGGAGAAAACTTACCTTAATATAATCCTTCTGCAGGACTTGAATGATGGCAGAACAGGTCTCTGGGATAATGATTCCCAGAGCCTGGGGGAGATGCCTGTCTTGAACTTGAGGTCCTGCAGACTTCTCCCAGTCGCCAAGTATCGCAACGTGGCAACTAGCCTCTACTCAGGCTAGTGGCTTACCACATACTGCTGTCCTGCTTAGTGATGTAAGGGGACAGCAAAGCCAACAGACGGTGAAAAACAGGGTATGTCTTCCGGGGATAATTCCTGAAGTCATCAGGATTATTCTTCTGGATCTCCTGCAGCAAAGGCATATGACAGAATTGGTCACGCTGGATTAACCAATTCTTCGTCCATGAACTCCTCCTCACCCTGTTCATGGACTGAGTTTGGGTCAAGGCAAGAACCCCAACACCAAGCCCTCGCACAGCACGAACTCTACGACGAGTATGTAGCCACATGGCTAGAAAAGGGTCGGCTGGTCAGGACGAACTAACAGAACGTACTGAAGAACAGCAAGGCCTATGAAGAATGATCTGAAAATCAGAAAAGAGCAGACACAAATGCACTGAAAAATAGATACAAACTCACTAAACACACTGAAAGACAGATACAAACTCACAAACACAAACTGAACAGCAGAAAATTATCTGAAAAGCACGAAGACTGAAAAACGCGAATGGTCTCTCACCAAACTTTTACTAACACAAGATTGGCAAAAGCAGCCTAATGGGTGGCGCCCTTGGAATGGAACTTCCCCTTTATAGTGCCATTGTACATGTGTACGTCACCTCTGCGTTTTTGACTGTCGGAATTTGGTGTGATCGTGTGTACGCAAGACAAGCTTGAGCGGAATTTTATCTGGAAAACCGTTCATGTGTATGTGGCATTAGCCAAATTAGCCAACATATTAAAATAATAGGTGACTCAATTAACAATGAGAATTCACACAGAACAGCAGCAGTAGCTCTAGGATCCAGGACTCTGTCCCTTTTATAGCACATAGGATGGGGGGGGGGGTGCACAATTCAATTTTAACTAACCAGCTGGGACAACGTTTACTATTACCTGTCTACACGTGTTATTATTGTACTCTAAGCTGTAAGTCAAATTACCTCTTAACTGTTTAGTACAGGACACAGGCTGAGTATTCACAGACCCTGAGATGTGTCTAACCAATGAATGAAAAGGGTGAGCAACATCTAGGCAACTGGAGCTGTGGCAACAGTCTCAACATTAAGGTCAACAGCCCCAACTTCAGAGTGAACAAAGTTTTTTCGATACAGGTTCTGTGTCCTACATGTCCTCATCCAGAGGTGGCGCTAGGTGGGTGCTTGGGTGTGCTGAAGCACCCCCTAAAAATTCTTCCAGCACCCTCATAAAAGCCTAATCAAAATCTAGCATACATAACAATAATCAGAATTCACTATATTGTGAAACGTATTGGGGTGCCTGCTTTTACA
Organism: Rana kukunoris; assembly: GCA_029574335.1. NCBI lineage: Eukaryota > Metazoa > Chordata > Amphibia > Anura > Ranidae > Rana > Rana kukunoris. Next base: position 170,990,179 of record CM056056.1, on the reverse strand, counting down.
CACACATGAACTTTAATGGCATTCCAGTCTTAGTCCGTAGGTTTCAATATTGAGTTGGCCCACCCTTTGCAGCTATAACAGCTTCAACTCGTCTGGGAAGGCTGTCCACAGGGTTTTGGAGTGTGTCTATGGGAATGTTTGACCATTCTTCCAGAAGCGCATTTGTGAGGCATTGATGTTGAATGAAAAGGCCTGGCTCGCAGTTTCTGCCTTTATTCATCCCAAAGGTGTTCCATCGGGTTGATGTCAAGAATCTGTGCAGGCCAGTCAAGTTCCTCCAACCCAAACTCGCTCATCCTTGTCTTTATGGACCTTGCTTTGTGCACTGGTGCTCAGTCATGTTGGAACAGGAAAATGCCATCTTCTCTTCACTGGAACTAAGGGTTCAAGCCAAACCCCTGAAAAACAACCCCACGCCATAATCCCCCCTCCGCTAAATGATTTAGACCAATGCAAAAAGACATGGCTGAGCGATTTTGGGGTGGAAGAACTTGACTGGCCTGCAGAGTCCTGACCTCAACCTGATAGAACACCTTTGGGATGAATTAAAGCAGAGACTGCGATCCAGACCTTCTCATCCAACATCAGTGCCTGACCTCACAAATGCACTTCTGGAAAAATGTAAGTGTTTTTAACCCTTTTGGGAAATATAAAGTTCTACTTCTGCACTAGGGTTGTCCCGATACCAAGCATTTCCCCGAGTACTTGTACTCGGGGGAAATGCTCCGATGCCTCAGCCAGCCAATACCTGGGCAGGCAGGGGAGTTGCAAGTCTTCCCCCCATTCTCTGTGCTGTTTTTCCCTTGTGTTCCGTGCTGTCCTCTCTCCCCCCGTGTTCCGTGCTGTCCTCTCTCCCCCTGTGTTCCGTGCTGTCCTCTCTCCCCCCGTGTTCCGTGCTGTCCTCTCTCCCCCCGTGTTCCGTGCTGTCCTCTCTCCCCCCGTGTTCCGTGCTGTCCTCTCTCCCCCCGTGTTCCGTGCTGTCCTCTCTCCCCCCCCATGTTCCGTGCTGTCCTCTCTCCCCCCCCATGTTCCGTGCTGTCCTCTCTCCCCCCGTGTTCCGTGCAGTCCCCCCCCGTGTTCCATGCTGTCCTCTCTCCCCCCCGTGTTCTGTGCTGTCCTCTCTCCCCCCAGTGTTCCGTGCTGTCCTCTCCCCCCCCCGTGTTCCGTGCTGTCCTCTCTCCCCCCGTGTTCCGTGCTGTCCTCTCTCCCCCAGTGTTCCGTGCTGTCCTCTCTCCCCCAGTGTTCCGTGCTGTCCTCTCTCCCCCCCGTGTACCGTGCTGTCCTCTCTCCCCCCCCGTGTTCCGTGCTGTCCTCTCTCCCCCCCGTGTTCCGTGCTGTCCTCTCTCTCCCCCCGTGTTCCGTGCTGTCCTCTCTCTCCCCCCGTGTTCCGTGCTGTCCTCTCTCTCCCCCCGTGTTCCGTGCTGTCCTCTCTCTCCCCCCGTGTTCCATGCTGTCCTCTCTCTCCCCCCCCCGTGTTCTGTGCTGTCTTCTCTCTCCCCCCCGTGTTCCGTGCTGTCCTCTCTCTCCCCCCCGTGTTCTGTGCTGTCTTCTCTCTCTCCCCCCCCCCATGTTCTGTGCTGTCTTCTCTCTCCCCCCCGTGTTCAGTGCTATCCTCTCTCCCCCCCGTGTTCCGTGCTGTCCTCTCCTCTCCCCCCCGTGTTCCATGCTGTCCTCTCCTCTCCCCCCCGTGTTCCCAGAAGAGTTGAAGCTGTTGTAGCTGCAAAGGGTGGGCCAACTCAATATTGAACCCTATGGACTAAGCCTAGTATTCCATTAGAGTTTAAAAGGAGGCGTCCCAATACTTAGTGGGCCAGATTCTCAGCTGAGATACGACGGTGTATCTCAGATACACCGTCGTATCTCAGTTTTTTTCAATGGGTATCTATGCCTGTGATTCCTAGAATCACTTACGCATAGATACACTTAAGATCCGACAGGTGTAAAACAATTACACCGTCGGATCGTAGATGTAATGACAACGCCGGCCGCTAGGTGGCCTTTACGTTGTTTTCTCATTTGCCTATGCAAATGAGCCTAATACGCCGATTCCTGAACGTTTTTACGCCGCCCCGTCGTCGTTTATGTAGTTTCCGTAAGGTTTTTTTGGCGTAAAGATAAAGTAGCCCAAAGATGGCGCATCCTATGCTAAGTATGGAAGCTGTGACCAAGGGAAATTTGAAATTTTTTACGTCGTTTGCGTAACTCGTCCGTGAATGGGTATTTACGTCGATTACGTTCACGTCGATAACACCGTCATAATTTGGAGCATGCGCACTGCGATTTTACTATGGCCGGCGCATGTGCAGTTCATTCGGCGCGGGGGCGCGCTTAATTTAAATACAAGCCGCCCCCTTTGAATTACGCGGCCTTAAGCTGGGACATTTACACTACGCCGCCGCAAACTACGGAGCAAGTGCTTGGCGAATACGGCACTTGCTCTGTTAAGTTGCGGCGGCGTAGTGTAAATGGCTTACGCTACGCCGCCGAAAATGTACCAGAATCTAGCCCAGTGTATTTAAAATTGCCCCGGATGCAAACAGCCCTAGTTGCTCTCTGTGGAGGAATATAGAATAACCTGGTCGCTGTTTCCGATACTTAGCTTCTAGTTCCAGCTACAGGAGCCGTCTCAGGACTGCTCACACTGGCAGACTGATCTATTAATCTATTCCGGAAGCTGTGAGTGTATGTGGGCAGGAACAGGAAGAAGCTGCACAGACAGTGAGTGAGGAAAGGACGGAGAGGAGAAAAAGTGTCTGACTATTACCAAACGAAATATGTAAGTATTCATCTGATAAAATGTTGTGTCCAATGTATTTATGCATGTCTTTGAGTGCATGTACTGTATATATCTCATTGTGTGTATAAAGTATATCTTGTGTATATATGTGTGTGTATATATATATTATGTGTGTGTTTGCATGTATATAAATGGACAGTATAGGTCTAAGTGTGTATGCATCTATCTGAGTGTATACACTGTATGTATGTATGCATGTATCGGAGTGTGTATATATATGAGTGTGTGTACGCATGTATGTAACTGAGCATATGTATATACAGCTTATATAACAGTGTAAATTTACTGTCCCCTCCAAATTAACTCAACACAAAACCGCTCGCAAACAAAAGTGAGTAAACCCCTAAGTGAAAATGTCCAAATTGGGCCCAAAGTGTCAGTATTTTGTGTGGCTACCTTTATTTTTAAGCACTGACTTAATCCTCTTGGGCATGGAGTTCACCAGAGCTTCACAGGTTGCCACTGGAGTCCTCTTCCACTCCTCCATGATGACATCACAGAGCTGGTAGATGTTAGAGACCTTGCGCTCCTCCACCTTCCATTTAAGGATACCCCAGAGATGCGCAATAGGGTTTAGGTCTTGAGACATGCTTGGTTAGTCCATCACCTTTACCCTCAGCTTCTTTAGCAAGGCAGTGGTCATCTTGGAAGTGTGTTTGGGGTTGGGATTATGCTCTGCTTCAGTATGTCACAGTACATGTTGGCATTCATGGGTCCCTCAAAAAACTGTAGCTCCCCAGTGCCGGCAGCACTCATGCAGCCACAGACCATGACACTCCCACCACCATGGTTGACTGTAGTCAAGACACACTTGTCTTTGTACTCCTCACCTGGTTGCCAAAACACACGCTTGTCACCATCTGAACCAAATAAGTTTATCTTGGTCTCATCAGACCACAAGACATGGGGCCAGATTCACATACAATTGGATTCGCGTAGAGTATCAGAAATACTCGATGCCGCCGTATTTTACCTGGCTCTCCGTGGAATCCCGGTAGATTTTGTCCAGTAAACGACGGCGGCATAGTGTATTTCTCCCGGCGCAAGCCATCTACGCGAGTAGGGGGCGTGAAGCATTTAAAATAGGCGCGTTCCCGCGGCGATCGAACTGCGCATGCTCCGTTCAGAAATTTCCCGCCGTGCATTGCGCGAAATCACGTCGTTACGTCATTCGTTGTTTGAGTAGCGTCGTTTACGGACATTCCTATTCCCGAACGAGTTACGTAAAAAAAAAAAAAAAAAATTAAATTTGACGCGGGAACGACGGCCATACTTAACATGGGCTACGCACCGTTAGACCAGCAAATAGCTGGTCTAACAGTACGTAGCAAAAAAATGACGTAAGCGATTGCGAAGACCACTCGTATCTTCGTGGATCGCCGTAAAAAGTCATTTGCATATCCCGACGCTGAAAACGACGCGGACTCCTCCCAGCGGCCGCAAAAATATCGCAGCGTAGATCCGAAGGCTTACGAAGACGTAAGCCTCTCGGATCGAAGCCTGAAGCCGCCTTATCATGGTTTGAGGATTCAAACTAGTGCTACGGCGCGCGAAATTTGAAATTACTCCTGTCTAACACCAGTTAGACAGGCGTAATTGCTCTGTGAATCTGGGCCTTAGTGTCTTGCGCGGCGTCTATCGGCCGCCTTGTCTGGTCCGGCGTCCGTCTTCGGTGTCCTCCCGACTTCTCCAGCGATGTCTCTAGTCGAATCCCCGCTTCCCGCGCTCAGTTTGAACGCCTCCGCCGACATATACCGAGTGCAGTACATTCGGCAAGAATTGGCTTCGCTCGTGCTCACGCTCACGGCCCCTTGCCGAATGTACCCGAGCGTACTTCACTCAGTATATGTCGGCGGCTCAGTTCAAACTGAGCGCGGGAAGCGGGTATCAGCGTACCCACGATTTTCCCCTTATTTTAAGGGGAAAAAGGTGCGCGGTATACGCCGATAAATACGGTACTTATGTAAGCTTAAAATCGAATAATTTTTACAATTCATTTCTAATCATTCCCCTATGTACATGTACATAAAAATGAACATAATGCTTTATATAAATACCTACAATAAGTTATAAAAACAATATTTCATATGTGTACATTACATTAATTTATGTAAACATCCACTGTGCAATAACTTAACCACTTAAGGACCGCCTCCTGCACATATATGTCGGCAGAATGGCACGGCTGGGCACAAGCGCGTACAGGTACGTCCTTTTTAAGTGCTCAGCCATGGGTCGTGGGCGCACGCCCGCGACCCGGCCCAAAGCGCCTTGACCCGCGGACCCGATCGCCGCTGGAGTCCTGCGATCGGTCCCCGGAGCTGAAGAACGAGGAGAGCTGTGTGTAAACACAGCTTCCCCGTTCTTCACTGTGGCGCTGTCATTGATCGTGTGTTCCCTTTTTTAGGGAAACACAATCAATGATGTCACACCTACAGCCACACGCCCCTACAGTTAGAAACATAAATGAGGTCACACTTAAATGGTCACTAAAGGAATTTTTTAGCTAAATAGCTTCCTTTACCTTACTGCAGTGCTGTTTTCATGTCCTCATTGTTCGTTTTTGCTTTGATGTTGCTGTAATCCTGCTCTGTTCTGGACACTTCCCGGTTGTCTGTTTCCTTATAACCATAGTGCTGGGAGCTTTCTCACTGTGGTCACTAATCAAGAAGGTGTGATTACTATGTGTAAACTGAAACTAGATTGAGCTGAGGGTTTTTAGAAAACCATCACTGCCCTCTATTGGCTCTCTGGCTCTGTACATCAGAGAGACAGGAAACAACAGCAAAAACAAAACTAGAACTGTAGGTTGATTATATGATTGATTTTTATAAATTTGTAATCATTTTTAAAAGGAATCAGTTAACTATTATGTCTCTATACCCTGTAAACCAGGGGTGCCAAACCTTTTGAAGGCCGAGGGCCACTTAAAGCGACTTAGTAACCAGTCGCGGGCCACAATGAGCGGAGTGGACAGATAACAGGTCTGTGTCCAGTGTGCATATGCCAAGCAGACACAGCCCAATCTACTCTATGGGCCCTCTGATCCAAATCAGATGGAATGGGCTGCAGCTCCAGGCCAGCTCCACATAGACCTATTTGCGCCCCCCCGCCCCAAAAAAAAAAAAAGAAGATTGACTCCGAGGGTTGTAGCTCGGTGACCAAGGGCCACAGAGACCCCACATTAGACAAAAGTCTGTTTACATCTGTCGATCCATAGAGGTGAATGGAGGGTCCGATTGGGTCAGACCGATTGCTTGAAAGGGGCCTAAGGGTGCTTTTATACTGATCTATTGCGGCGCAGTGTACCTGTGGTTTTCCCGCCGATTAGCTAAACTTTGCCATAGACGTCTATTATATCCTGCAGGTGTGGTGCACTTTCTGAAAAGCCGCTTGCTTCCTCTAACACTGGCTTTATTTACAACACTGATGCTCTTAGATGGCAGGTTGGCAACCTGCTATTTGGGCTTGCCAACCAGCCATCCCAAAGCAGGAGGTCGTGGGCCACATCAGAGGGCTCTGTGGGCCACATGTGGCCCCCGAAGCTTATTGCGATTTTTTTTTTTTTTTTTACCAAAAATAGGTAGAAGAATACGTATCGGTCTAAACTGAGGGAAAAAATTGTTTTTTTTATATGTTTTTGGGGGATATTTATTATAGCAAAAAGTAAAAAAATATTGCATTTTTTTAAAAAATTTCACTCTATTTTTGTTTATAGCGCAAAAAAATAAAAACCGCAGAGGTGATCAAATACCACCAAAAAAAAGCTCTATTTGTGGGAAAAAAAGGACGCCAATTTTGTTTGGGAACCACATCGCACGACCATGTAATTGTCAGTTAAAGCGACGCAGTGCCGAATTGTAAAAACTGGGCAGGTCCTTTAGCTTAAGTAGTTGTAAAGGCACTAGGTTTTTTACCTTCATGCATATGCATGAAGGTAAAAACCCTGTGTGCAGTGGAGCTCCCAGCCCCCTAATATTTACCTGAGCCCCCTCTCGATCCAGCAATGTCCACAAGAGCCTTGCCTTTCTGGGGAATCGCATTGCTGATTGGCTTTTAGCTTTTAGCCATTAGCTCCCACTGCTGTCAATCACAGCCAGTGAACCAATCAGGAGGAGGTGGGGTCAGGCCACAGCTCTGTGTGTCCATTCACAGGTCTGGAGCATGCATGCTTGGGTGCCCCCTCAGCAAGCTTGCTGCTTGCTGGGGTCACCCGGCAGGAGGGAGGGACTAGGAGTACAAAGTTAGGAGGATAGAGGCTGTTCTGTGAAAAAATCACAAACCTTTTCCACAGTTTGTCCGGTTACAACCAAAAATGTATTTTATTGGAATTTTATGTGATAGACCAACATAAAGTGCCACATAATTGTAAAGTGGAAAGTTGTAAAGTGGAAGAAAAATTCAAAATCGATTTCAAATAAATATCTGAAAAATATGGCATGCATTTTGTATTCAACCCTCCAAGTCAATACCTTTTATAGAACCACCTTTCACCGCAATTTACAGCTGTAAGTCTTTTTGGGTATGTCTCTCCAAGCTTTGCACATCCAGAGAGTGACATGTTTGCCTATTCTTTGCAAAATAGCTCAAGCTCTGTCAGATTGACAAGTAGTAGTGGTAGTGTGCATCTTGTAAACGACACTTTTCAAGTTTTGTCACAGATCCTCAATTGGATTTAGGTCTGTAATGTGACTGAGCCATTCTAACACATGAATATGCTTTGATCTAAACCATTCCAGTGTAGCTCTGGCTGCATGTTTAGGGTCATTGTCCTGCTGGAAGGTAAACCTCCACCCCAGTCTCAAGTCTTTTGCAGACTCTAGCAGGTTTTCTTCTAAGATTTCCCTGCATGTGGCTCCATCCATCAACTCTGACCAGCTTCCCTGTCCCTGTCCCTGATGAAAAAAAAGCATCCTCGGAACATGATGCTGCCACCACCATGTTTCACGGTGGGGATGGTGTGTTCAGGGTGATGTGTAGTGTTAGTTTTTCGCCCCACATAGCGTTTTGCTTTTAGGCCAAAAAGTTAAAATTTTGGTCTTATCTAAACCAGAGCACGCCTTCTTCCACAAGTTTGCTGTGTCCCCCACATTGCTTTTCCTAAATTGCAAACAGGACTTGTTATGACTTTCTTTCAACAATGGTTTTCTTCTTTCCACTCTTCCATAAAGGCCATATGTTTGGAGTGCATTACTAATGGTTGTCTTGTAGACTGATTCTCCCACCTGAGCTGTGGATCACTGCAGCTCCCCCAGAGTTACCATGGGCCTCTTGGCTGCTTCTCTGCCTGGACTGTCAGATAAGGTGGACAGCCATGTTTTGGTAGGTTTGCAGTTGTGCCATACTCTTTCAACTTTTGGATGATGAATTGAACAGTGCTCTGTGAGATATTCAAAGCTTGGGATAATTTTTATAACCTAACCCTGCTTTAAACTCTTTCACAAATGTATCCCTAACCTGCCTGGTGTGTTCCTTGGCCTTCATGATGCTAATTTTTCACTAAGGTTCTCTAACAAACCTCTGAGGCCTTGACAGAACAGCTGTATTGACGGCCTGTCACTAGCACGTTCCTTGGGCGCGCTCCAGAGCGTGCCGCGGGGAAATTCTGTGTTGGCCGTGTCCCTTGGACACAGCCAATCACAGATCGCCGAACGGTCAATCAGAGTGGCCGTTTGCGATGCGATCTGTGAGGCCAATGAGAGATGATCTCATATGTAGACATATGAGATCATCTCTCATTGCCGTTTTACACAGAGACAGCGTCCGGTCTCTGGAGAGGAGATCGATCTGTGTCCCTTGTATATAGGGAAACATATCGGTCACCCCCCCCCCCTCCACACACAGTTAGAACACTATGTAGGGAATACATTTAACCCCTTCCTCACCCCCTAGTGTTAACCCCTTCAATGCCAGTCACATTTATACAGTAATTAGTGCATATTTATAGCACTAATCGCAGTATAAATGTGAATGGCGCCAAAAGTGTCCGATGTGTCCGCCGTAACGTCCCAGTCCCAATAAAAATCGCAGATAGCCGCAATATTTTGTAGGCGCTATAACTTTTGCGCAAACCAGTCGCTTATTGCGATTTTTTTTTTTTTAAACAAAAATATGTAGAAGAATACCTATTGCCCTAAACTGAGACAAAAAGTTTTTTTTTTTTTTTTTAATTGGGATATTTATTATAGCAACAAGTAAAAAATATTGTATTTTTTTTCAAAATTGTCGTTTTTTTTTTGTTTATAGCGCAAAAAATAAAAAAACGCACAGGCGATCAAATACCACCAAAAGAAAGGACGTCAATTTTGTTTGGGAGCCGCGTCCCATGACCGCGCAATTGTCAGTTAAAGCGACGCAGTGCCGGAAGCTGAAATTTCACCTGGGCAGGAGGGGGGTATATGTGCCCAGTAAGCAAGTGGTTAAGGGTATCAGAGTAAAGGGGGCTGAGCATGTTTTACCCTAAATACAGGTGTAACATGTAAGCTGTTCAGAAGAGTGAAATTAACTGTTTAATTTTAGTGGCCAAGGGGTAGTAAAAACAGACAGTTATAACCCCTTGACTGCCTGCCTGAATATTGACATACAGCCTCTCGCATCATGTCCACGGTAAAACTCAAATAGCATGTCTCATTTGGCAGGCGTTACTACCGACAAATGTGACTAGTGCAAGTTGTAGGGCCATACCGCAGCCAAGTGCAGTGCACATGATTGCAGTGTGGTAGTGCAAACATTTTTTGGGCAAATGAGGTATTAAACGCAAAACCTATATATTGCAACTTGCCAATCATTAGATGTGGTGACTGCATTGTTTTTTTTTTTTTTTTCCTGTCTTCTACTCTGTTTTCACCTGGTGACCTGTCCACCATAGACCGTCCATATACTAGGAAAAAAGCCAAGGATAAATCCAAGAAAAACTCCAAGCTCACATACCGACCAGCCCGCGGACAACCAAATTGACCTGACTAACAGTATGCGTTAAACAGGGGTTTAGTCTGCACACATTTGCAAATACATGCGTAAGCTACAGGCCCTGCCCTGGTATCTGTAGTCCTATCATTGGACTCAACAATGTGACTCAACAATGGAAGCACATCTTATGGATAGATGGAGGCAGGGCAGGTGCTGCCATTAGGCAAACTAGGAAGCCGCCTAGGGCACACTGCTTCCTAGGGGCACACGGACTCTGGTTTACCTCTGCGTCTGCAGCATGTAACTAACTCAGTCAGCTGCTTTGTCAAACCGATGGTGTTATTAGAGGTGCATCGCAGCACTGGAGCTAGCTCTAGAGGAAGGCAATGCTTCCTGTATAGTGCTGCCTTCTGTCACATGGGTAGAGAAAATGGGGTGGAGCCAATGGGGCAGCAAAATTAGGTTTCGCCTAGGGTCTCATAAATCCTTGCACTAGCCCTGGATGGAGGGCAGATGGACTGTTGGGAGTCCACTCCTTCTTAACCACTTCCAGCCCAAGGACGTCATGACATCCTTGAATTTCAGTGGGGATATCTGAATGATGCCAACAGCTGTCTGTTTTTTTTTTGTCACTAAATTATCTGTAGTTTCATGTCTTACCAGAGTTATGATTAGAGCTGTGTAGGCTGAAACATATCAACGTACTTTATCTGTGACTTGTACACTGTTTTTCCAAAAAAATAAAATAAAAAATTAGAGCAGCATTGGTTGTGAGGATCACTTTCATGGACAATTATCTTCTGCAAAGAAAAAGAAATGGACAAAGTCTAATCAGCATGCTTAACCACTTAAGGACCGCCTCCTGCGCATTTACGTCGGCAGAATGGCACGGCTGGGCACATCAACGTATATATACGTTGGTTTTAGTACCCAGCCGTGGGTCGCGGGCGCGCGCACCCGCGACCCGGTCCGAAGCTCCGGGACCGCGGGATTCGCGGACCCGATCGCCGCTGCAGTGCGGCGATCCGTCCCTGGAGCGGAAGAACGGGGAGAGCCGTGTGTACACACGGCTTCCCCGTGCTTCTCTGTGGCCGCAGCATCGATCGCGTCATCCCTGTAATAGGGGGACGCGATCGATGACGTCACACCTACAGCCACACCCCCCTACAGTTGTAAACAAACACTCTAGGTCACACATCCCCTACAGCGCCACCTGTGGTTAACTCCCAAACTGCAGCTGTCATTTCCACAGTAAACAATGCAATTTAAATGCATTTTTTGCTGTGAAAATGACAATTGTCCCAAAAATGTGTCAAAATTGTCCGAAGTGTCCGCCATATTGTCGCAGTCACGAAAAAAATCGCTGATCGCCGCTATTAGTAGTAAAAAAAAAAAAAATTAATAAAAATGCAATAAAACTATCCCTTATTTTGTAAACGCTATAAATTTTGCGAAAACCGACCGATAAACGCTTATTGCGATTTTTTTTACCAAAAATACGTAGAAGAATACGTGTCGGCCTAAACTGAGGAAAAAAAATTTTTTTTATATATTTTTGGGGGATATTTATTATAGCAAAAAGTAAAAAATATTGCATTTTTTTTAAAATTGTCGCTCTATTTTTGTTAATAGCGCAAAAAATAAAAACCGCAGAGGTGATCAAATACCACCAAAAGAAAGCTCTATTTGTGGGAAAAAAAAAGGACGCCAATTTTGTTTGGGAGCCACGTCGCACGACCGCGCAATTGTCAGTTAAAACGAAGCAGTGCCGAATCGCAAAAAGGGGCAAGGTCCTTTACCTACATTTTGGTCCGGGTCTTAAGTGGTTAAAAAATAGAAAAATAAATAAATCAATCATATAATATGCCTCTAGTTTCACTTTCGTTTTTAATCTGGTTTTGTGTTTATGTGAAGTTGTCAGGGGATGTCTACACAGGCATCCAATATTAGCTAACAGGTCAGTGGGCTGCACTAAGGAAAATAGGCACAGAGGTAAATAAACAATGTGGGCCAGATTCACGTATTCCAGAGCATCTTTGCTCTGGAGTAATGCTTCTGATTTGCGTTGCGCTGCCGAAATTTTAGGAGCAAGTGCTGTCATTCACGAAGCACTTGCTCCTAAAGTTGCGGCAGCGCATCACAAATGAGCCGGCGGAATTCAAATGTCGCGGGTACGGGGCGTGTAGTATGCTAACTACGCGCGATCCCGCCGCCAACGTACTGCGCATGCGTCGAGTGTCAAAACATCCCCGTGCGCATGCTCCAAAATCTGTGAATGAACGTCAATGACGTCACATTCCCATTCATGACCGTTTTACGCAAGCGACGTTTTTTTTTTTTTTTTTTCGACGCGATGACGACGCCTATACCTAACATAGGATACTCCAGCCCCATGTAGGTATATGTATGCGCCGCGTATCCCATCCGGAAACGTCGTATCGTCATTGCGTCGCGCCGGATTTCGATCGTGAATTGCCGATTTCCGCTCATTAACATATTTTTTGAGCGTAAATCGGCGGGAACGCCCCCGGCGCCATTTTTAAGTTGAAGTAACGATGCGATGGCGAAACTCAGTTACGCTGCTCGCATCGGAACTTCAACCCGGCGTTTCTTGTTTTCTGGTTACAGAAAACAGAAACGCCGGCTCAAAGCCACAGTTAGGCTGGCGGATCACTCGATCCGCCAGCGTAACCTTTGCTGAATCTGGCCCTATGTATTTAATTAAAGGTACACATGCAAAACAGAAAATCCACAAAACAAACAGCAATCTACAAACACAGCAACCATCAAGCCACCCAAACTAATAAACAAATATATACATGAAATCCAAGCATAGATAGCAGGTAATTCAGGGATGAGAGAAAAGCAAGTCCAAGGTTCAAGCCAGGATCAGGGATAGAAGAAAACAGCAGAGTCCAAAGGTACAAGCCTGGGTCAATGGGAGCACATCAGGAAACAAACTGGTAACAGGTATCCTGACAGGCAAAATATTGAAGCACTGGGCGGGCTTATATACCTGTAGCAGTTCATCCCAATTAGAGAGGAGTCCATCCCATGGGAGACACCTGCTGGTGGACACCAGAACTGCACCCCTGTTGCTGGGAGAAACAGTGCCACCAGCAGGTGACCAAAGCCATGACATGGATCATGACAGAAGTAGAGAGAGAGACAGAACAAAAACAAACAAATCCAGGACAGTGTTTTGTTTTTAAATTGAATCCCAGGGCAGTGTTTTGTTTTTAAAATGAATCTGATTGGTTCTGTGGAGTTTTAGACACACAGCTTGGACCACAGTGAAAAGCTGCCATGAGATTTTTCATAAGGAGCCAGACAAGCAGGAAGTGTAGAAATCAGAGCAGAATTACAGTAACTTCAAAGAAAAAACGAACAATGAGAACATGAAAACTGCATTAAGGTAAAGGAAGCTATTTAGCTTAAAAAAAATTTCCTTTAGTGATCCTTTAAGGTCAAGTTCTGGTCCAGCCCTGAATGTAGAGAAGCCAGAATGCAAAGCACAGAGTAATCTTAGGGATTGAAGTATCTGTGCAATTGACTTTGAGACAGCAGGCCTGGACTGTTGGGAGGCCAAAATCTTCCTGTCTGTTTACCAGGTTCTCATGGGTCAATTTGGTGCACCTACTTCTTATCCTTCTCTATTTTATGGAGCAAATGATGTAGAATTTGCACTGGGAAAAATGCACAGACTTGCCTAAAATGAGACCCGGGGATTATCAAGGCATCCAATGCCAGCAAGAGATTCCTTGATCCTGTACGCAAATCTGGAGGCCAGGATACCCACACAAAGATCACTGGAGAGCGGGTCTCCATCACTGAAATTATCTAGCTTGCTTCTTTCAAGTCTGCATGACTTCTGGTGCACTTTCAGTGGTTGATAAAGATCACAGCAGTGACATTGTTTGACTGCACCCTGATTGGGTCACATTCCTATTGCTCTGAGCTCAAGGATGTTGATGGGGAGCTTGGCTGTTCCCGGGACAGTTATGCCGCGTACACACGGTTGTTTTTGGTCTTGTAAAAAAACTTTGTTTTTTCTCATGAAAAAAAACAACGTTTTTCAAACTTCATTTTAAAAAAACGACATTGCCTACACACCATTGTTTTCTGAAAATGCTCTTGCAAAGCGTGGGTACGTACGGCGGCACTCTGTTCCATTTAAGCTTGCGTCATAACTTGCTTCTGAGCATGCGCGGGTTTAAAAATGTCATTTTAAACATCGTTTTAGCCCACACACGATCATTTTTTTTTATGACACAAAAAAATACATTTTGAAAAACAACATAAAAAATTGAAGCAGGTTCCAATTTTTTTTTTGGTCGTTTTTCAGAAGACAAAAAACGACGTAAAGCCAACACACGATCATTGTAAATTACGTTTTTTAAAACGTCGTTTTATTTAATCACAAAAAAAAGTGTATACGCGGCATTAGAGCATTAGAGACTGTAACACGGCTCAGCAGCCTGAAAGACTGGCATTAGTAATAAGGAGCCTTTTTCTGAACTGGATATCCACCAAGTTAGAGAATTCTTTGCCTAACTGGACAATAGCATGAGAAGGTTGAGAGAAAGATCATGATGGTTCCAGGTTGACAAGATGTATTGGAGAGGTCGCAAATAAAACTGGCCAAATGGCACAGCTTCAACTGAGGCCAATATGAAGCCTGTAACTCTCATTGGAAATCTCATGGTAGGATGTCTGTTTGACCTCAGTTCTAGGGATGAGCTTCGAGTTCGAGTAGAACTCATGTTCGACTTGAACATTGCCTGTTCGCTGAACAGCGAACTATTTGGGGTGTTCGCGGCAAGTTCGTGTGAACTTTAGAACCCTGTTAAAGTCTATGGGACTTGAACATTTGAAATATACAGTGCTAATTTTAAAGGCTAATATGCAAGTTATTGTAATAAAAAGTGTTTGGGGACCTGGATCCTGCCCCAGGGGACATGTATCAATGCATGTTTTTTTTGGCAGCAGTGATTTTAATAATTCCTTTAAGTGAAACAATAAAAGTGAAATATTCCTTTAAATTTTGTACCGGGTGGGGGGGGGTGTATAGTATGCCTGTAAAGTAGCGCTTGTTTGCCATGCTTAGAACTGTCCCTGCACAAAGTGTAATTTCTGAAGGAAAAAAAGTAATTTAAAATCACTCGTGGCTATAATGAATTGTTGGCTCCCGGCAATACAGAGAAAAGACATTCATAAAAAAAAAAAATGTGTGGGGGTCCCCTTAAAGTCCATACCAGACCTGAAGGGTCTGGAATGGATATTTGGGGGGAACCCCCACATCATTTTTTTATTTGATGCAGGGTTCCCCTTAATATCTATACCAGACTCTAAGGTGAGTGATTTTAAATTACTTTTTTCCTTCAGAAATTACAGTTTGTGCAGAGACAGTTCTAAGCACAGAAAACAAGCGCTACTTTACAGGCATACTATACAACCCCCCTAGGTACAAAATTTAAAGGAATATTTCAATTTTATTGTTTCACTTTAAGCATTATTAAAATGACTGCTCCTGAAAAAACAGCTGTTTTTTAAAACTTTTTTTGCATTGATACATGTCGTAAGTGGGTATCTAAAAATAAGTGAAAAACAGTGGAAAATACTGCGCAGGTCTAATATGAAACAAAAATTGGATTGGTGGCAAGACCAAGCAATCTTAAATAAGAGTAAACGTGAATGCTGCTGCAGCACAAATGTCAGATAAACAAAATGTAAACAGTAAGCTGGATGAAGTCTGCTATTGGACGAAACGGCGTAGGGAGGAACGGCGTGCTGACGACACCATTGTTTTTATCCTCACGACCATCCGGAAGGACGGGCGGATTGTGAGAGCCGGCCGGCTTATTATTTATATGCTTCCAAAGGATTCGTTACTTGTAAGTGCAATCGAATTTCTTTTATTAAACTTTTTAAAACGTTACTACTCTAGGTTGGCATCCCTTTTTCTTTTCTTGGCTACACTTTGGGAGTGATTGATTTTTGGGACCCAGCCGCATTGAGACTAAGTTTGGAGATTCACACAGGATTCCACGTTGATACTCGTTAAGGCAATCCAGCCTGCTGTGCTGTTAATGCTCGCGATTATTATCTATCTGGTAAGCAGATTTGCAATAAGAGGTGGAGGTGGAGGCTTCTCTTCTGTCCTGCAGAATCTCAATCTCCTACTTGGGATATTTCTCTGAACTCACTGAACTTTGAATTTTCCCTGGAGCTGACTACCAACACTTTATGAACTTTGTCAACACTGTTTGCTTTTTTATGTGATTTTGTTACACATCGGAGCACTTGGTGTTGGTTTTCTATATATATTTTTTTTGTACACAATGCACATTTTGTTCTCACATTCAGTATTGATGTATTAATTTTAGCAGCGCAGCACACCCTACTTATTGATACATGTCCCCTGGGGCAGGACCCGGGTCCCCAAACACTTTTTAGGACAAAAACTTGCATATTAGCCTTTAAAATTAGTACTTTGGGTTTCAAACGTTCAAGTCCCATAGACTTTAACAGGGTTCTAAAGTTCACATAAACTTTTGTTCTGTTCGCAGGTTCTGGTGCGAACCGAACCCAGGGGTGTTTGGCTCATCCCTACTCAGTTCTCAAGCATGAGCTCTGAGAGAGAGCATTTTCTTCTTTTGAAGTGACTGAAAGCAGCAAGTTATTGTAATAAAAAGTGTTTGGGGACCTGGATCCTGCCCCAGGGGACATGTATCAATGCATGTTTTTTTTGGCAGCAGTTTACTGTTCATATATACTAGGCCAAATGGAGGAGTTTTAGCTAATTCTGAATACCAAGACTCTCAATACCTTTGGTCCTGCTAGTAGCCTCCTTTTGAGGCAGTGCCATATACCTCGTTTCCAGGGGTCAAGTCCTGGGGTAAAAAGTGTGGAAACTCCCACCCAAGATCCACTCCCCCACCAAAAAAAAAATGATACGCTCATGCATAATTACTAAACCGCATTTTTTTTTTTTCGATCCACTGTACCTTAGTAATCCTTTATGTTACTGCCCGCTTTCTGTGTATGGATTCATTAGATAGTGTCTCCTGGGAACAATGAAAAAGGTTCCCAGGAGACATTGCGGCATCGAGGAAGTGACAGAATACCCGCACACTACCTAATAAATCCATATACAGGAAGCGGACAGTAACATAAAGAATTACTAAGGTTCATCTGCCCCTGACAGTGACTTACATAGTTACATAGTTAATCAGGTTGAAAAAAGACACAAATCCATCCAGTTCAACCATAAAAAAAAATAAACAAACAAAATAAAACGCAGTACAATCCCATACACCCAACTCCATACCCACAGTTGATCCAGAGGAAGGCCGTTTCCCTTCCTCTGAGCAGGGCATCGTCCGCCTAGTGAAGGATTGGCTCGGGCGGCTTGGCTGCTTTCGGCTGCTCTAGTCCTGCAAAAGGAACTGCGTTCCTGCTGTGAAAAAAGTGCAGGGACTTCGTTCCCGCAGGACTTGAGCCCTGCTAGTTTCGCTGCAGACAATTGCGACTTTAGATTCTGGCAGTATGGGGGAAAAAAGACCTGGTGCTTGAATAGTCTATGTACCTGACCTGCAAGGTCAGACTCTTACCGGCATGGTAGATTTCCAAACCCACACTAGAGTCGGTGAAACCCTTTCCCCCCAAAGTTGTGGACATTTTCATGACAGGTGCCAGCCTGTCAGGTTGGGGAGAAGTTCTAGATGATGGACTTGGTCATTGGAGGAAGCCCATCTTCCCATCAAAATCCTGTAACTTGGGTGATTACATTTTTCCTTCATTACTGGACCCCTCAGTTGCAGGATAACCCAGAAAGAATCTAGTCAGACAATGCCACAGCCAAAATAAACCACCAGGTGGATCCAGAAGTTGTGCCTCTCAATGGGAAGAAGACTTGATCTTTCTTATTCTGCTATCCATATTTTAGGCGTGGAAAATGAGCAGGCGGACATTTATAGACTCTGGATCCAGGGGAATGTTGCCACCATCTCAAGGTATCCCGAACCCAATTCGATAGGTGAATACAGATGTGATCTACAATAAACTGGACACATTTTTGCTAGGTCCAGTCGAGTCTTTGCAATTGGCGCACTGGTGACTTTGTTTTGCCTAATTTTATGCCTTTCTGCCTTTCTATCTTCTCCCTCGTATGCTCTGCCGGATCAAGATAGAGGGCATTCTCATCAGACAGAACTGGACCAGGATGACATGGTACTTGGGCATACTCAGACTCTTGGCAGATTCTCCATAGGCTGTTCTAGATCGTCCAAGCCTTTAGTCCACCATCCTGGTAATCCATCACTGACTTTAACAGCTTGGCTGTTGAAGTCCACATCTGAAGGGATTAAGGAGTGAAAAAAAAATACATTTTAATTTTCTTTTCAAATTTTTCAAAAACTTGTGGGAAAAAAATGACATGTTCAAAAGAGTCATTATGCCTCCTAGACTATACATTGGGGTGTTTTTTTTCCAAAATAGAGTAATTTTGTGGGTAGTTCCATTGTCCTGGTACTCCAGGACCTTCAAAAATGTAATTGGTAGTCAGAAAACTAAATGTGTAATGTATGCCCTTGACACTTGATCATGCTCCCTGCATGTTGGGCCTCTGTATGTTTCCAGTGGGGATGAGTTTCGAGTTTGAGTCGAACTCTTGTTCAACTCGAACATTGCCTGTTCGCCGAACAGCGAACAATTTGGGGTGTTTGCGGCAAATTCAAAAAGCTGTGGGAAACCCTATAAAAGTCTATGGGGGAAATCTAAAGTGCTAATTTTAAAGGCTTATATGCAAGTTATTATCATAAAAAGTGTTTGGGGACCTGGGTCCTGCCCATGGGGGACATGTATCAATGCAAAAAAAAAGTTTTAAAAAAATGATTTTTTTTGGAAGCAGTGATTTTAATAATGCTTAAAGTGAAACAATAAAAGCGAAATATTCCTTTAAATTTCGTACATAGGGGGTGTGTATAGTATGCCTGTAAAAGCAGCACTTGTTTCCCGTGCTTAGAACTGTCCCTGCACAAAGTGTCATTTCTAAGTGGAAAAAAAGTTATTTAAAAATCACTTGTGGCTATAATAAATTGTCGGCTCCTGGCAATACAGAGAAAAGGCATTGAAAGTCATGAAAAAAAAAATGCTTGGGGGTCCCGCCCAAATTCAATTACCAGGCCCTTCAGGTCTGGTATGGATTTTAAGGGGAACTCCACCCAATTTTTTTTTAAATGGCGTGGAGTTCCCCCCCCCCAAAAATCCATACTGGACCCTTTATCTGAGCACACAACCTGGCAGGTCACAGGATTGGTGTCACCTGGTGCAGAAAAACATGGTGTTAACCCCCTCAACCCCATAGTCCTCACTAAGTAGAGACACTTCTCCATCAGTATAGACCACCCCCCCTCCATCAGTATAGACCACCCCCCTCCATCAGTACAGACCCCCCTGGACAAACCAGCCCCATCTGTACAGACCCCCCCCCAGGACAACTAAACCCCCTCCATCTGTATAGACCCCCTGCCAGGAGTACAGACCCACCATCTGTACAGAACCCCCAGGACAATTCACCCCCCCAGGAGTACAGACCCCCCCGGGACAATTAAAACCCCTCCCCCATCAGGAGTATAGACCCCAGGACAATTCAACCCCCCATTCATGCACCTGGAGCCCCCCGGAGAGTTACTTGCTCAGACTGTCACTGACTCTCCGGGCGGCACGATGTGATAGGAGGCACTGGAAGCCAGTGAGAGTGAGACAGCACAGCACAGCACAACACAGCATTGTACCAGGACCTAGGACTCCATCGGGACTGTGCTTGTCTCAGTGCCATTTACAGAACCAAGAGGCGGAGTTTGGGTGTAAAGAAAGCGGCCAACAGAAATAGAGCTCCATTTCTATTGCAGCCACTTTGATTGCCATCGGGGCTCCGCCTCTTGGTTCTTCCTTAACTGGTCTCTCTTAACCTCTAGTGGCGGCAAGAAAAAAAAAAGTTGTCAAGAATGCATCCTCATCCTCCCGGGGGCCCCACTCGGATGCGGGCTCCATAGCGCCCGCATGGGTCGTTATGGCGGTAGTTCCGCCACTGGCACCCATGCACTGCAAGTTTGCGGAGGCATGAGAAGAGTTGTCAGGGTCATAAGAAAGCGCGTTGTCAGTGGTCTTCAAACTGTGGCCCAGGGGCCCAGGGGCACTTTTCTTCAGCAGTGTCCTAAAAAGTTCAGTGATGTTTCCTAGCTGCTGCAAATATTCCACCTGCTGGTTGAGTTGAACACTTGTTTCCCTCATCTCACACAGTGGTTCCGTTTGAATGTACAGTGGCTGGGGAGAATCATTATGGACATGTTTAAGGCATGGGATGCCGACCAGAAAGGTAAGTACATAGGGCCAGATTCTCAAAGGAATTACGCCGAAATTCGAAATTCGAAAATCCAGCCGGCGTATCATTGTTTTGTATTCTCAAAACAAGATACGCCGGAATTAGGCTAGGATCCGACTGGCATAAGTCACTTACACCGTCGGATCCTAAATGCAATAATACGCGGGCCGCTAGGTGGCGTTTATGTCGATTTCAGCGCTGAATATGCAAATGAGCCGATACGCCGATTCCCGAACGTTTTTGCGCCGCTTCGCCGTAGTTTACGCCGTTTCTGTAAGCGTAAGGTTACCCCTGCTATATGAGGGGGTAACCTTACGTCACTCCGCCGTATGCCGTGTTAAGTATGGCCGTCAGGTTTTTCCGTTGTTTACGTCGTTTACGTCATTTACGGAACTCGTTGCGAATAGGTCTATATGTTAATTACGTTCACGTCGCAACCAATGTATTTGCGGCGTACTATGGAGCATGCGCACTGGGCTACTTTTATGGCCGGCGCATGCGCAGTTCGGCGCGGGGGCGCGCTTAATTTAAATACAAGCCGCCCCCTTTGAATTACGCGGCCTTACGCCAGGCTATTTACACTACGCCGCCGCAAATTACGGAGCAAGTGCTTGGAGAATACGGCACTTGCTCCAGTAAGTTGCGGCGGCGTAGTTTAAATGGCATACGCTACGCCACCAGATACGCGGATCTACGAGAATCTGGCCCATAGTCTTTTATTTTTGCAAGTATTGTTATTGGCTTTTTTGACCCGTTGGTTCCTTTTTTTTTTTTATTGAGACTGCTGGATTAGGAAGAAATCGGAAATAGTTGTTCATTATTTTAAAGCTGAACGGGAAAGGAAAAATGCAGACTCAGACCTTCTTATGCCTAAAATCATCCTATGACCACTAGGGGCATAGGATGCCTGAAGAATGATATCTTGGACTACCTGAGATGGGATTATTATGTATGTATTATCCACATTATATTCCAAGATATCTGTAGGACTATTTTAAGTTTGTTGATTCTAGACTCAAAGGGTTAATTGTAGATGTGACTCTTTAATACTGCTAGATGCTAATGCCGTCACCATCCAGACACATCCCTTGTCTGTGCTAATTGACACTTCTATTGTGTGTGTGTGTGTGTGTGTGTGTGTGTGTGAAGATGCTCAGTGTTTACGCTTAAGAGATTTGTGTATTGTACAGCAGCTGAATGAGGAGTCGGGGCGTCTGGTCACCTTGTCTGGCTAAATGATTAGATAATTAGCTCATGTTAATTATTGTTCTGGTTGCTTCTTTGTACTGTATATAAGGCTGTATTCTTGATTCTATTAAAACATTTGGCACACAGACAAGTCTCGTCTTGTTGTGTGCTGAGGGCAGCTGGAATATCTGATATGTATATCCAGACTGATAGGAAGCGATATATGATGGAAGCACTCGGTCGGAGTGTGGGAAATTCCGTGACAATCTCCTCTACCCTTTTTGCTCGCTCCAGGCTGGCAGACTCTTCTCCCCTTTGCTCTGGCAGATGTTGGTCCTCTGACATCCTCATGCCCACTGCCAAACCATAGGGGAGTAGAGGAGAGTTGCCAGGGTAGTGGGAGATCAGGTAAGTAAAATGCTTTTTTTTGTGGCCCCCAAGACCTAAAATGAGCATTAAACAAGTACAGTTGTAGCTCCACTGCAACAGAGTTTTTTTTTCCTTTCCCTAGAGATGGGCTTTAATAATAATATTTTTGCAATATTAATATTTTTTTATATATTTTTTTTTGATTATTATTTTTAACTGGACACAAGATGACTGCAGCGAGCATAGTGAACACTGAGGATGGGGAAGCCACATGTGAGACTCCTGAGGAATCGGTCATAGGCATCAACATAAACAATATGGCTGCAGCCAGCACAGTCAAAACAGAGGATGGAAAAGTCGTCTGTGAGACTCCTGAAGAAAAAGTCATAGATATCAACATGAATAAATCGTCCTACCTGGATGGCCTTTTGGAACCCGGAGTGGTAAAGAACATTGGCGATGATAGAAAGCCAGCCAGACAGACTGGTTCTGCAGTACTTCTTGGAGCTGGGGTGATTAAAAAGCACACATCTTTCTACTTAAATTGAATCAACCACATGTATTAAATGTACAAACTAGCAATGAGGCTGCAAAATTGACAGCAAGCCATATCCACAGCTACACTTTATACCTTCTAATTGTTTTCTATGTGCCCAAGGAGTGACCTAATCCCTAATGTGCAGTACGGATAGTACTTGCCATGCCCATAGGGTCTCCTACAAGACTATTAGCTTCTTTGTATTGGCTTTGGAGACAGGGTCAATGATTTGTGATGGCCAGTGGGCTGTGGAAAAGTTCCAAAATGCACAAAAGCTTATGTGGACAGTGTGCCTGCAACTGGGTGGGCTTATCTGTAAATCTGTGCTCTTTAATTTTATTGTTAGTTTGTACAATTATAACAGCAATTTTATTTCTCATTCATGCTTTTTGTAATCATCAGTACCGTATTTTACAGCGTATAAGATGACCTTTCACCTTTACAAAAAAATGCCCAAAATCGGGGGTCATCATATACCCCAGGTATAGAATGCTGCCCGATGTATGTCAGCCCCCCTGAATGTTCTGTAATACTGTATGTTGCTTCAGCCACATACAGTATTCGCCGCTGAGCCAATCCCGGCGAGTGATGTATTTTTTTAATGAATACAGAGCCTGCTTGGATTGGAGTAACAACCTCTGCCAATCCGAGCATACATACATACAGTACCCTGCTTGGATTGGCTTTGAGAGAGAGAGAGGTGCAGGCTGATGATGCTGCAGCCTCTGCCAATTCAAGCAGGCTTTGTATTCATTAATAGAATATATCGCTCACCAGGCATGTACTTCACAGGGGTAAATCAATTCACTGATCTCCCACTACTATGCATCCTGCAGTTTGCCTTTTGAGGTCCCAGGCACCCAAGAGGAACAGGTGAATCTGGGACATAGGACTACAGTGCGATGCGCACAGAGGTGTCTGATATACATTATTAACCACGTGCTTACTGGGCACGTATACCCTCTTCCTGACCAGGTGAAATGAGCTTCCAGCACTGCGTCACTTTAACTGACAATTGCGCGGTCGTGCGACGTGGCTACCAAACAAAATTGACGTCCCTTTTCCCCCACAAATAGAGCTTTCTTTTGGTGGTATTTGATCAACTCTGCGGTTTTTATTTTTTGCGCTATAAACAAAAAAAAAAGCCGCAGAGGTGATCAAATACCACCAAAAGAAAGCTCTATTTGTGGGGGAAAAAAAATGTCAATTTTGTTTGGGAGCCACGTCGCAAAAAAAAAAAAATTATCAGTTTAGGCTGATACGTATTCTTCTACATTTTTTGGTAAAAAAAAAAAAAAAATTGCAATAAACGACTGGTTTGCGCAAAAGTTATAGCGCTTACAAAATAGGGGACAGAATTATTTTTTATTTTTTTTTACTAGTAATGGCGGCGATCTGCGATTTTTATTGGGACTGCGACATTATGGCGGACACATCGGACACTTTTGACACATTTTTGGCGCAATTTACATTTATACAGCGATCAGTGCTATAAATATGCACTAATTACTGTATAAATGTGACTGGCATTGAAGGGGTTAACACTAGGGGGTGAAGGAGGGGTTAATGTGTACCCTGCATTGTGTTCTAACTGTGGGGGGAGGGGGGTGACTGGGGGAGGTTTTTTTTTTAATGGTGTTGCCTCAGAAGGGGGAGGGGGGTAGTATTGTATGGTAAATACAGCCCAAAACCTATGTTTCCACTGGAAAAGTAGGGGGTCGTCTTATATGCCCAGTCGCCTTTTACCGGCAAATGCAGTAATTTTTTAATCAAATACCATTATTTTTACAAACTACCTGAAATGTAAAATCGGGCTGATATTGGATCACCATTGATGGCAGTATATTTATATTACCAGTCAGAATAACAGGAAATTACACACAGTATATATTACAGTCATTGTACATATTACATTTTTATTTTTTTTTCTCTTTAGGCTTCCTTTATCAGTTTGGGTTGCTTTGTTGTTGTGCTGGCTGTAATTTTTGCTGTTGCACAGCCAAATCTGTACTTCTGGACTTATGGAACTTTTTTCTGGGTGGGATTTCCAGTAAGTATTATTTACAAAGCAGTGTTACACAGGGTTATCCGCAAGTGGTCTCCAGGGTTAAGAGAGCTGACAATAGGGTTCTTCGGACCCCTTACCCAACTCCCCTATTAACATTCCCCTCTTGTTCATATTTCAGACCAGCATGGTGGAAAACCAATAAACAATCACATATCAGTGGTGGCCCGTCAATACAGGGCGCAGGGGTGCCGCCCCCTAAACCATGCGCCAGTTCCCTAATCTACATGCAAGGAGCATGGATTTCAACATTATTATTATTATTATTTTTTTATTATTTTTTTTAAAGCCATAATTAGAGGCTTTATTTGGTTTTAAATATAGTGGGCTCGGGTCGACGAGCACTGGGCCCACTCAGTTGTGTGACAACAGCCAGTTAATATTCGCTATTGTCTTCCTGATTCTCCGCCTTAGGCTGCATTCACACCTAAGCGTTTTGTCGCCTGAAGCGCGACGCTCAAAGACGCTAGAGGGGAAAAATAACATTATTGTCTATCGAGATGGTTCACATCTAACGCCGAACGCCTGAAAGCCTGACGCTCAAACAAGTCCCGGACCCTTTTTTGTCGCGCGTATCGGCCGTTCTACATTACTGACAATGACCTGTACAAAACCGCGGCAAATCGCGGTAACAAAACGCCGCAAATCGCCTACGCTTAGGTGTGAATGCAGCCTTAGGACTGTACTACATAATCAAAGCACAGATGTGTTTATTTGATCGGAATAGGGACATGCTGTATACCTTGTAATGAAAGTTGCATACCCATAAAACTGTGCACTGCATCGTCATTATAACATCGGAACATCTATATGCACTCATTGACTCAAAAAGAAAAGTTGTTTATTTGCCCACTGTGTTGAAGAATTTATTTACTTATATTACAAAAAAAGTTGTATTAAACCTTATTGTACAGTACAGGACATGGGACTTGTATTCATACACCATGGGTTATATGCATTGATTGGACACTGCCAGAAAAACTTGTTCAGCCCCCCCCCCCCCTGTAAAGACTTTGTAAGACTCCATTTTTTTGGTTTGTCTCCTCTGGATAGGTATTTTTAGTTTTAAGCCATTAAATTTCTTGTTTCTGACACCTCTAAGTTCAGGCTGCTATATAGCAGTTTCCAGATTAGTAACCTTTGGTGTGTACCTTGGGGCCAAACTCTGACTTCACTGGGGCCAGTCTGGGGGGGCCAGTCTGTAGACAGGTGCAGGCATTCTTCTGCCATGTAGGCGGCACTGTGCTGATACTACAGGGGAAAGGGAGTCTAAGGTAAAAAGTTGTCCCTGAGAGACTCTTATGCCGCGTACACACGACTTCAGAGCATTTTTCATGACGTGAAAAATGGGCAATAAAACTTTAGAACATGCTCTATATTTTTTGTAGTTTTTCACGTCGTAAAAAATGGTTGTGTGTAGGCTTTACTGACGTGAAAAAAAGCGCGCATGCTCAGAAGCAAGTTATGAGAAGGGAGCGCTCATTCTGGTAAAACTAGCGTTCGTAATGGGGATGGCACATTTGTCACGCTGTAACAGACTGAAAAGCAAGAAGACTGAAAAGCGCGAATCGTCTCTCACCAAATTTTTACTAACATGAAATCAGCAAACGAACCCCTATGGGTAGCGCCATTTTATAGTGCCGTCGTACATGTTGTACGTCACCGCGCCTTGCTTTGAGCATATTTTTTTTTTTTTCACGGTCGTGTGTAGGCAAGGCAGGCTTAACAAGAATCGGGTTGAAAAAAAAAAAAAATGTTTTCTAGAATTAAAAATGGTCGTGTGTACGCGGCATTAGTCCTTTCTATGGAAGTAGATACCTGATTTTATATCGAATTCAGAGTTCAGACAACTATTTTAATAGGGGAGTCTTTAACTAGGGGATCCCACCCAATTTAGTGAGTGAGTGAAAAACGTATAAAGCGCAGTTGCGAACTGAATCGCCTCTGGGCGCTGTTTCCATTCCTTCGATAAGGAAACGCTTTGCCTCAGAAGAGATGAGTTTTAATCATTCTCTTGAAGGCCAAGTGGTCGGACTCCAGTCGGATGGTGGTTGGTAGTACATTCCACAGTCGAGGTCCTTGGACAGCAAATCTCCGATCTCCTTTGGATTTGTATCTTGCCTTGGGTATTTGCAGTAGGTTTTGATTTGTGGATCGCAGAATGCGATGGGGGTTATAGGCTTTTATTTTTTTGGCATAGATATTGGGGAGCGTTTCCTTGAATACACTTATTTGTTAGGCTAAGTGCCTTGAAAGTGATTCTGTCTTTCACTGGTAGCCAGTGAAGAGATCTAAGCGAAAGGGAGATTGACTCCCATGGTTTTTTACCAGTCACTAATCGAGCGGGCGTATTTTGAATGACTTGCAGACGAGTGATTTGGTATTTGGGAAGTCCTAAATAGAGGGCATTTGCGTAGTCGAGTCTGGAATTGATGATTGTTCCCACTACGACTGCAATGTGCTCTTTAGGGATAAAAGGGGTGAGTCGGCGTAGCAGGTGCAGCAGATGATGGGATCCGCTGACTACCGACCCAATTTGTGCATCCATTGTCAAAATGACTTTTGACTTTGGTGCTGGGGGCGATAATTTTTCCCAGAATGGGCGGTGGGGCCCAAGTTGAGATGTGGTGACTTTTCCTGTTCGCGTGAAACAGGAGAAGCTCTGTTTTCGAACCATTGAGTTTAAGTTAACTGGATGTCATCCAGTTATCTATAAGAGTATCTCTAATCCCAGAGAATGATCCTTTCCGTTGCTGACGCGGAGATACGGTTAAGTGTCGTCTGCGTAGGAATGGTAAAGTAACTTCTGGTTGTTGATTATTTCAAAGAGGGGACGGAGATAGATATTGAACAGTACCGGTGACAAGGGAGATCCCTGGGGGACTCCGCATGATACCGTATGCATTTCTGACATGAAAGATCCCAATTTCACTGTTTGTGATCGGTTTTCCAAGAAGGAGGAGAACCAGGGTAGATCCTCTTCAGCTAGCCTAGTGAGTAGTAGTCCGTGGTCTACCGTGTCAAAGGCATTTGGCTTGGCTGGGATCCAAGCCTGGGTTGAATCTGGGTCAGGGCTGAGTGACTCAGGGAGGTTAAATGACTCAGCAAACAGCACCTCTGGTAACTTCCCTTACTCTCTGGAACATTGAAAGTAGAGGGTGGAGTCTAGGAGGGGCTGCTTGGAGTACTGACCCCCAGCCATCCCCAGTAAGTTTGGCATATTTCTGATTATCACATTCCTTCACAGCTGCACTACAGGGGGATCGGTTCTAGTATCTGTGCCACCTTCTCCTGGTGAGCGCGCGCGGAGGGGGGGGCTCACCATCCTGAATTCACACATTGAAAGATCTCTCACTGCAGGGGTGCAGATATGGCCTTTGTGCCACTAATCACTTTATTGGGTCTTGTTAAACGGGGGTATCATTTTTGCAATGGCTGCAAAGCATAGCATCGTGGGCGTTGCATTTTAGAAAAAATATCTTTTAAAATTTTCGTGGTAGGGGGGCCTTGTAAGCTGTATGGGGCCCCGTGATTTCTATCAGCAGCCCTAAATGTATATAATATGAGTTTCACTTTTTGAATTGAGTTACTGAAAATAACTTTTTGATGATATTGATATTTTTGGAGATCCACCTGTATGTCTTCATGATGGTCTTTTCTCAAGTCTGTGGCAGACACACACAGGCTAGTAGTAGGAAACGGCCCACCAAAACCTTGAGGGAATTTTGTCCTTGTGTCCATTCTGTTAAGCCCCCTACATTTGGCACTACTCATTTCTCTCTCAAAGACTCCTCTTTCACTGTTTCCCACTCCCCTTTTATTTTTGCTCTCAACCTCAGTTGTTCGTTTCTATCTCTAGATCTCTTAACAATATACTATTTTTGTGCTTTGCAAAATCCCATTATGTTTTACTTTTGCTTGTTTCCTAACAGTTCATTGGTTGTGGAGCTCTGAATGTTGTGGCCTCTAGATATCCAAAAGCATTTTGGGTAAGTACTCCTTTTCATTTCAGACCTTCCTTCTTGTTTACAGCTGGAGCTATCCATCTGGAAATGAGCAAGGTCCCCTTCAGAATTTTGCATGCATTTCCTGCATGGAAGAGTGCTGCATTAACCACTTAAGACCCGGACCAAAATGCTGCTAAAGGACCTTGCCCCTTTTTGCGATTTGGCACTGCATCGTTTTAACTGACAATTGCACGGTCGTGCGACGTGGCTCCCAAACAAAATTGGCGTCCTTTTTTCCCCACAAATATAGCTTTCTTTTGGTGGTATTTGATCACCTCTGCGGTTTTTATTTTTTGCGCTATAAACAAAAATAGAGCGACAATTTAAAAAAAAATTCACAATTTTTTACTTTTTGCTATAATAAATATCCCCCCAAAATATATATAAATGTATTTTTTCCTTAGTTTAGGCCGATACGTATTCTTCTACCTATTTTTGGTAAAAAAAATCACAATAAGCTTTTTACCGGTTGGTTTTCGCAAAATGTATAGCGTTTACAAAATAGGGGATAGTTTTATTGCATTTTTATTAATTATTTTTATTTTACTACTAATGGCGGCGATCAGCAATTTTTTTCATGACTGCGGCATTATTGCGGACACTTCGGACAATTTTGACACATTTTTGGGACAATTGTCATTTTTTGTTTATTGTGAAAATGACAGTTGCAGTTTGGGAGTTAACCACAAGGGGGCGCTGTAGGGGTTATGTGTTCCCTGTGTGTGTTTACAACTGTAGGGGGGTGTGGCTGTAGGTGTGACGTCATCGATCGCGTCCCCCCTATAAAAGGGATGACACGATCGATGCTGCCGCCACAGTGAAGCACGGGGAAGCCGTGTTTACACACGGCTCTCCCCGTTCTTCAGCTCCGGGGACCGATCGCCGCACTCCAGCGGGCGATCGGGTCCGCGAGCAACCAGCCATTCTTCCAGGCGGGCCGTCGAGGAAATAGAGAGCGTGCTCTCTATTTCTGCTCAACGGGCTTCCCGACGGGAAGCTCGCCGAGACCGTACACACGGCCGAGGTCCTTGCTGGAATGCACATTCCAGCGAGGTTCTCGCTGGTTTCCAGCGAGAACCTCGGTCGTGTGTACGCGGCCTAAGAGACTTCAAGGAGGTGTGAATTACTGGGCGTGCCACTATTCATACTGGGAAATTTAGTTCTTACAAGTGATGCAAACCAGGAAGTGAATGAGAGAACAGAAACTAGGACGCCGGAGGTGATACAGATGAAGGAATTTAATAGGTATTTACTTGTTTGTTAACAGAATCATTGCACTATTCTGTCTGTCTACCTTGCAAATCTTAATTTTAGGCATTTTTTCTTTACAACTCCATTAACTTTGGGTGGGGATAGGGTTTAAAACAACTACCTTACATAAGTTATTCAGCTTATAAACAACTTAATGTATAAATAGCTGTTGACTAAATTTGAGTGAGTGTCCAACACTTAACAATACAATTCTTTTTCGGGTGGGGGGGGGGGGGGGGGGTGGAGTTGGAAAATGATCAAGCTCCTTATTGAATTCCTGAAATAGTTGTGTGCTACTTCCTGTTGTCAGTTCTGCTCTGCTTTAAAGTGGTCACTGAAGTTTCCAGAAAATACTATTGACATTAGAGATTATCATTGGATTTCCAGTTTTACTAAAATCTGGATGCATTGTGGCTATATTGTATTATAGTACACTCTGTAGCAGGATTGGAAGACCAGGAGTTAATGTATTGGCTCAGTGCTGGATTGACAGCTGGCTTTTCCTATGCCTAGATCTGTCAAACGTGCAAACAGCTGCTCGCAGCTAATGCCATATTAACCACTTCAGACCCGGACCAAAATGTAGGTAAAGGACCTTGCCCCTTTTTGCGATTCGGCACTGCGTCGTTTTAACTGACAATTGCGCGGTCGTGCGACGTGGCTCCTTTTTTCCCCACAAATAGAGCTTTCTTTTGGTGGTATTTGATCACCTCTGCGGTTTTTATTTTTTGCGCTATAAACAAAAATAGAGCGACAATTATAAAAAAAATGCAATATTTTTTACTTTTTGCTATAATAAATATCCCCCAAAAATATATAAAAAAAATTTTTTTCCTCAGTTTAGGCCGATACGTATTCTTCTACGTATTTTTGGTAAAAAAAAATCGCAATAAGCGTTTATCGGTTGGTTTTCGCAAAATTTATAGCGTTTACAAAATAAGGGATAGTTTTATTGAATTTTTATAAAAAAAAATTTTTTACTACTAATAGCGGCAATCAGTGATTTTTTTCGTGACTCCGACAATATGGCAGACACTTCGGACAATTTTGACACATTTTTGGGACAATTGTAATTTTCACAGAAAAAAATGCATTTAAATTGCATTGTTTACTGTGGAAATGACAGTTGCAGTTTGGGAGTTAACCACAGGTGGCGCTGTAGGGGATGTGTGACCTAATGTGTGTGTTTACAACTATTACAGGGATGACGCGATCGATGCTACGGCCACAGAGAAGCACGGGGAAGCCGTGTGTACACACGGCTCTCCCCGTTCTTCCGTTACAGGGACGGATCGCCGCACTTCAGCGGCGATCGGGTCCGCGAATCCCGCGGTCCCGGTCCTGGAGCTTCGGACCGGGTCGCGACCCACGGCTGGGTACTAAAATCAACGTATATATACGTTGATGTGCCCAGCCGTGCCATTCTGCCGGCGTATATGTGCAGTAGGCGGTCCTTAAGTGGTTAACATAGTAAAATCTTTTGTTTTATTCTTCCTTGCAGGAGGTCCTCTCCTTCATTTCAATGTTGGTTAGCCTTGCTGTCTCTATTGCTGCAACATTCCTCATAAGTAATGACAATGGTTGGACTATCGACCTCGTCCAATTGTGTGAAAACGTCTCCGTAAGCCGTTATCTCCATGATTATGACCAGTTTTACCATGGCACCAGAAAACAAGCCCCAAGATATTATCCGCCATCAGAATGGGATATGGAGAACTGCGAGAGAGGCTTTAATCAAGCCCAGGTATTGTGTCCTAGGTACTCTTGTAAATGTCATTTGGTTTACATCTGTTAAAGAATTATTAAAACTCAAGATATAAAGGATGTTGGTGATTGTGATATTAGGGCTCAGCACAGTATGCCTCAGTATTTAATCATCAGTACCAAGAAAGAAACACTCCACATACAGCAGTAGTTTTACCTACATAAGTTACAGAAACTGAGAGCATCAAAAATGGTCAGACAGGGGAAGGGTAGCTTTCACTGCCACACACACCAAGGGCCTTGCGTCATGAATCCCTTCTTGGCAGGCTGTGATCAGGCCTTGGCCACCACTAATGTATTCCTTAAGGTAACAAGCCTTCAGTGGCTCCCCTGCACTCCATTAAGCTGCTGTGGGTGAAGAAAATGTCTGGTCCTACCAGATATGTGGAGCATGCGTCACACTCAGCTTCCTGTAATGTGACAGTGCTGGTACTTGGTGATCGGCCCAGAACTGTCACATAGGGATGTAAAGTCAGCCCTCATACCAACAGTATGTGAGCTTTAACTAGAGTGACTCAGAATATACATATGCCTTCTTTTCCTAATGCAACGGTCAAAACCGTTTACGATTTCCATTCCACCGACCCAAGACAGCTTATCCGACACTCCACAATCTGGCAGACACGACCCCTTCCATTTCCCAGAATAACCGAGACACAAGCTCTGGTCTCTGGTTTCAAAATGAATGAATACTTTTATTGGTACAACTCAGTCTTTTATACACCAAAAAGCATGCTGCAGTAATCACAGGAACAAAGACACACTCCACCCACACATCACACAATGGGGGGGGGGGGGCTAACCAGTCTCCAATACACATCGGCACCGGTCTGACATAATTAACATGACCTAATTACTATACCTGAGAAGTCAGACTGCCAACACATACCTTTTTCTATCATCAATAGAACTTTCACACCATGCAGTTTCATTAGCATCCACAATGAAAGGTCTTTCAGAAGCCAGACTCAATTAACACCTCAAAGTTAGACATCTGACCTTTACAGACTTAATTAGTACAATAGACACAAAACAGTATTAGCATCACACAATGGACAATGAAATATCTTAGGAGCCCCACTCAATTAACACCTCAACAGTCTATTGACCTGTTCATAAGGAACAACTTGTAATATTTCAAGATATCCTGCAATACATTAATGATAATTCATGTCCTATCTCATGTAATTTATGATATAATTTCTCAGTCATCCCATGCCCCTATCGGACATAGGATGACCCTAGACCCAAGAGTCATTGGTAAAGCTGGCACAGGAGTACACTGCACCCTTTAAAAGTCTCAGAGTATCACGGGTCATTACATTACACCTCATATCCATGCAGCTGAACAAAGTGTGTGTGTATGTGGGGGGGGGGGGAGGAAAAAGAGTATATGCTGAAGGGGAGGGGGGCAACAAATTGAGCCTGCAAGGGTAAAACACAGGTTTGCTTTAAGCATTAAGATGCTGAGCAAGTATGCACTCTGATAATTTGAAAATGGCTTTTACTGTATATCAAGTACGAAAACCGCAGTCTATAATGTGTAAATACAATTGACCATCAAACTTTTCAATTAAAGAAAACTACTTCCAGCTCTTATTGACAAAAACTGAGAGTCCGGAGTTTTCCCATATAGTGTTTGACATTCTAGTTGTCTTCCCTTTTCATGAACAGAACTTGCTGTATGGCTTGGATGTTATGTCCTTGCTTATGATGATCTGGGGTCTTTGTCTTTCCTCTATAACCCTGGGATACAGACTGGAGGTGGTTCTCGCAGCCTGTAAATGCAAGGTAAGTGGCAACTTATTTAATGAATTAGAACGTGAATTGAAATGCGTTTATTGCTAAATATTTTAAACCAACCCAAAGCCTTTCATAGGTCAGAGACACCACTATCTTCGGGACTTATGAGAAATATATGGTGGTTCATTGACGAAGCAAGTGTCAAGGTTTCCATTGTAGAACATGTTACTGTGTGACACTATGAAGGTCTGTACATCGGTGTCCCATACACTGTGTTAACCAATGTTACCAAAAAATCAAGCACCATCATACCTTTACAGTAATAATAACTTAAAGTGGATGTAAACCCCAATTTTTTTTTTATGTCACAATGTAGAGTATAAGATTTCCTATCATCTGTGCCCAGTCTTGCCACACAGAGTTAATCCAGCACTGATCAATCCTCTTTTAATGTTCAGTGAGAATTAACAGAATTCCAGATAAAAACTTCCCAAATGTATAAAGTCTGTTTTCTCTCTCCTTGCTTTGAGTGACAGGTTATTTACATATCTAGTTCGGACATGTTTATCATATGTTATGTTATGTTTATCATAACATGAGGTGATCCAAAGTTCATTGTATATTACCAGGATGTGTTATGTGGGGGAGGGGTGGATTTCTCACTTTTTATACTGTGAATCACCTTGTGTTATGATTTACATAACATATGATAAACATGTCCAAGCTAGATATGTAAATAACCTGTCACTCAAAGCAAGAAGAGAGAACAGACTTTATAATTTGGCAAGTTTTTATCTGGAATTCTGTTAATTCTCACTGAACATTAAAAGAGGATTGCTCAGCGCTGGATTAACTCTGTGTGGCAAGACTGGGCACAGATGATAGGAAATCATATACTCTACATTGTGACATCAAAAAAAATTGAAGCTTAATCTATAAATATTCAATTAGTTTCTTATTTCTTAGACTTTTTAGTTCCTTTCCGCACACAATATTACGATTTTTTAAGCAAACAAAAGAAGGGTGACAATGTAGACCAGTGGTCTGCATACTGCAGCCCTTTGCATGCCTTTATTTGGCCCTTGGGGCACTATTCTTCCCACTGATATTGATACTAACAATAGGGAATAATTCCTGTGACTAACACCAACAGTGGGGCACTAGTCCATCCTTTGACACCAATGATGAGGTACTTTTTTTTTCACTGACACCAATGATGGGGCATTGCTACTGACGCCAGATAATTTTCTACGACTACTGGCCAAAGCCGGTCTCTCTAAAGGCTGAAGGATAATAAACTGGCATTTTGTTTAGAAAGTCTGGAGACCCTGGTGTAGACTATAAAGTGCTGCTCTGCTACACCAGACCTGTTAAACACGCAGAACCCTAGGCCATAGGACACACATGAACCTCCACTGCCACAATTCAATGGTCTTTGCCTGACCAGCCAATAACTAGGCTTGATGGCTTTCATATCTGCAGCCCCTGTCAGGAGTTTATGTGATGGGAAATGCAAGATCTTATGCCGCGTACACACGGTCACTTTTTGTGATGAAAAAAAACGACGTTTTAAAAAACGTCATTTAAAATGATCGTGTGTGGGCAAAACGTTGTTTTATGTCTTCAAAAAAACGACCAAAAAAAATTCCAACATGCTTGAATTTTTTGTGTCGTTTTTCAAAATGTCGTTTTTTGTGTCATAAAAAGTGACCGTGTGTGGGCAAAACGTCGTTTAAAACGACGTTTTTAAACCCGCGTATGCTTAGAAGCGCATGCTTAGAAGCAAGTTATGAGATGGGAGCTTCAATGGAACAGAGTGCCGTCGAAAGTGTCTTACGTAACCGCGCTTTGCAAGAGCATTGTGGAAAAACGATGGTGCGTATGCAATGTTGTTTTTGAAAATGAAGTTTGAAAAACTTTGTTTTGTTTCGTCAGATAAAATGACGTTTTTTATTCATCACAAAAAGTGATCGTGTGTACGCGGCATTAGAGTTGCCATCAGAACAAGATGAGAGAAGAAATCTTCCAATGATGACACCTGCTCAGATAACAACTGCCTAAAGTAACAGGGAATTGCCCCGCCAGGACAGCAAAATCAAACAGCAGGGGCTTTAACCATTGCCTGCTTTAATTATAGGTAAAGAAAAGTTTGGGTTTCATATACACTTTAAAGGAGTTGTAAAGGAAAAAAAAAATGTGCCTAAAATTAATGTCTGCAAGGTAGACAGACAGAATAGTGTAATGATTCTGTTAAAAAACGAGTAAATGCCTATTAATTTCCTTCATCTATATCACCTCCGGCGTTCTAGTTTCTGTTCTCTCATTCACTTCCTGGTTTGCATCACTCGTTCATGTAAAAACTACATTTCCCAGTATGCACTGTGGCATGCCCAGTAATTTACACCTCCTTGAAGTCTCTAACATGTAGAGAGAGCGTCCTGCAGCACAGATGTAGTTCCCAGGAGGGGGCGAGCATGTCACTGACCACCGCAGTAAAGCCTCCCTTCATGGTGGTCAGTAAAATCAGACAAATCAGACAAGCAGGAAGTGAACAGAACATAGAAGAAATAGAGCAACTTCTGAGCAAAAACGAACAATGAGGAAGTGAAAAGAGGAATGTTTTCAGGTAAAGGATGCTTATAATGAAAACATTTTTTTCCTTTACAACCCCTTTAAGGTAAGCTTAGGAACCTTTTGGTGCCTCACTCATAGTTTGAAATTTACCTTCTTAATACAAGTTCACCACTAAAATATTATCACAATGTGGTATTTATATGAAGCTGATCACACTCACACAGGTATAGCTAAAAGAATAAATAGAATACAATAACTTTAAGAGAAAATAATATTTTATGTAAAAAAATATATATGTAAAGGTTTAATAAACCCTTTGTGTTTTTTATTTAATTTTTTTAAATAACAAACATATCATACTCACCCCCACTGTGCAGTTGGTTTTGCACAGAGTGGCCACGTCGGAAAAGCGGTCTCCCATGCGAGTGTGATCCCGTGTCCTGCTGCTGCGTCTATTGACACAGACAGCAGTACTTGGCCCCGCCCTCCGTCGCCCACATCATTGGATTTGATTGACAGCAGCAGGAGCCAATGGCTGCTCTCAATCTATCCAATCAGGACAAGAGACACCAGCCGGAGCTGGTGTGCTCATTCCCGTCGCTGGAATTACAGGGCTCAGGTAAGTAAAAGGGGGGCTGCTGCATCACAGGAGGTTTTTCACCTTAATCAATAGAATGTATTAAGGTAAAAAACCACGAGGGGTTTTGAATCCCTTTAATGCAACAATTTTTTGTAAAGTATATGTAAATGATCACCTCATAAAACTACCCATTCAATTTAAAATATAAATAAAAGGTAAAACATTTGTGTATAGATATAATAAAACATTATAAATACCCTTTTCCCTTTTTTATAAGTGATCACATTCCCTCTGTTCTCAGCTGTAAAAGGAGTGCACAGAGGTAGGGTAAGAGAAACAATGAGTACAATGATCTTCCCAGTAAATGTGCAGAGTGTGTCAGCGTGTCAGCACAAGTCTGATAATTGGAGGAGAGCACACTGAATTCTCAGTACAGCCAGAAAACTGACCACACTTTGCCTAGTGTGGTCAGGTTTTTAATAGGAAAGCAGGGGGACTGCCAGGGACACACCATGGATTTCATACAAAGGAAGCAATACAAAGAGAACTTGATACTTTTTCATACAAGTACATGGTACAGTAGATACATATTGGAAATACGAAACGTTGTGGTAACATATACTTTAATGTTTGCTAATATTTTAAAAGTATTTTTCTATGTATGTGAAGTAGACATGTGCACAACAAAAAAATTCGTATTTTTTTGTTCCGTTTCGTCTCGTTCCGTAGATCCGTAAAGATTCGTAATTTCGTAAGATTCAAGTTTTCCTATTCTGACCCGTTCGTATTTCGTAAGACGCAAGTTTTCCTATTCGGATCCGTTTGTATTTTCGGAACAGTTTTATTTTCGTTCATATTGAATGATTCGTAATTCTGTCTAATTTATGTTCGTTGATTCGAAATTCGTAATTTTGTTAGATAATAATTTTCGTTTAATGGATTCGTAATTTTGTACTTTCGTAAATACATAGCAACACGCGGCTAATCCATATTAAGATATGCTTTCTCTTAAGCCCCGTACACACGATCGGACTTTTTGCCAACAATGTGACTCAGCACAAAAGAGATAAGCTGATTGGCTAAGATATTATATTATAACTACACTGCCCATTCGAAAGAACGTTACAACTTACAAGTACACAAATTTACGAACAGACAAAGAAACAGATTTACAAAACACACAAATGAAAATACGAACATACGAATGAAAATACTAACAGACAAAGGATTTAAAATGCGGAATGCAAATCGTTCATTATAGATGTAATTTTCCTTCTTTTGCTTTTTTGGTGTTTCGTATTTTAGTAAGATTGTCCAATCGTACGTTCGTATTTTCGTTTGTTCGTTATTTTGCTTATTCGTAATTCCGTAATTTTCGTAATTTGGGTCTATCAGCTGTTCGGATGTTCGAATTGATACAAATGTACGAATACTAACAAATTCGTACGAAAATCTATTTGTTACGAACGGGAACGCACATATCTAATGTGAAGCAATGCTTTCACATTGGATATACAGACTCTGCTTCCACTTTACAGTGTTACAGTGTTGCAAAGTGGAAGCAGAGTCTGTATATCCAATGAGAAAGCATTGCTTCACTCCTTTACTCCTTTTCACAATATAAGTTTAAGAGAAAGATGACATGTTGAAAACCGCACACTGATTTACTTAAACTGGTGAGTGCAAAATCTTGTGCAGCTCTGCATAGAAACCAATTAATGTCCATATTTTACTGTCAAAACTTAATTGAACAAGCTGAACTTAGAAGCTAATTGGCTACCATGCTGCGCCAGATTTTGCACTTTCCAGTTTTAGTAAATCAACCCCTCCCCGTGTGCCTGATATCTTATGTCAACAGCTGTTAGGCGAAAGCTGGAGTAACTATGATAGACTGCTCAGCGCTCCCTTGAGAGGTTAACCATATACATTGCAGTTTGCAAGTGGTTTACCAGGATTATGGCTGAAGATATCAGCCATAACACTAGTACCATTTTTTTCAGCAGACAGACGTTTTTTTTCATGAAACTGGTCCAGTGGCTCATGAGCCGCTAGATCAGTTTCCGAAGCAGTGGGAGGTGACGTTAAAAGTCTAAGAAATCCCTACTGGAGCAAAGTCCCAAATCATTGCCCCCCCACATGAAGAATCAGAATATCGGGGGCCCTGTCCAACCTGACAAAGCTTTCCTGGGACCCCGATCCAATTGATGTTGCCCAAATCACAAGGTAGCACTAACTGCCTGCCATTGTGCCTAACCTTTGCCCTAGTGGCCCCCCCAAAACACAAAATATCCCAGGATCCAGAAAAGGCATCACGGGACACCTGAAAAGAAAATCACAGTGAACCCCAAAAGGAACAAGGAACAACAACACAAAACAGTAGTACAGTAGAAGGAAAAAACCCTCTGCCTAAAATTATCTAGAGCAAATGCAGCCTAACATACGAGCGGAATCGGTTGGACTCCCACCTACCAATGCCCCTAACAGTATTATAATCCAATCCCCACCGGGACGCTTCTGTGGCCGCCCCATAATGAAAGGAGTGCGAAGTGTACTCAAGCGGGTCAAACCTAGTGGCCACCATGCATGTACGAAAGACTGCTACAAATTGAAATTTAGACACGAGCCATCCAAATACAGGAACAGGGTACCACTGGTCCGCGGTCGCACCAGAAAAAACTGTTCCAATGCAAGCACCTTTCCCCCAAAAAAGATGCACCAACATGCCCTTGCAACTTGTTGCCCGTTTAGAAGAACTAACCAGCTCGCTAATGCGAAGAGCCCCAACAAAGGCCACCATAAAGGCCACCCTGAACAATGTTTGTTCATAAGAGGACGAACAGACCTTTTGTAACTGTCCTAAGATAGCACCTAGAACAGAAAAGGACACTGGGCGCCATAAATCGATTGCTCAGCGACCCTTCTTATACCCTCTCCATAACCTGTCGTACCGAAAATGCCTTAGTACAATCCTGCACCCCCAGCAGTTTGAAACAAAAGGCCAGGCGGACCAATTTTCTATCTACTACAGAAGCTACCCCTACCAAAATGACTACTCCCAAAATAAAGTGATGAAGACTGATTAACCCCTGACACAATCTCAGGGCAAAACCCATTTCTGCTGTTTGATTCAAATCATGAAAGCCTGCAGAGAGAACTGGTTCTTTCGGTGACCCATGAACAAAAGACCGGGTGGAGCCTTCACTGCTCCTTTTATTAACATGACATCATACACGTGCATATACTGATTGGTTAGTTCATAGAGTCCAGTCCATATAAGGGTCTTCCTGCAAGAGTTCTTTTGTTAGCACATACTTCTTCTTCTTGCCATGTGGCATGAAAGTTCATACAGGGTCCTTACACCCAAGTTTACAGGGGCTTCTTTTCAGAGTCATATAAGCTCACTCGGTGGAGAGGGGAGGATAGGTGGCAGCTGTTTGTTATTAATAGTTCTCTTCAAGCTGAGATGAACTGAAATTCTTTATAATCTGTCATTTTCACTTAAAGCGGAAGTAAACCCATCGATTTAACAGTTTCAAAAAGCAGTTACATTTCCGGCATGCTGGGATTGCCAACTGTCACATTGGTTGTGCTCTCAACCAAACTGTCAAACCATCCAATGGCTGGTGTCATAACTGTTCACATGTGCAGCACCACGGCAGTTGAAGATTAAACATAGGCCAAGATGGCAGCTTCCTTGGCTGAAAATGATAGAAGGGTTTACTTCCACTTTAAGGATTATAACACTTGTAGTATAATACATGTATTATCAAGAAATAAAAGCAAATAAAAGAAATAATGAAAGAAAAGCTACATTTGAGTAGCTCAGGAGAAAAGTAACATAACACAAAAATATAAATTTTAGTACTTCCATCATAAAAGAACCAACAAAGCAACGTCCACCCCTCACCCACATCCCCTATCTCCTCCAACAAAGAAACCCATTCCTTCCAGGTCCTTGAGTAAGCCTCCCAGATCGCAGTACTTCCAGAATCAATTCAGCGGCGACTCCAAAGCCGCCGGGGACTAGGTATTCCATGTCGTTCCGCTTCCGGTGTCAACACGCAAAACTCTTCCCACTAAAATAGTAAGATAAAACATCTGCCACTTTGTTACAATCTTACGGAATATGTACAACATAAATTAAAGCATTTAGGCAAAGACAAAGCAAAACCAAATGTCGCAAAAGATGCACCACTGGTGGAGAAGATGCCGACGTAGAATTAATCGCTAACGCCACGCCCATATTGTCACCGTGAAAGAAAACCTTTTTATTGCGAAAAAGCCTCCCCCATATCCCAACCGCCAAGACAATTAATAACAGCTCCAACAGTACCAGGTTTTTGAGAAAGCCAGCTGATTGCCACTCCTCTGGCCACTCTTCCGTGCTCCATTTCCCCAGGAAAAATGCTCCATAGCCAGCTGAACCTGCCGCATTGGTTAAAAAAAAACAAGTCCATGTTGCTCACTGGACCAGCCATCCAGAGGGAGCGTCCACTATAGGACTCTAAAAAGAGATCTCAAATTTTAAGATCGACCCAGAGCTCTCTAGCGGCTAAAATTCCTGCCCATCGGAATGATCCGACAAGCAAAATTCTGTTTACCCGACAATTCCCGCAACTGCACTTTCTGGCGACCATAGGCCTCCCTGACCTCCTTCCTCAGCGCCATCAATTTATCAAACGGCAGCCGGTATTCCAAGGCCAATGAATCAATGGTAAAAGCCTGTAACCAATTGGCAAACATATGCGGGATAAGTCGATACCTCCTCCTTCTTGCTTTCATCCCGTTTAACCCTATCCAAATAAAACATTTCTAAGGGGAGAAGGGAAAATATTTACACGTATTCCCCTTTCCAGATTTTGTCGCACACCTCCTGCTAACGAACTGCGCCAAACGGTCCCTGGAAGCAGACGTACATGTCACACTTCGCTGAATCCGCTAATCTCACCTTATCTGCTGTCTTCTACTTCTCTGTCACTGACACTGCTTCCGGCTCGGCACCCTCCATTTGCATGCCATCCGCCGACCCAACCTTCACTAATGGCAGGGGGATGGCCCCTGTGCCACTGCCCCCGTCCCCCCAGCGGGTCCCAGGCCGTCACCGGAGCCCCTTACCTCACCGGGCCCTCCAACCTGCCCAAACTCGCTAACACCTCACTCCTGCTCACCCCTGGAGTTCGTATACCCCCTGACCTCTGACCCAGATAGAACAGAAGGAGAAAGTAAAGACAAAGCAGTAAAAGGGGACTCACCAGGCTGAACAGGGCCATGGATGCCCTCAGTCGCAGCTCCAAATTCCCTGGATGCAGCACGGCTTGCCTCTTCCAGCTCTCTGTCCTCCTCACTGCTTTCTTCCCCCTCTGATCGCTGAGCTTCAGGGATGTGACCTCTTCTTCTCCTGCCAGCAGCTCTGCCTGTCTCCTCCACAGCAGGTGATCCCTGAACCATAAATATCTGCTGCAGCCCTAAGTTGATCCCTATGTTAAGCCATCAAAATGTTAATTTCCTTTTTCAGGAACCAGCACCGCCCAGTACAGCAGATGCTCTTCCGACGATTTCCTCCCAGCTAGAGAGTCGGGACCTCCCCTTCCAGACAACCCCCCATTATAATGTACTCTGAGACAATACGGTAAGTGCAAGGACTGACCATGCTTACATTATAATAGATTAACCCCTGCCAACCGGTTCCCCTTCTCACCATGTCATGTATGCCCTGAACTGATTCCGTTCCTCCTCTCCTGCTCTGGGCATGTCGGATTTAAACTTGTAAACAAAAAGTGCCAGAAAACCTGGTCTTCATGTGATTAGATTTACAAATCTCTGTATTACAAAACCAAAATATGCTTGTAAAAGTATTAAAGTTGTGTCAAAAAAACTTTTCCTATTTTACAGAACATAAGGAGAAAGAGGATCGTAATGAATCTTTCCTGATACCAAGCCCTACTGAGGACATCTTGATTGCCTAAACACACAGTATCTGGCCACTCTGCCTTCCTGGCACATAAGCCACACTTGCCCTTTCAGTAATATTCATTACACATATCCTATAGGATATTATCTCACCAATTTATTCACAAATCAAAATATTTAAATGTATCTGCTTTACTTTATTTCTAATAAAATTACAAACATCATTTTAAAAACTGTTCCATTCAATGTCCTGTAATCCCTTTCTACATATCATACAATTCCACCAGCCACAAACAAAACCTCAACTTCAAATCAGCATAAAAGTTTTACTTTTC
Organism: Rana kukunoris; assembly: GCA_029574335.1. NCBI lineage: Eukaryota > Metazoa > Chordata > Amphibia > Anura > Ranidae > Rana > Rana kukunoris. The sequence continues at coordinate 170,947,762 of CM056056.1, read as the reverse complement.
TGTAAAATCAGGTCTCCAGTGGAGTCGGAGGAGAGGAGACCTGATTTTTCTCTGCAGCTATTTCATATTCACTTACATGTCCCCTCCTCACCCCAGCCTATAACTGGACTCCTATAAGCCTGCTCCTTGTACTGTAGCACACCAGGTTGGCTCCTTGTGCTGCTTCTCCCTGCCTGTGTAAGCTCTGCTGTACAAAAGACTGATTCCAAGAAAAATTCAGGATCAATGGTCTACAGCGTCATATGGCTCGATTAGACATCTGAAGTTCCTGGAGGAAAAGGCCCTGGCTGGGTATTAGCCACAAGTGTTAAAGCCTGTGCAACTGGTAAGCATGCTCAGAGACAGCTCTAGGCCTTGTGAGACCTTAAGCAAAACTTAGATCCAGGGGCCCCAGTCACACCCATAAGAATTCAAATAAATAAAAATGGCTGAAGAAAGATGCACGGATCTAGCACACAGTGATTGAGCAGAGGCAAATTAGGTGGCTCCCGAGGCCCCTGTGTCTAATTAAAGAGCCGCCTCTGCATGCACTCTTTGTGGTGGTGGATTCAATTTGTCTGTCCTTAAAGTCACAGGATTTTCACCAACCTTTCCTGTTTGTTCATTTTCTATTGGAGGAATTTCCAAGGTTTCGCTGCCCAATAGAGGACTTAATACATGTTAATACGTGATTCATTTATTGGGACTATCATATTTATATATATTTGTTTACATTTATATTTGGTTAATATGTCACTTAGAGGGCGCAGCTCCCTTTTTTACTTATGTGTTTTAACGTGCATTGCACCAAGGCAGCACATTCATGGGTAGCCACTAGGGATGAGCCGAACACGCCCGCGTTCGGTTCGCACCAGAACGTTCGAACAGACCGACCGTTCGCGCGAATATTTAGAACCCCATTGAAGTCTATGGGACTCAAACTTTCGAATTCAAAAACGATCATTTTAAAGCCCAATATTCAAGTTATTGTTGGAAAACGTCTTTGAGAACCCGGGTCTTGCCCCAGGGAACATGTATCAATGGATTTTTTTTTAAAAACTCCTGAAAAAAATACAGTTTTTAAACCTTTATTTCCATTGATACATGTTCCCTGGGGCAAGACCCGGGTTCTCAAAGACGTTTTCACAGGCAAACTATAGACACCCAGCAGGTACAATACTTAAAGGAATTTTTATTTGTATTTTTATTTAAGCATCATTAAAATCACTGCTCCAGGAGCAGTGATTTTATTGATGCTTAAATAAAATAAAAAAATGAAAAACTCCTTAAAATATTGTACCTGCTGTGTGTCTATACCTGTGATAACGTCTTTAAATAGCACAATCACCTGCCTGCCAGTAAATTAAGAAGGACTGATCTAGCTAAGCTATACAGTGTATAAATATATCAACAACTCCTAGGGATGTATATACTGTATATCCTCTACACACTGTAAATTAAGCTAAACTAACTAGCCTGCCTGATCTATCTAGCTATATAAAAAGACTATCTCTCTGTCTCTCTGACTGATTTCTGTTCAGCGCTGGAACACACTACACGAGGTCGCCCAGCAGGCGGTCTTACATAGTGTGGGGCGTGTGCTAAAGCCCTGAGCCATAATTGGCCAAAGCCACCCTGCGCGCTGTTATTGGCCAAGCATGCAGGGTCATAGTGCATGTTTGGCCAGTCATCAGCGCGCAATGCCGCAGTGAATTATGGACCGTTGCTCGTCACTCGAATTTGGCGCGAACGACCCGTTTTGTTCGAATTTCATCGAACGTACGAACAGACAATGTTCGAGTCGAACATACGTTCGAATCGAACGCGGAGCTCATCCCTAGTAGCCATATTTTTATGTGACCATTTTTTGGAAACAACTCATGGTAGTGCAGGTGCATTGGGATGCCATTTAAAAGCATGAATAGCATGATTTCACAACACATTAGTGTGACCCTGGCCAACTTTAAGGGGTGCTAGGGTTTAAATTTCAGGATATATTTACTAAAGTACAGTTACTTCCATTCAAAACTTTTATTTTAATTTTAGATGGAGTTGGTTTAGAAATTCTGACTTTATTGCTTACTTCTGTTGCAGTAGTGATGGTTAACTGAGATAGGAAGTAAGGGGGTTTTCTCTGCAATAGGGAACAAATATAACAATAAAAGCAAGTTTGCACCTTAGTAAGAGCAGGTGTAGTGCTACCCATGCAGGGGCCGCTGGTAATCTGGGCCTCTTTCCTTCAGTTATCTCATAAACAGCCAGGCACATGGCATTTTCAGCATTCCTCCTCTGGCTTAAAGATCAATCTAGGGTGTTTTTTTTTCTTTATTGGAACGGTAACTTGGATGGGGAGCATGGAATACCCTGGAACTGAATGAATGAATGAATGAGGAACTTATATAGCGCAGCACATGCGAAGTAAATCGCCTCTGGGCGCTTGTTGTTCCTGTCTCCTTTGAGATCAAAAGAGATGAGTCTTAATCTTTCTCCTGAAGACTAAGTAGTTCTCCTCCAGCCGAATGCTGGCTGGTAAGGCGTTCCATAGTCTGGGCCCTTGGACAGCGAATCTCCTGTCTCCTTTGGACTTGTATCTGGCTTTCGGTATCTGAAGCCGATTTTGATTGGTGGATCGTAGAATACGATTGGGATTGTGAATTTTTAATTTTTCGCATAGATAATGGGGAGCATTCCCATGGATACATCTATGCGTTAGACAGAGAGCTTTAAAGGTGATTCTGTCTTTAACTGGTAGCCAGTGAAGGGATCTCAGTGAAGGTGAGATTGATTCCCAGGGTTTTTTCCCAGTCACAAGTCTGGCGGCCGTATTTTGAACGACTTGAAGACGAGCGATTTGGTACTTGGGGAGTCCGAGGTAGAGGGCATTTGCATAGTCCAGTCTGGAGTTTACAATAGCTCCTACCACGACCGCTATGTCATTCTTGGGAATAAAAGGCGTGAGTCTGCGTAGTAGGCGCAGCAGATGGTGAGATCCGCTGACTACTGCCCCTATTTGTGCGTTCATTGTCATGTCGGAATCAAAGATGACCCCAAGACTTTTGACTTTGGCGCTAGGGGTGATGATTTTGCCCAGAATGGGCGGGGGGATCCAGGTTGTTGTCGATTGATTCCTACGCTTGGCGTGAAACAGAAGAAGTTCTGTTTTAGCTCCGTTGAGTTTGAGATAACTCTTTGTCATCCAGTCCTCTATCAAAGAGAGGCATGTCTCTAGATTGAGGTGGTGATCCTTTTTATTGCAAATGCGGAAGTACAGTTGCGTGTCGTCTGCATAAGAGTGATATAGCAGTTTTTGGCTGCTGATGATTTCGAAAAGAGGATGCACATAGATGTTGAATAACATTGGCGACAGGGGAGATCCTTGAGGGACCCCGCACGATAATGTGCGTTGTTCGGAAGTGAAGGGTCCTAGCTTCACTATTTGCGAACGGTTTTCCAAAAAAGAGGAGAACCAGGATAGATCGCTTTCTGCGACTTTGGCTATTTTAGCCAGCCGAGTCAATTGCAGCTTGTGATCAACTGTAACAAAGGCTGCGCTTAGGTCCAGCAGACCCAGAAGAGAAGATTCTCCTTCGTCTGCGGCCTCAAGAACGTCGTCCCATATCTTAAGCAATGCTGATTCTGTCCCGTGTCCGGGACGGAATCCTGATTGCAATGGATCGAGTAAGTTGTGGGTATCTAGATGCTGTTGCAGCTGCTGTACCACTGCTTTCTCCATTACCTTGGAGAGAACATTTAGGCATGTTATGGGGCGCCAGTTGAGTGGATCCTTAGGATCCAGGGTGGCTTTCTTCAAGATGGGTTGAATGAAGCCCTCCTTCAACTGGGAGGGCATTATGCCCTCCCTGAAGGATTGGTTGATAAGCTGCGTGACAGGAGGTGCCAGGATGTCGGCGCATTCCTTCAGCAGTTTGGTGGGGATAATATCGTTTGGCGCAGTGCTGTTGCGCAGAGCGCCGATGATATTTTTAGTGGTCTGAATAGAGATGGGTTCCAGCATGAACTCACCTAACTGAGGTGAATTGCTGCCGGTGCTGTGTAAATGACTACGGGGGGGGCTGGGAGAGCAATTGTTCTGCTGAATGCTTTGCCGGATAGCCTCGATTTTGTTAATGAAGCAATCCGACAACTCATCGCAAAATTCTTGTGTATCCAAGTTGGGGGCTTCAAGACATCCTGGATTCATGGTCTGAGTGACCAGCTTGAAGAGTTCGCGGGGGCGATTTAGGGCACCGTTGATAGCCTCAGAAAAATAGTTTTTCTTGGCTTCGAAGATTTGCTTGTAGTATTTTCTGGTTATTGCCTTGTAAATCGCGAGGTTCTCATCTGAAGAGCTTCTTTTCCAGGCTGCTTCTGCCCTTCTACGCTCTTGCTTCAGTAACGCCAGCTGGTTGTTAAACCAGCCGGAGCTATTTTTCCTGATCTGGGTCTTTCGTTTCGGCGCTATCAAGTCAGCTGACTGCAATAGTGCTGTGTTTATGGCCTCCAGTGTTTCTTCCGCTGTTTGGTGCGGCTGAATTTTGTTTATTTTTTCCCCTAACATGGCTTTGAAGAGTTCCGAGTGGAGCTTCTTCTGACATCTGGTCCAGTGTGTTGTCACTGGATTTGATGTTTTTGTAAAGGGGGGGAATTCGGAAATAATGAATTTAATTGCATGGTGATCTGTCCATGGCAATGGTTCATTATCCAGAATTTTTATTTCCAGATCTTGTCTGAAAATAAGATCGAGCGTATGACCTGAAGCATGTGTGGGCCCACATACTAGTTGCTGAAGCCCTAATCCTTCCAGGTGGTCGATGCAGGCGTCAGCAATGGGGTCTTGCGGGGAGTTGGCCCAGATTGATAAGGTGGTGCCGGCTGATTGGGGGGTGGAGAGCGGCGCGCCGCTAGGCCACGGGTGAAGCCGCGGCCTTTCCTGAGTCGCGGCTGCCGCGAACCTCCACTGATCGGCGCGGAGGGAAAAAAAAACACCACGCCCGAGGGTAGCGGTGGCTTGTGGGGATGGCTGGCGGACAGGACGCCCGAGCGGGGGTAGAGGTATGGGGGTGAGGAGCGGGGAAAAGCCGTGGGGATTGGGGGAATCTGCTGTGGCTTGTCCTGAGAAAGACGGCCGCCTGCAGCTCCCAAGAAGTGGCTTACCGGGTCAGGTGCACCGGGGGAAGGCCTGTGGAAGTCCAGGAGGGGGGAGAGCAGCTAGTCCGAGTGGCCGGTGGCAGGAGGCAGGTGGATGGCAGGTGGATGGATGACAGGGAGATGGAAACCCTGCCTGCCTGTCTGTGAGGCCTGGAGCCGCACAGTGGGAGGACCCTGCGCTATCCCTGAGAGAGAGACTCGTTGGAGAGCGTCCTGCTCTCTCGGTGTCTGACTGCACACTGACTGACAAGATCATAGACCTTGAATCTGCATCCAATTTTCTAAGAATTACACATCTTTAGGACTGCTAGGCTTCTGGCTACTCTGTACAACAGTGCAGGCTGTATTGCAGAACATCTGATTGCACTGCACTCTATTGGCTGTCTAGTACAGCTCCTAGCTGTACTGGGTGAACTTTTAGCAGTATTGCATAATCCTGCCTGTTTAACACAACTCCTGGCTTCATTGCATTAATTTGGCAGGATAAACCACCCCACAGTCACTGTTCCTCTTTATAGCAGGATCAATTACTCAGTCAGTCCCAGAATGATTGGGTTTAATTCCAACAACTATCTTTTGGCTTTGCTCAGTCTCTGGACAAAGCTCACGTTGGTAGCCCCCCCCAAGCTAAGCCTAGCTGAGACCCCAATGTGTTCAAGGACTCCTCTAGCATCTTCTATGTTTCTCTCTTTGCCCCAGGGACAAAGCCCCTGTACTGGGTCTCCTTTTGTAGGACTGGACACTCCCTTGGCTGCCAGGCCTCAGAATATTTATGGGCTCTTCCTCCACCTCCTGGCCACACCTCATTATGGATTGGCCAGAGTTCCATAAATATTAAGGTTGCCTGTTCTGCTCTCCCTCCCACTAAACTTGGGGTGGGGAGTAGCTGAATAGCAGCCTATTAGACACTGAACAACCTTAAAGGAGTTGTAAAGAAAACTTTTTTTTTTTGTTTTTGTTTGCTGAAATTGCTGTTTACAGGGTATATAGACATAATAGTTAAAGGATCACTAAAGGAATTTTTTTTTTTTTAGCTAAATAGCTTCCTTTACCTTACTGCAGTACTGGTTTCATGTCCCTATTGTTTGTTTTTGCTTTGAAGTTGCTGTAATCCTGCTCTGTTCTCCACACTTCCTGCTTGTCTGTTTCCTTATAACCACAGTGCTGGGAGCTTTCTCACGGTGGTCTAAGCTGTCATTACTGTGTGTCTAAAACTTCCCGGAACCAATCAGATTCATTTTAAAAACAAAACACTGCCCTGGATTTGTTTGTTTTTGTTCTGTGTGTCTTTTTCTACTTTACAGAAACATGAAGCCAGTTCAAAAGTGAAACTAACTTGCAGGCAAATTATATAATTGATTTTTATCTATTTTAATCATTTTGAAAAGGAATCAGTTAACTTTTATGTCTCTATACCCTGTAAACAGTCATTTCAGCAAAAAAAAGTTTTCCTTTAGTGACCCTTTAACTGATTCCTTTAAAAATTGATAAAAATCAATCAAATAATGTACCTGCAGTTCTTGTTTGGTTTTTGCATGCTGTTTCCTGCTTCTGTGATGTACAGAGCCACAGAGCCAATACAGGGCAGTGATGGTTTGTAAAACAAAACTAATTGGTGCTGAGGGGTTTTAGACACACAGTAATCACACCTCCTTGATTGGTGACCACAGAGAGAAAGCTCCCAGTACTGTGGTCATCAGGAAACAGACAACCAGGAAGTGTGGAGATCAGAGAAGAATTACACCAACTTGAGAGCAAAAACAAACAATAATGACATGATAACAGCACTGCATTAAGGTAAAGGAAGCTATTAAGATAAAAAAAATAAAACATTTCTTTACAAACCCTATTCAACACCTGCTCCACTGTTTACAGTGGAGCTAATTAAATTTATCTAACAGCCTACTCTAATCTAGGAGGGTGCTACATCAGGTTAAGAAGCTATGCAATGTATTTTTTTGTTTTGTTTTCTACTGCCATTTTGGGATGCCTTTCACTTCCTGCCCCAGCGACATCGGGCAACGGGAGAGGAAAGTCTCCCCTGTTGGTTTGTAGACTGCACTAGATATATGTGAAAGTTTATACCTTGAACTGAAATGACACTTTGAAGTAAAGGTAAATATGAGAATTATTTACTGGTTAGACAGGATTTTTGCAGTACTGAGTGATATTTAACTTTCTCATCGTTGGAAATATATGGAAAAAGTGCTTTGCTTTTGTTTCAACGCTTCAGTCAAAATATATTTCTTTGGACTAGAATAAAGCAAGATTTGCCTCTAGGTTTGACACCTATCCATTATAAAGTAAACCATTGAGCGACCATCAGTGTTTAGGAGGCATTCCTGTATATAGGAAGGAGTTCCATCAACCAAGATTGTCAAATGAAACTAAAAATAGGGAAAATAAATGTTACTTTTTAGGTTTGAGTGTCACACTTATACTTAGGTGACAAACAGATAACACAGTCCATCTCAATATTAATTGCCTATGTATGATATTGGTAAATATGTTTTGCTCCACTCTTTAACCACTTAAGCCCCAGACCAATATGCTGCTAAATGCCCAAAGGTGTTTTTACAATTCGGCACTGCGTCGCTTTAACAGACAATTGCGCGGTCGTGCGACGTGGTTCCCAAACAAAATTTGCGTCCTTTTCTTCCTACAAATAGAGCTTTCTTTTGATGGTATTTGATTGTCCCTGCGATTTTTATTTTTTGCGATATAAACGGAAAAAGACCGAAAATTTTGAAAAAAAATTATATTTTTGTTATGAGAAAAATCGAATAAGCTAAATTTTAGTCAAACATTTAGGCCAAAATGTATTCAGCCACATGTCTTTAGTAAAATAAAATCGCAATATAAAAAAAAATAGCTACCTAGCGGCAACAGTGACACTAATACAGCGATCACAAAACCGATCGCTTAGCGACACTGGCAGTAGGGGGTGAAAGGGTTAACTAGGGCGGTGATCAAGGGGGTTAAACCTTTATTAGGGGGGGTAGGGACCTAACACTAACTGCCTGTCACACTAACACTAAATGCAGTGATCATTAAATATATGATCACTGCTATTAGTGACACTGTGATAGGGGGCTGGGGGGGGGGGGGGTGATCTGAAGGGGTTAATGTGCCTATTTGTATGGTGTCAGTGTAGTGTTGGTGCGACTTACTTGTGATGTCTTCTCTCCTCTCGCCGGATTGAAAATACCGCCGAGAGGAGAGGTGACATCACTTCCTCTGCCAGTGTTTACATTACACAGGCAGAGGAAGTGCAGAGCGGGGGGGGAGCCGATTCGCTGCGAGCGATCGCAAGGGGGCGGACAAAAACGAACAGCCGGCCCCCCATCCCGGATCGCTCCCAGACACTTACCGACCACCGCATGTATCGGAGGGGGTCCCGATCGGACCCCCGACCCGCGGAAAGGCAGGGACATGCCAGCACGTCCATCTGCCTGTACGTGCCATTTTGTGGACGTATATTTACATGCGGCGGGCGTTAAGTGCTTAAGGTTTTCCTGGCCTCAACAGCTCTGTTGTGATGGATTACAAAACAAATTCTGTCTAAAGCTGTGGGGCAGTAAAAGGGCTGATACTAGTACAGGCCCAATTGCAGCAGGGGCTCAGCCACAACTAAGACACAGCCCATATTAAATAGCTAAATGGAACCTATACTCAAATGGTAAAACAACAAAAGATCTGGAGAAAATGCATACTATCTTCAGTGAATGCAAATTTTTAGCGGATCCTAATGAACTGGCCTAAAGCTGGCCATACAATTTTCTTTTTCAATTTCCTTTAGATTTACCTTCAACTTTAGGCTTCATTTCCACTGGCGTTTTTACAGCCACTTTTCTGAGCGTTTTTTACAGCTTAAAAACGCCTGTCCATGTTTATTTTAGAAAAAAAAAAAAAATGTTATTTTTATTTTTTGGAGCTTTAAAACCGCAGCGGCCGCGTTTTTGAGAGTTTTTGAGCGTTTTTTCATGTCTGGCGTTTTTACAGCTCTATTGCTGAAGCATCAGAACGCCCTGGTCCCGCGTTTTTTTTTGTAGCTTAGCCATCTACAGCTCAAAAACGTCATGGTGGGCATGAGGCCATAGACTGACAGGCGTTTTTAAGCTGCAAAAAAAGCTCAGAAAAGTGGCTGTAAAAACGCCAGTGGAAATGAGCCCTAAAAGTGTTTAGGCCTGACCTCATATTACATGGTTTTGGTAAATCTAAAGGAAATTTGTATACTGTATGGCCAGCCAAGTTTGCAAATGGATTGTAATGGACTTCCCCTAGCACAATTCTAGGGCAAAAAGAAACCCATTCTGCCTCTGACCCAAATTATGAAAACATGCAGAAAGCGAGGGACAGTCTGATTGCTTCTGTGTGTCCAACCGTCAAGAGAGAGGCCGAACCCTTTTATTATCACAGCTTTATAGATAGAATGACATCATTCACATGAGCACATTTGATTGGCCTAGTCCAGGGGTAGGCAACCTTGGCTCTCCAGCTGTTTTGAAACTACAAATCCCATAATGCCTCTGCCTGTAGGATTCATGCCTGCCATTGTCAGGGTCTTGCAATGTCTCATGGGACTTGTAGTTTCAAAACAGCTGGAGAGCCAAGGTTGCCTACCCCTGGCCTAGTCCATATAAGGGTTTCTTCTTGTGACGTCTGTTCTTGCCATGCTGCACACTCATTCCACAATCATTCGCCATCTTTCTTCAGTCGATGGAGGGGTCTTGGAGTAAAGAGTAGAAGGGAGGGGTTTGGAGACATCTGTTTTCACTTAAAGGATCACTAAAGGAAAAAAAATGTTTTGCTGAAATGACTGTTTACAGGGTATAGAGACATAAAAGTTAACTGATTCCTTTTAAAAATGATTAAAAATAGATAAAAATCAATCATATAATATGCCTCTAGTTTCACTTTCGTTTTTTAAAGCGGAATTTCACCCTAAATATAAGATCTCCCATGTGATTCAGCATACTGGCGTCAGCGCCAGTATGCTGTTTTTTTTTTTTCTTTTATCCCACACTTACTGTATATAGACCTAGGAGCTGACTGCGCAGGCGCCGTATTTCTCCGAGTCCTACGGCTATGGCGCGTCACGCCCTCCGAAATAGGACTCGGAGAAATACGGCGCCTGCGCAGTCAGCTCCTAGGTCTGTGCGCAGGCGCCGCATTTTCTCCGAGATTACCCGAGTCCATATTGGGTATTTTCGGAAGATGTGACGCGCTGTACTGGCGCCGTCCACCGCGGGGGAAAAAAATGAAATTACTGGATAATACAGTAAGTGTGGGATAAAAAAAAAAAAAAAACAGCATACTGGCGCTGACGCCAGTATGCTGAATCACATGGGAGATCTTATATTTAGGGTGAAATTCCGCTTTAAATGGTTTTGTGTTTATGTGACGTAGAGAGAGACAGAACAAAAACAAACAAATCCAGGGCAGTGTTTTGTTTTTAAATTAAATCCCAGGGCAGTGTTTTGTTTTTAAATTAAATACCAGGGCAGTGTTTTGTTTTTAAAATTAATCTGATTGGTTTTGAGGAGTTTTAGACACACAGCTTGGACCACAGAGAAAAGCTGCCATGAGATTTTATATAAGGAGCCAGACAAGCAGGAAGTGTGGAGATCAGAGCAGAATTACAGTAACTTCAAAGCATAAAAAAAAAAACAAAAAAAAAAAAACGAACAATGAGAACATGAAAACAGCACCGCATTAAGGTAAAGGAAGCTATTTAGCTAAAACATGTTTTCCTTTAGTGATCCTTTAATCACTTCCTGAAGTGTTGGTTAACTCTAAAATGACTTTTTAAGGAAAGTAATATTCTAATACACCCACACATACATATGTGTGTGTGTATATATATATATATATATATATAATATCAAGAAATAAAACAATATAAGAAAGAGAAGCAACATTTGAGTAGTTCAGAAGAAAAGTAACACAAACACAAAATAATCATGTTATATAACTCCATCACAGGGTGATCCTGTTGCGTACCTGCCAACTTTTGGACATGACAAAGGGCGAGAATTTTTAAAGGGGTAGAATGCAGCATGAATGGTGTACTACAGTGAAAAGTTGGTGTAGTCAGTAAAAAGTAGGCATAACCTTATGGGTGTGGTTTAACCACTTGACCTTAGGAAGATTTTACCTCCTTCATGACCAGGGCATTTTTTGCTGTTCAGCACTTCAGTTTTTGTGTGGGTTAGCTGCACTATGCCACAGACTACCCAGGCAGAGGAAGTGCAGAGCGGGGGAATACAAATTTTTACCTGGGGTGCCCAAACTTTCGATCCCCACTGTATAGGCGGCAATGATGGGCGCGGGACTGATGTGCTGCACTGATAGACAGCACCGATAGATGGCATTGACAGGCATCATTGATGGGCACTGATTGACATCACTGGTGGGCATCTCTGCTGGGTTTGCACTGATAATCACTGCACTGATTATCAGTGCAGACCCTCCCTGTGAGTGGGAATAGAGGAATGCCGATAACCAACACTTCCTAGTTATGCTGTGATCAGCTGTGATTGGGCACAGCTGATCACATGGTAAAGAGGCTATGCCATAGGCCATAGGCTAGGGTGACCAGACATCCCCATTTTTAGGGGACAGTCCCTAGATCGAGGACACTATCCCCGGACCAAGTCTGTCCCCAGATTGGATTTGAACAGTGGCTGGGGCAATTTCAAGAACAGTCAATGCAGAATTAATAACACAAAAAAAAACCAACAGAATTACACCACCCCCCCCAGCTCAGCCGCTCCCACTAGCATAGGAGGGTGTATTTTTTTCCATTGCCTGTGCCCCCTTCTGATGATCATGTGCTGGTCGGAGCGGAGGGAATATTTCTTCAGTTTCGGTTGCATGCCCATTTAGCTTCACTCGCATGTTCTTCTGCCTTGCCCAGCCAGCTGCCTGCCTGTTTATCTCCTTGCCTTCCCTGGCGGAGTGATCTTTCTCCGCTCCCCAACCAGTAGTAGTCGGGGGCCCGGAGAGTAAGACTTGACAGGCTGTGAGGCGGGTGGCAGCGATGGGCAGAGATTCATTTATTGGCGCCATTACTAGTAAAAAAATAAATAAAATGTCCCCGGATTTCATTTTAAAAATCTGGTCACCTTACCATAGGCTCTTTACCATGATCAGAGATGCAGTGTGTCGGAGCGACTAATTGCACTACTGTTCGTTGTGCTGCATGCCCTCAGGGGTGTGCACGAGTGGATTGTTCTGAATTACATTATATGACATCCAGTCAGAATGAGAGAGTCACGGAAGGTGTTCATTTCTAATAGCACCCCTGGTGCATCGGCACCTGCACCTGTGTCTCAAAAAAAGAATTGTGTAGCGCCCCCTTGCTGTCAGTAAGGGACGCTGTTCAAATTTTGTAGGGTGAGAGACTTATTTGCTTTCACCCAGGTTGATTTGTGCTAAATTAGGCTGCTGCCAGCCCTGAATTATCCTGTGGGTCGTTCTGTGCTCCAGGGATGCAGTTCCATCCCTGGGCGGCAGGTGGCGCCAGAGGGGTTCAGGCAGAGCCACCTTTCCCCAGCAGCCAATTAGAGGAGCTTTTCCCTCGTGGGGCATGCTGGGGGAGGGTATATCTGTGGCGGACGCCATTTTTTGGGGCTCTTCACAGGTTCCTGGTTCCAGGTGCGGCACCCACCTTCAGGGTGTGCACACGTCGTGGGCCTCACCACTATGGCCTATCAGGCCGGGGCCCGTGCTACGTGGAGTTCCAGATTCTGAGCCCTCAAGGCTCAGAGTAACTGAGTTGCCGATGGGCCCCAGTGATTCGCTGGGTCCCCACGCTTTAGGAGAATTGACTGGGAGGATCCGCTCTATTGCTCTCAAGTATCAGACCTGTGGCAGAGGCCTTTACTAATTTACTAGAGCCAAGTCGGTGGCAGAGACTTGTTCCTTCTCAGCATTCTCAGTGACACTCTGGCTGCCAGGCCTGTCCTGTGCACTGCACCCACTCCGGCTGGAGTGGTGACGGAAGTAGGGTTGCCACCTTTTCTTCAAGCCAAACCCAAACACTGTAGCGGCCTGGGACACCTTTGTGTGCCCCAAGGAGAGTAGCAATATGGTGTGCATAGTGAACAGTGGGTGTAAACAAATTACTCTTGCTAACATCATCGCCTTGCCCCCCCAATGATACTGAACCTGCCCCCAGACAGCCGCCTACAGCTCTTAGATGGCATCAGATTTGTGTGCGACTATCTTGATTACTTGGGGAGCCACAGCCTTGTCTGAAAAATGTGTGCAGGTTTCAGTCCACCTGAAACCTGGACACAAGATTCAAAACCCGGACTGTCCGGGTAAATCCTGGACAGGTGGCAACCCTAGACGGAAGATAAGAATATACTTTAGAAGCAGGACTGCTTCTGTTCGTTATCCATAGCCTGAATCTGCAAGGTTACTCTTCTTCACCAACCTATCCTGTCTACCTCAAGTTGACTGTTGGTCGTGTTGGGCCGGAAAATAAAGCACTTAGAAAACGTCAACCATTGGCTTGGACATTCTGTTACTGCTCTCAGGCCGCGTACACACGATTGGACCAGTTTCATTGGACCAGTTCGATGGTGTGTACGGCTTATCGGACCATTGTCCGTAGGACCAAAGTTTTAAAACTTGCTTTAAAATCTGTCCGATCGACAGGTTCGATGGTTAGTACACAAAAGCATCGGACCAAAAACCTGCGCATGCTCAGAATCAAGTCGACGCATGCTTGGAAGCATTGAACTTCGTTTTTTCAGCACGTCGTTGTGTTCTACGTCACCGCGTTCTGGTCTGATCGGATTTCGGTCCGATGGTGTGTACGCACGTCAGACCATCAGACCACCGTCGGACAAGTTTAATCGGACTGGTCCGATCGTGTGTACAGAGCCTCACAGTTGCTACTAATAATTTCCCTAGACCTGTCAAAGGTAACCTAACTTATGCCGATCCCACATCTAACCAGCGACTCCTGAGGTGGTAGCGCTACAATTGTTTGGGTACAGCATTGCATTACTGCGCAATTGTCACTCAAAGTGCGGCAACGCTGAAAATTGGCCTGGGCAGGAAGGGGGTGAAAGTGGCCAGTATTGAAGTGGTTAATGGCGCTCCATGCCTCTAATAAACAGCAGCCCATTTATGTGTGGGTTCGGAATGAGTGTGATAATGCACTTGTTCCTGATCCGCACATATGTGGCCCGAGTCGTGCCCTGGTACAGGCGCAGTAATCAGATCTGACATACAGGCAGAATATTCATAGCAGGGCCGTTTGAAGAAATTTGGGGGCCCCAAGCAAAAAAAAAAAAAGTGACTTTTCAAGTTGAGAAGCGGGGGGGCGCTTGGCGGCTTACCTCTATCTTCCCCCTCACATGCACACGCCGGCATATGTTGGTTTCCGCACAGGGGCCCCAGCAGGGAGGGCCCTTGCCGCATCGCTGCGTCCTCCTGCAGTCCGGTCGGTCGTGTACCATAACCGCGCGGTACAGGAGATTCAGTTTGCTGTTCCCGGGGCCGGACTGAAAGGAAGTGAACACTCAGTGTGTGCACTTCCTGTCAGTCCGGCCGTGAACAGGAACCTGAATCTCCTGTACTGCGCGGTTATGGTACACGGCCGACCGGACTGCAGGAGGATGCAGCGGTGCTGTAAGGGCCCTCCCTGCTGGGGCCCCTGGCTAGTTCGGGGCCCCTAGCCAGCTCGGGGCCCCAGGCAATTGCTTGCTTTGCCTGTCGGGTTCCGACGGGCCTGATTCATAGAGAGCTCACAATGCACACAATGAGGAGATGTGTTTTCCTCACAATAACACAGGAAATGGCAAGTCATTCAATGTTAGTAAATGGATAACCTGTAATGGTAACATGGCTTCATAGCATAATATAAATGTTATGAGCACCTGAAGAGCAGCATCATAACAGGAAGTTCACTTTCCCCACCCTCCCTATACAAGGCCCCTCCCCCACCCTCCCTATATAAGTCCCCTCCCCCACCCTCTGTGTGCTGATCTCATTACAGCCAGAGACACAGAGCAGAGTTGTGTGTGGGAGAAATACGCAGCAAGTAAGTGCCTCATCCACATCTCTTTTCTTATTAGATAGGACTTCTCCTCTGCTCTGCATACCTTCTTATACAAAGGGAATTGTTACTGAATCAGGAGCTACAAACTTTATGGTAAAATGAGAAGAGTTTGTGTGGCTCCTATAACATTCAATCCTATCAGACTTGTTCTAGAGGAGGATGGGGGGGCTCTGATCTGTGGGTCTGGTGCTGACAAGTGAGGGGCACTGAGGTTTGAAATGTTAATGTCTGTCACCCAGATAGAAGAAAAGGTCGCACACTTTCACCCACCCTCCTTCCTTTTTTATGTTTTATTTTTTTATGTTCTTTTTAATTATGTACTTTTGTTTTTTTTAGATTGTTTAGGAAAGCGTGGGGGGGGAATGGTTTCAGTTCTGATCAGCAAGGAATCCCCCCCGCATCCTAGACACAGACAGAGCCCACTCTGCTCTATGGGTGGCTGGGAGTAAAAAGATTCTGCTGCTCTTTTACACCTGCCCACCCTCTGATCCATTCCACCTAAACAGAAGAGAATGGATTTTTTGGTTTTTTTTTGCCGACCCTATCGAAACAAGAGGTAGGTGGTTGTAAATGGAAACAAGCCCATTTACGCTTGACTGTACATGGGATTGAATGGCCCTTCTCATCAGGTGAGATGGACAGAGCCCACTTTGCTCTATGGGCAGCTGGGAGTCCGCTGTCTGACTACCCTCCAATGCACTGTGCCTAAACGGTAGAGAACAGATCCCCCCCCACTTACCTAGAGGTAGCTGGGTGAAAACGCACTCAAGTCCGTTTTACAGTTGCACCCTCCTGTCCAAAGGAACAAATTAGGGCTGCAACTAACGATTATATTCATAATCGATTAGTTGGCCGATTATTGTTTCGATTAATCAACTAATCGCATAATCTTTAACCACTTAAGGACCGCCTACTGCACATTTACGTCGGCAGAATGGCACGGCTGGGCACATCAACGTATATATACGTTGATTTTAGTACCCAGCCGTGGGTCGCGGGCGCGCGCCCGCGACCCGGTCCGAAGCTCCGGGACCGCGGGATTCGCGGACCCGATCGCCGCTGGAGTGCGGCGATCCGCCCCTGGAGCGGTAGAACGGGGAGAGCCGTGTGTACACACGGCTTCCCCGTGCTTCTCTGTGGCTGCAGCATCGATCGCGTCATCCCTGTAATAGGGGGACGCGATCGATGACGTCACACCTACAGCCACACCCCCCTACAGTTGTCAACACACACATTAGGTCACACATCCCCTACAGCGCCACCTGTGGTTAACTCCCAAACTGCAACTGTCATTTCCACAGTAAACAATGCAATTTAAATGCATTTTTTGCTGTGAAAATGACAATTGTCCCAAAAATGTGTCAAAATTGTCCGAAGTGTCCGCCATATTGTCGCAGTCACAAAAAAAATCGTTGATCGCCGCTATTAGTAGTAAAAAAATAATTAATAAAAATGCAATAAAACTATCCCTTATTTTGTAAACGCTTATTGCGATTTTTTTTTTTTTACCAAAAATACGTAGAAGAATACGTATCGGCCTAAACTGAGGAAAAAAAATGTTTTTTTATATATTTTTGGGGGATATTTATTATAGCAAAAAGTAAAAAATATTGCATTTTTTTTTAAATTGTCGCTCTATTTTTGTTAATAGCGCAAAAAATAAAAACCGCAGAGGTGATCAAATACCACCAAAAGAAAGCTCTATTTGTGGGGGAAAAAGGACGCCAATTTTGTTTGGGAGCCACGTCGCACGATCGCGCAATTGTCAGTTAAATCGAAGCAGTGCTGAATCGCAAAAAGGGGCAAGGTCCTTTACCTGCATTTTGGTCCGGGTCTTAAGTGGTTAATGTGGCTGTAAACCCAAAAAAATAGAGTATAAGATTTTCTATCATCTGTGCCCAGTCTTGCCACACAGAGTTAATCCAGATCTGAGAAATCCTCTTTTAATGTTCAGTGCAAATTAACAGAATTCCAGATAAAAACCTGCCAAATTATAAAGTCTGTTTCTCTGTTGTTGTTTTCAGTAACAGGTTATTTACATATCTAGCTTGGACATGTTTATCATAACAAGAGGTAATCCAAAGTTCATTGTATATTACTAGGATGTGTTATGTTATATCACCTCATGTTATGATAAACAAAAAATAACATATAATAAACATGTCCTAGCTAGATATGTAAATAACCTCTCACTCAAAGCAAGAAGAGAGAAAACTGACTTTTTTATTTAGGCAGGGTTTATCTGGAAGGCTGTTCATCTTCACTGAACATACAAGAGGATTTCTCAGATCTGGATTAAGTCTGTGTGGCAAGACTGGGCACAGATGATAGGAAATCTTATACTCTACATTGTGACATAAAAAAAAACATATTTTTTTTTTTTGAGTTTACATCCACTTTAAGTGTGGTGTACAATTTGTTAATATGTAAATATAAAAAAAGGCAATTTATTCTTAAATATCCATATGCTGTGGTAAATATAAATAACCAACTACAGTAATTGTAATGCGTTCTATTACCTCCACTTTCTCTGGGTTCAAATGCTGATCTTCCCTCCAGAGTCTTTAGTCATATTATTTTTTATTTTTTTTTTGTGATTTTTTATTTTTTTTGTTAAAGTGGTTGTTAAAGCGGATCTCCACCCTAATGTGAAGATCCGCTGATCGGAACCCTCCCCCCCCCCCCCCCCTCCGGTGTCACAATCGCCCCCCCCCCGTTGTGTGCTGGGAACTCTCAGCTCCCAGCACACAGCGGGAGCCAATCGCCGGGCGCAGCGCGACTCGCGCATGCGCCGTAGGGAACCGGGCAGTGAAGCCGCAGCGCTTCACTTCCTGGCTCCCTCACCGAGGATGGAGGGGGGAGCAGCAGGGTGACGAGCGATCGCTCATCCTCTGCTGCGGACGCCGCTGGACTCCAGGACAGGTAAGTGGCCTAATATTAAAAGTCAGCAGCTGCAGTATTTGTTGCTGCTGGCTTTTAATATTTTTTTTATAGTGGGCCATCCGCTTTAACTCCACTTTTTCACTTTTACATAAGGCTTACCTGTAGGTATAAAGAATATCTCCTAAACCTGTACGGTTTAGGAGATATTCCCCTCGCAATGCGCAGCTGAACGAGGAAAGTTCTACTTTCCTCGTTCAGAGGTAAGTATTTCATAATGAGCTAGTATGCGGTGCATACTAGCTCATTATGGCTTTTGCCTTGCAGGTTCTAAAAAAAAAAAAAAAAAATTGTATATGCGGTTTACAACCGCTTTAAACAAACGTGTCGTATAACCTGCTCTGTGTAGTGGTTTTGCACAGAGCAGCCCAGATCCTCCTTTTCTGGGGTCCCTCACCGATGCTTCTGGCTCCTCCTACCTTCAGAGTGCCTCAATAGCAAGCCGCCAAGTATAGTATAGAGGGCGCGCTATAGCAAGGTAATAAAAACTTCTGCCTTTAGAACCACTCATGTAAACAAATCAATCAACTAGCCGATTAATCGATTATGAAAATAGTTGACAACTATTTTCATAATCGATTAGTTGTCGATTAATCGATTAGTTGTTTCGGCCCTAGAACAAATTGACCTTCTGGTCAGGTCCACCTAAAAAACGATCGACGGACCTGATTGGAACTGCTTTGTTAAACTGGCCTTAAAAAAAAAAAAGTACATCCATCTGGTTTTGGCAAAGGAGCTTTAGGCCCCCTTTAGACAAGCATTCTGATCGGGTCTGCCTGTCCGGTTTTCAGGGAGACCTAATCAGAAGATCCATTCATCCCTTTGGACATGTGGGTGTAAAAAGACTTGTGTCCGTTTACACCCACCTACCTCCTAGAAAGGAGATCTGGCCTTTTAGGCAGACCGGATTAAAGGGTGATCGGCTGTAAACAGACAGCGGAGTTCATTTACTAGCAGCTGCCCATAGAACGGTGGGCTCTGTCTGTCCACTTTGCAGAAACTGAGCAAACATGAATGTCTCATCTTCCCACTGTGCGCTGATCAGTCGAGGATCTAAACTGATCTCTTGCTGATTGGGATGGAATCCGCCCCATGTAAAATGGGCCATACTCCTGCAGCCTCCTGCCAAAACCATGCCCACACAGCCCCATACGTATTGCCATGGATGTATAGCTGTGTCACTAATACCCATAGTAGAGATTAGGATTGCTGCGCTGACTATTGAATGTGGTGAAGAGGAATTTTGGAGTGAAATTACTCTTGAAACTGGTGTTTGGAAGGCGGTAATCCTCTTCTGGCCAGCTGCTAACCGCATACCTTCCACTGCCAACAACCTGATCCAATGTGTACCAGTTGTCACTACCTAGTCCCATGTGAAAGAGGTCTATATTAGGGCTGCAACTAACGATTATTTTCATAATCAATTAGTTGGCCAATTTTTGTTTAGATTAATCGGATAATGGCCTAAAAATCAAAAAAATTCATAAAAAAAAAAATTGGCCCAATTTGTTGGGCAGATTGCAAAACACAAATTGCGACAAAAACACATTGGATATAGAGTGGATGAGGGCGCTAAGAAAGGTAATACCTTATCTATTTGGTAGAGAGGAAAAACCCAATTAAGAATGTGGATAGATGCATCATAGGGATGCCAAATTGGCCACAATCCATAGTGACGTTTACAAAGGTGCAAAGTATCAATCAATCTTGCAATCAATCAAACTTGAAAAACTGGCTTGTGAACTCAATATAAACAAAATAAAAAATATTGTGCGTATAAAAGATTATCTTTAACGTGAATTAATAGAAGGTGTCAACCATTACATTCATAGGACAGTGGAAGATCTGTCCTACACAAAATAATAGTGTAATTGAATAAATAATGTTGTAATGTCCATTGCAAAACTGAGATGAAGATAGATGTGCAGGAATGCAGGGTATCTGATCACAGACGTGCTTGTTAGCCTTTCACCATGGAAAATCTTAATATCACCAAAACGTGCTGTAGAGTTATATTGCGCTTACCACAAATAAAGACCTCGCGTCACGCCCCCCTGATGACGTACACAGATACGAAACGTATGTCGGCGGCGAGGTCTGGCATACTCTGTACCCAGCTGATCCTCTAGTGCCCTGTTCCTGCCCGACACAACTCTTCAACCAGCATCCATCGGGTTGTACTGTGCGCGTTAGCGGGTCCCCGGTGAGAACCAAACATTGCGCTGTCAGTCCCAGTGCACTTCAATCACTTCATTTGCCAAAAACACATTACATGCTTTTCTGCAGCCTCTCCATTGAAGTATATTGAACCAAAAAAAAAAAAAATAGCACCGTTTTGCGTTAAAAAGTCCTTGCCCTTTCCAAATATGCAGCAGCTGGAAAAAAAAATCATGGATGTGAATGTGTCCAATAGGAAAATATGTAAATGAACTTTAGTGTGTTTCTGCAAAAAGCACCAAAAAAAAAAAAGATGTTTAGTAACATAATGGGGTTAAAAAAACAAAAATGTACAAAAAGAGCAAATAATGGCTACTGTAAGGGGTTCTTTTTTTTTTTTTTTTTACTGTGGGACAGTGAAAGTAATATTTACCCGTTATGTTACTGGCCGATTGATTCATTTCATAATCGATTAGTTGTTTTGGCCCTAGGCTATTTGTAATGATAAAGCACTGCATGTCTCTTCCTGTGTTAGCTCACTTTAGTGTCAGAACACACAATGCAGTGAGCTGTTGCTGTACATGCATTGTGATGCTATTCATTTCTATGTACCGTAATGCATAGTAATGCCCCGCCATGCATTGTGGTGCATTGCATTTGAAAAATTACTGCAGTTATTTTTTTTTGGGGGTTCTTGACTTCTTGTGCATGCACCCCATTCAAAATTCTCACAAAACGTAGAAATGGAGAAGTGTAACTGGGCCCTGAAAGGAAACCTGCCACGATACTTATTAAAGGGGTTGTAAAGGGAATTTTTTTTTATTTATTTTTTTCATAATAAGCATCCATTACCTGCAGACATTCCTCTTTTCACTTCCTCATTGTTGGTTTTTGCTCAAAAGTTGCTCTATTTTTTCTCTGTTCACTTCCTGCTTGTCTGATTTTACTGATCACCGTGAAGGGAGACGTAACCTGCTCGCCCCCTCCTGGAAACTACATCTGTGCGGCAGGACGCTCTCTACGTGTTAGAGACTTCAAGGAGGTGTGAATTACTGGGCTTGCCACAATGCATACTGGGAAATGTAGTTCCTACATGAACGAGCGCCGCAAACCAGGAAGTGAATGAGAACAGAAACTAGCATGCCAGAGGTAATAAAGATGAAGGAATTTAATAGGTATTCGTTTTTTAACAGAATCATTACACTATTCTGTCTGTCTACCTTGCAGACATTCATTTTAGGCAAAAAAAATAATTCCTTTACAACTCCTTTAAGTCACTGACCTGAAATGAGCTTGCAACGAGTGAAGTCAGAACTCCTGATCTTCACGGTTTTCCAGTGTTGCCAACTTACCAGATTGAAATTTACTGACACAACACCCAAAATGTACTGGCACAGCCAAGTATTTACTGGCATTTCCAAAAGTTAAAAAAATACAGTTTTAAGTGCAAATGTCAGTATTTAGGCTACAAATACAATATGAAATTAAATTAGCAATATGATTTAAGGTAGATAATAAGGCAAAAAACATATTTATTTTATTCTCAATCTAGTAAGTAAGTAGCTCAGGGACAGGACTCAGGAGGGTAAGAAATTTGAATGGTCAGGCACACACACATGAAACTGACTCTCACAATGACAATGGCAGCAACACGGATCACCAACACGACACGTCCCCTCTGGAGTCACAGTGACAGCCTCTCTATGCCAGGTGGTCCCTTCAGTCCACTCCAGTCCAAACAGCACTCAGTCGCCCTCCCGGCCTGCCTTGCCCCCGACCCGCCTTGCTCCCGACCCGCACACAAGGCTCTGGCCACTCTGCTTGGCTCCCTTGCATCTTATCACACGCCATGCTCGGGCACCACTTCCGCCAGAGCCGCCCGCGCACACTGTAGCAGGAATTCAGATGGTTTCGGAAGGCTCCAGACCGAGCGGAGCGTCGGTCATATTTTTTACTGGCCACCCCTTCCTTTTACTGGCAGGAGAAAATTACCTGTTTTTCTTCCTCTTCTTTCTCCTGTTTTTTTTTTTTTTCCCTTCCTTATCTCCCTTCTTGCTAGCTCTTTGCCTTCGCTCGTTCTCTTGCAATTTTCAGTCTATCTTTTCTATTTTATTTTAATATAATTACTGGGGAAAGTTGTATATAGGAGGTCATGTTAGTGTGTTTTTTTTTTTTTTTATATATATATATCTGCCGTTGGTGCCATATTCTAAAACTTCTTGTAACCTGCTGTTAATGCTTATATATTGTAGGCTCTAACAAATGGGGGGGGGGGGGTAGTAAGGGCATAGCAAGAGGCAAAATGTTTTTACCTTAATGCAGGGAATGATGCCTGTAGCTGCAGGCATTATTCAGATATCGGCACTAAAAGCCCAGGACCTCGTATGGGTGGGAAGTGGTTAAAGTGCAAATGAACGTTAGTCAATTAAGGTGCAGCCACAATAAAAATGTATCGATAAAATCTTCCAGTTGTTAGAGCGATAAGGTCATCCAGTGCCCGGGGCGAAAAACGAACATCCAGTGCCTGTAAGTTCTGTTGGCATCTCATTTTATTAAAACATTTTTAAATTGCTATATTATCTTAGTGGTTGTTAAGGGGGAAACAATGTATTAACCACTTAAAGCATCACTAAAGGACTTTGTTATTTAAAAAAAAAAAAAGTCCTACTTGCCTCCACTGTGCAGTTCGTCACCTGCCGCAAGTTGTGAGTTGTCCACTGGCCACAAGTTGTGGGTTGTCCACTGGCCACAAGTTGTGGGTTGTCCACTGGCCACGTCACCTGGCCACAAGTTGTGGGTTGTCCACTGGCCACGTCACCTGGCCACAAGTTGTGGGTTGTCCACTGGCCACGTCACCTGGCCACAAGTTGTGGGTTGTCCACTGGCCACAAGTTGTGGGTTGTCCACAAGTTGTGGGTTGTCCACAAGTTGTGGGTTGTCCACAAGTTGTGGGTTGTCCACAAGTTGTGGGTCGTCCACTGGCCACGTCGCCGGCCACAAGTTGTGGGTCGTCCACTGGCCACAAGTTGTGGGTCGTCCACTGGCCACGTCGCCGGCCACAAGTTGTGGGTCGTCCACTGGCCACGTCGCCGGCCACAAGTTGTGGGTCGTCCACTGGCCACGTCGCCGGCCACAAGTTGTGGGTCGTCCACTGGCCACGTCACCTGACCACGCGTCTGAAATGGGATAGCAGATGGGAAATAAAACCCCTAAAACTTTAATTAAATAAATAAAAAAGACAGCAGACAACTGTTGACTGCTGTTAAAGCTAGCCTACCCACTACGGCTCAGACTGCCAACACCATTACCCAGCTTTAAACCAACCAGAACACTTGTATCAGCTTAATAAATATTACCATTTGTTCAATAAATATATATAAATTATATAACACATAGCTAGTCCCCCTTTGTTTGTGTTTTTTTTTTTTTATAATAAAACAAAGGTGACCCTACCACATAAAAAAAACAGCCACGACAAAGATATAATAAAAGGGGGGGGGGGGGACACACCACAGCTCCTAAGTCTTTTGAGGTGAATGAGCCTGAGCTGACGGAACCATAGATTTTATAGCCCCAAACGGGCTGGTTCCGACCAGTTTGAACTGGCTTTTCCTAGGCTTTTACACGAGACCCAGGAAAGGTCACCTGTACTCCTCTCCCAGGCCACGTGAGCCCTACTAAGTTCCCTCAGGGAGCATAAGGCTCCCCAGGGGGAACTTGAAACTGTCACCCCGTCGCTCTCCCATGAGGAAAAGGGGGGCTAGAGACTGCCTTCCCCCTTTTACTATCAGAAGTGAGAAAACAAGCGGGGCACTCTGTGTGATCTGACGTCTTCTCCAGAGTGCCCGCTGGAAGTGATGTCTTTCTGCCCAGTGACGCCATATCCGGGGCCCAAGCAGAAGTACATCAGCTCTCATTATAGAAATGGACCAAATAAATCCACAAAATGTACCAGCGGTACTAAACACTTAGTTGAATAACATAAAAGCAATTGAGATCCCCACATTACTGTTCTGCTGGAGAAATTGAAATGTATAAACAAAAATCTGTAAAAAAAAAAAAAAAGCACACAAATACTCTAGTGGTGCACTAACTATGCCCTAATATAGATGTATTTATTTTGGCAAACCATAAAATGAGAAGTCAGCCTCTCTACGGATTTGGATGTTTTTAGATCGCATGTGTCAAATTCAATACCTGCGGGTCAAATGCCAGGCCATTTCATGTGGCCCTCACACCTCTCCTGCAGCTACTGTATCCCCTCTTCTCTTCTTGCACCTTGTCTATGCAGTTGGAAGCAGAGAGGACGACAGAACTCCCCTACAGATCCTATAACTCTGTGCAGCCGCAGCAAATCCTCATCTCTGCCTCCCCTGGTCTCAGCATTCAGAAGACACCAGATTACCTCTGGTCCTTCCCCAGACCTTGCACTTTCTGCATCCTTCTGGCAGCAGCACAAAGTAAGGGGGAACACTGTGATGCAAGGGTAGGTGAAGTGCTCTGGACATCTAGGGCCAGATTCTCAGAAGAGATACGACGGTGCATCTTCAGATAAACCGTTGTATCTCTGTTTCTGAGCCCTCCTATCTATGCGACTGATTCTTAGAATCAGTTACTCATAGATTTGGCGTAGATCCGACTGGCGTAAGTCACTTACACCGTTGGATCTAAGTTGCAATGTTACGCTTGGCCGCTAGGTGGAATTCCCGTCGAATTCTGCATCGAATATGCAAATGAGCCTGATACGCCGATTCCCGAACGTATTTGCACCCCGTCATAGTTTACGTAGTTTGCGTAAGCGTAAGGTTACCCCTGCTATATGAGGGGTAACCTTGCGTAGGTCCGGAGTATGGCATGTTAAGTATGGACGTCGGGACAGCGTCGTGTTTTTACGTCGTTTACATAACTCGTCGCGAATAGGGCTGTGCGTTGATTACGTTGAAGTCGAAATCAATGTATTTGCGGCGTACTATGGAGCATGCGCAGTGGGCTACGTTTAAGGCCGGCACATGCGCAGTTAGTTTGGCGCGGGGGGCGCTTAATTTAAATACAGCACGCCCACCTCCTTGCTACTTTGAATTACGCGGCCTTACGCCGGCCCATTTATGCTACGCCGCCGCAAACTACGGAGCAAGTGCTTTGAGAATACAGAACTTGTCCGTTAAAGCTGCGGAGGCGTAGCGTAAATGGGATACGCTACGCAGAAAAAAACGGATATCTACGAGAATCTGGCCCCTTGTCTTACAGATACAACTGGCCCTCTGAGGACAATCGTAATGCTGATGTGTCCCCTGATGAAATTAAGTTTGACACCCCCTGTTTTTATAGAATTTAATAAAAGTGAAAGTCCTTTTTAGGCAATAACATGGTTCTAACCGTTAAATGAATTTTTATTATCTTTTGGCAACATGAATGCCTGTAAGATGTCAACACTATCCCTTCTCCCCAGCAAGATGCATGAGTTACTTTATAGATGGAGATTTTTCGATGAGTAGGAAGTAATCAAGCTAGTAGATCACTTTCTGGCAATGTGTCTGATTCAACAGTATCCAGGAAAGGGACCGGGCAAACGTATCGAACAGCCACGGGCTATTTTTAGAGCCAAATGTCAATTTGGTGGCGAAATAGTATAAGCCTTTCCACTTAATTCCATGCCACCGCCAGAGGGATAGCTCGATAGGCAGTAATTTTTAATGCATCAGAGATGTCCACTTTGGACAGCCAAGTGCCTACTCCTATGCTAATGACTTAAATAGCTAGGTCAACTGACGAATAAAGGGAAAATTTCCCTGAGGATATTGGGGAGTTCAAATTTGGGATGTGAGAACAATGAGGCTTGGACAAAAAATACACTAAACAAAGTTTATTAGAAAACTTGCCCTTGACAAGTCTAATAAGGCTGACTCCAGACAGTGAAAGGTGACTTGGAAAAGGGGCTGATCATGTACCTCCGCTTCAGCTCAGTTTGCAACAAGATGCTGATGGCTGACTCGACGGTGGCAGCTGACAGTAGGTCCTTGCATTCATTGGTCATGTGGGGCAGCGTCATGAGGCTGGTGTGGAATCCTGAGGTGCATCCCTGAACGTGGAAGGCGGCCAGGAAGGGAGACGGATGGGAGGATGGGTAGAACCCGAGCCACCCGACATGCACGCGACCTAGTCATGCTGTATTTAGCTGCTTAATGCCGCATGTGACTTTGGGATGTGCTTTGACATGAGGCAAACATGAAGGCGCTTACAGTGAGTGTATTTGCAAGTCCCGAAATTTAAATTGTTAGATAGTCGCAGCCCCCCCCACAAAAATGCTAGGTTAACAGTAGGAATATTGTGATCTGTAGTTTGACGTATTTTCGGCATTCTCATGCCGCGTACACACGATCACTTTTTGTGATGGGAAAAAAAGACGTTTCAAGTGATGAAACAAAACGACTTTTTTCAAACTTCATTTTCCAAAACGACGTTGCATACACACCATCGTTTTTCCAAAATGCTCTAGCAAAGCGTGGTGACGTACACCACGTTCGATGGCACTCTGTTCCATTGAAGCTCCGTCTCATACCTCAAGACAAGGGAAAGTCCCTTGTACTATGTACCTGACTCGATGCCCTAGCTTGCAAAGTCCTGGTTGGGGTCGTGTGTGTGTGTGTGTGTGTGTGTGTGTGTGTGTGTGTTTTTTTTCTTCATAATAAATGCTTCCCCCAGGACCACAGGTACAGGCAATGCATAGGAGATTGCAAAACAAATAAAGAGGATTATTCTGGACAGCCGCACTCCGAACAAATGTTGCCTTTATTGTAAAAATCCAAGATGGCACTACATGTCACAGCATACCGGCAGAGCTGACGTGTTTCACACTGTATTTAGTGTTTAATCATAGCTAGTGAACGTAAAAACATTTCCAATATATACCTGTAACGGGATGACCCATGACACCCAGAGATCTTTGAGGGATGCAGGGTGCTCCTGTGCCGGCGTCACCAAGGACTCTTATGTCTAGGGTCACCTTATGTCCAATAGGGCCATAGGGTGACTGGGAAATATTAATTATAAATTACATGAGATGGGATATTATTAATAATTCATGTATTGCAGGATATCTTGAGCTATTACAAGTTGTTGGTTATTGTTGACCCAAACGAGGTCAATAGACTCCCAAGATATTCCATTGTATAAGACTGTAGAGGTGTTAATTCAGGTCTGCTCCTAAGACCTTTCCATTGTGTGATAACACTGTTTAAAGCCCATTGATGATCAGGTCCAAATACCTTTTTTTTTTTTGTCGGAGACAAAAAGTCAGTTTAAAGATGTGGAATGTGACTTCTCAGGTGTAGTAATTGGGTCATGTTAAAAATGTCAGCCCGGTGCCGAAATGTCTGGATACTGAATAGTAATTAGTGCAAAGAATGTGATTGAAGCCCCCCGTGGAGAGTTCATTGTTCCTGTGATTAACCTTAACATGCTGTACTGTATATAAGAAAGCTAAGTGTAACATTAAAGCGTTCATACATTTGAAACCAGAAAGCACGGAGCGTATGTCTCGTCTCTCTGAGGGAATTGTTATGGATCGTGTTTGCTGGATTTTGGAGTGTCGTATAAGCTGTGTTGGGTTGATGGAAGATCGTAAACGGTGGTGACCGTTACAATACCACTCATGAGTCAGGTGACCAAGACCAGAGGGTGTGAATAATTAACTTACAATTAACTAACAAACCAAATGGAAACGATGCAGGTGTGTGGTTAAAAAGAGCATGGGCCAGATCCACAAACACTTTACGCCGGCGTATCTATTGATTGATCTATCTATTGATACGGTTTCAAAAGTAAGCATTCTACCTTTCTCTATGAATTTGCCACAACTAGCCTTGCCATCGTCCACTCACCATTCGGAAAAAAAAAATATATATATTTTTTTTTTTTCACTGGGGGGGGTTAGACCATTGAAAGCCTCCTAGTGGGGCCAACATGGACACAGATGGAGCTAGAGAAAACTCATGGTTAATCTAATTTCAGACTTTAAAAGCCTGGGTCATCAAAGGTGACGTAGCATCTGACAACCTGGCAACCACAAGGCATAGGTTTCTGCCATGCACTTTTTATGGGATACTCAGAGCTTGGATTGGGCATGGAAATGCAAGGTTAGGATCCGCTAAAGAACGATGGCCCTGTAATACCGCTGAATATTGGTAAATCCCACCCCCCCCCCCGCCTGTTTTGAGTCCCCTCTGCACCCTCATGGCTGTTTGCGGCCTATGTGCATTCCACATAAAGCTGGAAAGCATGCAGCAAGTTGTGGGGAAAAAAAAGCTTCTGGGCAGGAGCACAGGCACCATCTGTAGGTAGAAGAGCATCCGGGGGAGAACATTCATCTTTGATTACCCACCCCAGCCAGGTAAACGCAGTCTTGGTCCACGTTAAGTCCCTCCTAAATGTGGCTAGTAATGTAGGACATTATAATTATACAAATTTTCAATGCGATCAGTGAGTTTCCCAAATATTTTAAGGATGTGGCCCAGGTAAATTTCAGATTTTTCATAATTGATTTTGAAATTAAGCCCCAAAAATGCAGACATTCCCTCACCAAGTTAGGCAATGAGACTGGGGGTCAGTGAGGTGAAACAGCACATCGTCAGCATAAACTGACAGCCTGTGTTCTGAATTCCCCCCCCCCCCCCCCCTTCAGACCCCTGATATTCACACGCACAGAGCGTAGCAATGGTTCCAAGACCAGTGTGAAAAGTGCTATTCCTGATTGGGAACCTAGGAGAGAGAAAGTAAATCTAAACCCTATTTATTAAATCTGACCTGGGCGCATATATCTTTAGTGTTTACTTATCTCTCTCCAATGCCCTAAGTCCTGTGTCTTTCTGCTGCTCCCTTCCTCTGTTATCAACAAGCTCTGACACAGGAGATTAAAGCAGCTGGAAAATTGGTGTCGGGGACAGATTAGCAGAGAACTTGTTTCTTCATTCCTCTGCCTATGTGGAGATAGGGTGTGCACAAACTCCCCTCCCACTGCTGAGGCGATGCCCTGGCGGGAGAGAAAAATCTCCTGTCGGCAGCATCTTTGGAGCGGTATGTATACTGCTCCTTCACCACTCCTTCCCATTTAAAACCGACTACTGCAGAGGTGCGGGCGGTATTAACTAGAGGTCGACCGATATGGGTTTTTCTCTGGCCGATGCCGATATTTAGAAATTGCGGTGGCCGATATATGCCGATTTATTTGGGCCGATATGTTAGGCCGATTTAAAAAAGAAAATTCCCCTTCATCTCATAAAATATAACACTGGGGTGTTTTCCAGGTGCTTGTGGGCTAAAAATAGCACCTGTAAAGTGCCTGCAAATCTGCTCCCCTGCAGTCTGTGTGAACGGCCAAGTGCTTTCACACTGAGGTGATGCGCTGGCAGGACGTTAAAAAAAGTCTTGCAAGCAGCATCTTTGGAGCCGTGTATACCGTACCTTCACCACTCCCGCCCATTGAAATGAATAGGCACTGCTGCCGAAGCACCTGCAAAGCACTTCTGCAGCGGTGCTACACGGGCACATTTAACCTCTTCATCTGCCTCTAGCTGGGTTATAAGCACCCCGCTAGCAGCTGAATAGCGCCTTCCCACTTCAGTGTGAAAGCAGCGAAGTTCCGCCGAAAAAAAAAAAATTAAAGTCAGCAGCTACAAATACTGCTGCTGCTGACTTTTAATATATGGTCATGTGCATGTCCTGGGCGCCCGCGATGTCGGCACCCGAAGCCAATCTTTCCCTTGGCTCTCGGGTGCTGCCCCGGCCATCTTCAGTAAGGGAATCGGGAAACAGGCAAAAAAAAACAGGTAATCAAAGCTTTTGGATGAAGAAAAAAAAAAGAGCCAACTTTACTGTTTATTTTTATTCATTAACCACTTAAGACCCGGACCAAAATGTAGGTAAAGGACCTTGCCCCTTTTTGCGATTCGGCACTGCTTCGTTTTAACTGACAATTGCGCGGTCGTGCGACGTGGCTCCCAAACAAAATTGGCGTCCTTTTTTTCCCCACAAATAGAGCTTTCTTTTGGTGGTATTTGATCACCTCTGCGGTTTTTATTTTTTGCGCTATTAACAAAAATAGAGCGACAATTTTAAAAAAAATGCAATATTTTTTACTTTTTGCTATAATAAATATCCCCCAAAAATATATAAAAAAACATTTTTTTTCCTCCAGTTTAGGCCGATACGTATTCTTCTACGTATTTTTGGTAAAAAAAATCGCAATAAGCGTTTATCGGTCGGTTTTCGCAAAATTTATAGCGTTTACAAAATAAGGGATAGTTTTATTGCATTTTTATTAATTATTTTTTTTTTACTACTAATAGCGGCGATCAGCGATTTTTTTTTTTTTTTTTTTTTTTTTTTTTTTTCGTGACTGCGACAATATGGCGGACACTTCGGACAATTTTGACAAATTTTTGGGACAATTGTCATTTTCACAGCAAAAAATGCATTTAAATTGCATTGTTTACTGTGGAAATGACAGCTGCAGTTTGGGAGTTAACCACAGGTGGCGCTGTAGGGGATGTGTGACCTAGTGTGTTTGTTAACAACTGTAGGGGGGTGTGGCTGTAGGTGTGACGTCATCGATCGCGTCCCCCTATTACAGGGATGACGCGATCGATGCTGCGGCCACAGAGAAGCACAGGGAAGCCGTGTGTACACACGGCTCTCCCCGTTCTTCCGCTCCAGGGACGGATCGCCGGCGGCGGATCTCCAGCGGCGATCGGGTCCGCGAATCCCGCGGTCCCGGAGCTTCGGACCGGGTCGCGGGCGCGCGCCCGCGACCGGGTACTAAAATCAACGTGTGTGTATATATACGTTGATGTGCCCAGCCGTGCCATTCTGCCGACGTAAATGTGCAGTAGGCGGTCCTTAAGTGGTTAAAGTGCATTTTGTTTCCCCCCAAAATTTTGTTTTAAAGACCTCTGCGCAAATACCTTATGACAGAAAATATTGCAACAACTGCTATTTTATTCCCTAGGGTCTCTGCTAAAAATATATATATAATGTTTGGGGGTTCTATACAGGATTTTCAAGCAACAAGTGTCAGAAAAGATTTAGGGCCAGATTCACAGAGCCGTAACTCGTCTAACTGGTGTTGGACTGGAGTACTTTCAAATTACGCGCGTTTTTTCACTAGTCTGAAACCACAAACCATGAAAAGACGGCTTTGCGCTTCAATCTGACTGGCTTACGTGTTCGTACGCCTTCGGATCTACGCTGCAATAAAATTGCGGCCGCTGGGTGGACTTCCCGTTTTCCGCGTCGGGGTATGCAAATGAGCTTTTGCCGTCGATTCCCGAAATTACGATCTTCAATCGCAATCTCTTACGGCATCTTTAGTCATCTTTTCGCTGCGTAATGTTATACCAGCTTTTAGCTGGTCTAATATCAGACAGCCCATGTTAAGTATGGCCGTCGTTCCCGTGTCGAATTTCAACGTTTTCCGACGTACTCTATTTTTTTTACGTAAGTCGTCTGGGAATAGGAATGTCCGTAAACGACGCTACTCCAAAAAAAGACGTATTGACGTGATTTCGCGCAATGCACGGCGGGAAATTCCTGAACGGAGCATACGCAGTTCGATCGCTGAGGGGACCCGCCTAATTTAAATGCTTCACGCCCCCTAATCGCGTATTTCGAATACGCGGCGAGAAATAGACTACGCCGCCGTAGCGTACGGGCAAAAATCAACCAGAATTCCATTTTAGGGCCTGGTAAAATACGGCAGCGTAGAGTATTTCGATTACGCAGCAGAATATTAAGTGTATCTGAATCTGGCCCTTAGTCTTTAAATGGTTAAACTAAGAACTTCTACACACAGTCCAGTTCTTTGATAAGTAGCAACATTGTAACTCTTTTCTCAAAACTTGGCAGGCTGCCCAGAGACAAGTCTCTCCTCCAGGCAACTTGCAATGACTTCTGTATCGTAGAAGTCAAAGCAAGTCGCGCTGAAGAGTAAAACGGCTTTTTAAAAAAAAAACAATCGGCCGATTTAAAAAGTGCCAAAAATCGGCCAATATATCGGTCGACCTCAAGTATTAACCCTTTAAAGGGTATTAAACCTTTATCCCGCTGCATTTCCGGCGGTATAGCGCCGCTATTTTTAGCGGCGCTATACCGCCACCGCGGCTCCCGATCCAGTGTGAAAGCGGCCTTAGGTTACACATACAACAAAAAAAATTGAGCATATTCGCAAGGTTTTTAAGACGCAATTAAATCCTGTAATGATCAGGTGTGTTTTTTTTTTTTGTATTTTTTTTAAAAAAAAATTTCATGTGAAATTGTAGCTCTATATCCTGCAGGCTGCATCTTTTTAATCTCTGTATGAGGCCCTGTTAACTTTTGAGTAGACCTGCATGATTCTGGCTAAAATGAGAACCATGATGTAACATCTTCTTTCACAATATACAAAAAAATTGGGCTAATTTTGCTGTTTTTATTTTTTATTCATTAAAGCAGAGGTTCACCCTGAAAATCAACTATCTGCCATTAGATCCAGCACACTGCTGACATCTGGAGTATGCTTTTTTTTTTTTTTTTCTGTACTTATCCTTTTATCAGGCTTCTTATCCGGCTCTGAGCGGGGATTCCTGCGAGGGAATAGGCGTTCCTAAGACAAGCGTAGTTGATTGACGTGCTGGTAAAATGCGTCACGCCTTCCGAAAATACCCAAAGTGACACTCGGCTGTTTACGGCGCTATACGGCGCCTGTGCCTGCCGTGTAGAGCTGACTGCGCAGGCGCCGTAAATTGCAGAGTCATTTCTGGTATTTTTTTGGAAGGCGTGACGCGCTTTACCAGCACGTCAATCAACTACACTTGTCTTAGGAGGCCTATTCCCCCTCAGGAATCCCCGATCGGAGCCGGATAAGAAGCCTGATAAAACGATAAGTACAGAAAAAAAAAAAACAGCATACTGCAGATGTCAGCAGTATGCTGGATCTAATGGCAGATAGTTGATTTAGGGTGAACCTCCGCTTTAAAGAGCATGTATTTATTTTTTCTAAATTGCATTTGAAAAACGCTGCGCAAATACACTGTGACATAAAATATTGCAACGACCACCATTTTATTCTCTAGGGTCTCTGCTAAAAAGAGTAAGCAACAATGTCAGAAATGGTTTGGTCTTTAAATGGTTAAAGTGGAGTTTCTATCCCAAATGTTTTTTCATTATTGTGCTCATTAGACCTAAAAAAAAAAGGAAAAAAAAATAAAAAATGTTTTACTCATCTGGAAATGCCTGTTGCTATGCGGTCTCACAAAATCTGCCTTTGAAATCACCTAGGATTCTGACATCTCCCTCTAATGCTCCTGGGAAATGTGTGTCATCATTTCCCAGGATGCAGTGCGCTGTCCAATTATCACTCCCCATCCAAGACTTCCAGGAAGTAAGTGCTTGTGGGCTTCACAATGCCCACAAGCAAACTGACAACGGTGTGGACATAGTTTATAAAACGATCTTTTTTGAATAACTATGCAGCGCGGTGGCGGATTGTAAAATAGTAAGTGACCGGATTTATATTATAAAAACGCATTATGAAAGGACATACATTTAAAAAATGCTAATTGTGGTTGGAACCCCGCTTTAAACTTCCTTCGTCTACACGCCGGAGTTCACTTATTTGCGTGTTGTATTAAAACTTGGCAGGCTACCTGGATTTTGTTTATCCAGCTTTGAGAACTCTCTGCACTTGTTAGAAAAATCGTGACATGCTGTTTTGAAGATTGGTATCGATTCTTCACGATTAAAGAAGTTTGTAAAGGAAATGTTTTATTTTTTTTGCCTAAAATGAATGTCTGCAAGGTAGACAGACAGAATAGTGTAATGATTATTTAAAAAAATGAGTAAATACCTATTAAAGGGGAGGTTCACGTGTAAAAAAAAAATACTTGCGGTAAATACCGTTTTCCATACGTATGTTCACCGCAGCTTCCGGGTATGATGGTCGGGGTTGGGCGTTCCTAATTGACTGACAGCATCCTGACCGACGCATACAGCGCGTCACGAGTAGCCGAAACAAGCCTAACGTCGGTGCGGCTCTGTACGACGCCTGCGCACCGACGTTCGGCTTCTTTCGGCTACTCGTGACGCGCTGTATGCGTCGGTCAGGATGCTGTCAGTCAATTAGGAACGCCCAACCCCGACCATCATACCCGGAAGCCGCGGTGAACATACGTATGGAAAACGGTATGTACCGCAAGTATTTTTTAACAAAAACTACAGATTCTCATTAAAATTAATAGCCTAAATGCAAGGTTAATTTTTTTTTTTTTTTTATGTGAACCTCCCCTTTAAATTCCTTCATGTATATCGCCTCCGGAGTTCTAGTTTCTGTTCTCTCATTCACTTCCTGGTTTGTGGCGCTCGTTCATGTAAAAATTACATTGCCCAGTAATTCACACCTCTTTGAAGTCTCTAAGGCGGCGTACACACGATCGGACATATCCGATGAAAACGGTCCGCGGACCATTTCCATCGGATATGTCCGATCGGGAGTTTGATCCGATGGCGTGTACACACAATCGGATCAAACTCCCCGCCGCCGGACGGCGCGGTGACGTAGTGGTGACGTTGACGCCGCTGCGTCACCGCCACGTCACCGCACCAGGAAGTAAAACACTTCCGCGCATGCGCCGAATCCATTCGGCTGCGGCGCGGCGGCGGTGGGGGCCGACATGTCTGCTGGTAAGTGTACTAACCAGCAGACATGTCGGGCGGACAGATTCCCACCGGATAGATTTCAAAGCTTGCTTTGAAATCTGTCGGGTGGAGAAATCTGTCCGCTAGCCCATACACACGAGCGGAGATGTCTGCTGAAACGGTCCATCGGACCGTTTTCAGCGGACATATCCCCTCGTGTGTACGCGGCCTAACACGTAGAGAGCGTCCTGCCACACAGATGTAGTTCCCAGGAGGTGGCGAGCACGTTACTGACCACTGCAGTAAAGCCTCCCTTCACGGTGGTCAGTAACAATCAGACAAGCAGGAAGTGAACAGAGAAGAACTTCTGAGCAAAAACGAACAATGAGGATGTGAAAAGAGGAATGTCTGCAGGTAAAGGATGCATATTATGAAAAAAAGTTTTCCTTTACAACCCCTTTAATCTTGCAGCTCTACTCCTGTTTGACTTAAAGCGGATGGCCCATTGAAATTTTTTTTTTTAAAAGCCAGCAGCTACAAATACTGCAGCTGCTGACTTTTAAAAATAGGACACTTACCTGTCCTGGAGTCCAGCGGCGTCCGCAGCAGAGGACGAGCGATCGCTCGTCACTCTGCTGCTCCCCCCTCTATCCACGGTGAGGGAACCAGGAAGTGAGGCGCTGTGGCTTCACTGCCCGGTTCCCTACAGCGCATGCGCGAGTCGCGCTGCGCCCGCCGATTGGCTCCCGCTGTGTGCTGGGAGCCAAGAGTTCCCAGCACACAACGGGGAAAACCCGACTTTTGCCCGAGACTGCGGGCCGGAAGTGGGTGAAGATACCTGTCATTAGCCAGGTATCTGCACCCCCCTCCCCCCTGTAAGGTGTCAAATGTGAGGGGGGGAGGGTTCCGATCAGCGGATCTTCACTTTAGGGTGGAGATCCGCTTTAAATCCCATGCAGACTTGCACGATCATGTCAAATGCGCCCGGTTCAGTGCAGAAATTTGGTACATGAGCTCTTCTTTTTTTTTTTGGAGCAGAGGGAGGCCGTTCAAAAATGCACCACTAAATCGCACAAAAAAACAGCAATGTGCAGCATCATTCAGGCATGAACAGGGTCTTGGTGCAGACATGCACTTACACTAAAGTGTGTAACATGCGCCTCAGTCCTACAGATTTGAACGCAGGGCATGTTTACGCGCCTGTTGTGAAGTTATGCTCTATTATGTGTGTTTACGTTTTTGTGTGTAAACACACAACTTTTTTTTTCTTCTTCTTCTTTTCTAGCTGCCTCTCTGCCAAAATCAGAACGTATAGCTAATTTTAGAAATCTAAATTATTTACTTGTATTAAACTCAACATGTTGCTGTCCAAGATTTATTTAACTGGCAATTTCATTGTTGTGTTTGGCACAGGATGGTGGCAGTCAGTACTGTGAAGATGGAGGATGGGAAAGTCTCCTGTGAGACCCCCGAGGGAACCGTCATAAATTTCAACATCAACCAGCGGTCCTGCATGGACGGTCTGCTGGATATCATCAAGAATGTCCGACTGGTTAAAAAAGATGGACAATACAAGCAGCCAGCTAGAGAGCCTGCCTCCGGAGTATATCTAGGAGTTGGGGTAAGAGTACATCATTGGATTTTTCTTTCTGTTTTTGTATAGTAAATCATAATGGTAGTAAAAAAGCACATTTAAAAAGCAACCTAAGCTAGTCTAAAATTAACCACTTGAGACCTGCGCAATAGACGAAAGACGTCCACAGCGCGGCTCTCAAGTGCCGAGTGGACGTCTTTGGACGTCCTTTTATGTGCATTACCTGCGCGCGCCGCTGGGGGGCGTGCAGCGGATAAACACTGTGCCCGGCGCATCGCTGAGGAGCCGATGCGTTTGCCTGGTGGCTGCGATGTCCTGTCCGCCAGGTACCTACGATCGGCGGTAAAAGCAGGGACGTGAAGCTCTATGTGTAAACACAGAGCTCCACGTCCTGTCAGGGAAAAAGACCTATCTGTGTCCCTTGTACATAGGGACACAGCATCAGTCGCCTACCCCAGTCGGTCCCCTCCCCCCACAGTTAGAACACACCCAGGAAATACATTTAACCCCTTCCTCACCCCCTAGTGTTAACCCCTTCCCTGCCAGTCACATTTATTCAGTAATTGGTGCATTTTTGTAGCGCTGATCGCTGTATAAATGTGAATGGTCCCAAAATTGTGTCAAAAGTGTCCGATGTGTCCGCCGTAATATCGCAGGCCTGACAAAAAAAAACGCAGATCGCCGCCATTACTAGTAAAAAATTAAAAAATAAATCGCACATCTATCCCCTATTTTGTAGGCGCTATAACTTTTGCGTAAACAAATATACGCTTTTTGCGATATTTTTGTTAAAAAAAATAAAAATGTAGAATACGTATCGGCCTAAACCGAGGAAACAAATATAAAAAAAAAAAAAATTGGGATATTATAATAACAAAATAAAACTTTTTTATTTTATTTTTTCGCTATAAAAAAAAAAAAACGCAGAGATGATCAAATACCACCAAAAGAAAGCTTTATTTGTGGGAAAAAAAATTATAAAAATATAATTTGGGTACAGTGTATGACCACGCAATTGTCATTCAAAATGCGTCAGCGCTGAAAATTGGTCTGGGCAGGAAGGGGGTTTGAGTGCCCAGTAATGAAGTGGTTAAAGCGGAGTTTCACCCTAAATATAAGATCTCCCATGCGCTTCAGCATACTGGCGTCAGCGCCAGTATGCTGGTTTTTTTTTTTTTTATAGCACACTTACTGTTTTATCGTAGAAATCCTTTTCTGTCCCCCGCGGTGGACGGCGCCAGTACAGCGCGTCACATCTTCCTAAGATACCCGATATGGACTCGGGTATTTCCGGCGCTATGCGGCGCCTGCGCACAGACCTAGGAGCTGACTGCGCAGGCGCCGTATTTCTCCGAGTCCTACGGCTATGGCGCGTCACGCCCTCCGAAATAGGACTCGGAGAAATACGGCGCCTGCGCAGTCAGCTCCTAGGTCTGTGCGCAGGCGCCGCATAGCGCCGGAAATACCCGAGTCCATATCGGGTATCTTAGGAAGATGTGACGCGCTGTACTGGCGCCGTCCACCGCGGGGGACAGAAAAGGATTTCTACGATAAAACAGTAAGTGTGCTATAAAAAAAAAAAAAACCCAGCATACTGGCGCTGACGCCAGTATGCTGAAGCGCATGGGAGATCTTATATTTAGGGTGAAACTCCGCTTTAAGGTAACAGCAGCTCTGAAGAGCAAGCACATAGTGGGCTTAATGTTCAAATTGATCTCTGTGCATCACTCTTGGATCATAACCCCAGACTGTATAGGAGGTGTAAACTTTTACCCAAGTTAAAGCGGGGGTTCACCCAAAAATCAACTTTCTGCAGTTAGATCCAGCATACTGCTGACATCTGCAGTATGCTGGTCTCCTTTTTTTTTGTACTTATCATTGTAGCAGTATTTCTTCTATGGCTCCGAGGGCGGGAATCCTGCGGGGATTGGGCATTCCCAAAGGCAAGCAAGTTGATTGACTGCTTTCGATGGTGCTTCACGGCTTCCGAAAATAGCCGAAGTGACTCGACAATTTACGGAAGCCGTGACGCGCTATCGAAGGCCGTCAATCAACTTGCTTGCTTTTGGGAACACCCATTCCCCACAGGATTTTTCCGTTTGGAGCCATAGAAGAAATACTGCTAAAACGATAAGTACCAAAAAAAAAAAGACCAGCATACTGCAGATGTCAGCAGTATGCTGGATCTAACTGCAGAAAGTTGATTTTTGGGTGAACCTCCACTTTAAGATTTAAGCCACACCCCTTCTTTACATTGGATAGACTGAAAGATAAGCACATACTACTCTTTTGCATGCTTAACAGTTCTGTTTTTTTATGGTTCTTCACCTCAATTATACATCACAGGTTACAGCAAAATGAGTTCTTAGATTAATGGGTTGTTCCACCTTAAGATGATTGGACACAAAAAGCAAATCTTGACCCAGCCCTCCCAGGAATACCTTTTTTTTTTTTTATTTTTTTTTTTTTTTTTTTTTTCTGTTATCATAGGTGATGGACCTGTTCTCTCTGCTGGGATAGTCTTTCTACTAATAAATCCTCTACAACTACTTTTGCTGATTCTCTGTGCTCTATAGCGGCAGTTTTCTGGATTTGTCCTTACAATTTCAGGACTGTACCCGTATCCTGGTGGTAAGAATAGGGAAGGCCTATAAATGGCATTAAATCTTGTGGCGCTTACCTTGCCAGGTTAGTGCATTGCTTGGGTTAGCTGGTGGGATGCTGTACAGATCCAGAGCTGTGGTCTGCTGAGGACCCTTCAGAGTATGCCTGACCAGGACAAAGTGAAGACTGATCGGTTTGTCGGCCCTATGTGTTGCATAAGTAACCGCTATTGTGGGTGGATTTTTCTAGTGCTTTTTTTCCTGCCTCTGGGCTGTATGGGGGGTGTGACAGACTCACCCGGGACATCCCTGAACCATCTTATGTCTAAAATCATCCTATGTCCAATAGGGGCATAGGATGACTGAGAAATTCAGAGCATTTTCTCAGCTCGGCTGTGCCTCGGCAGATGTGTTCTGTCTGCATTTGCTACTTTGCTGGCATGGTTCGGGAGGGCATATCGTTCATGTGTAGGCACTATTTTGGATTCATTCTCTTTCGCAACTGGACATCAAACGAGCAAGTCTTACTATGCATTATACTCGGCACAGCCCACAGGGTGACCAGGGACCTTTTTGCCTCCAAATGGTGGGACACTGAGGTTACTTCTCCCTTGATCCAGTAACCCTGAGTAGTGCACCCTTATGGGCACAGTGGGCATATCGGATATGGAACTATGGATGGGAATAGGGTCCAGGGGACAAAACTCCCACATTCTTGTTAAACTAAATTAACACCTCCCAACACACACACTTGGACCCCTGCTGATTTTGTACATTTGCCCACTGACAAATGATGACAAGGCTATCATTTTAATTGTGTGTGTGTTTGTTTCTTTTTTTTTTTTAACAGTGAGATAAATAACAAAAATATCCAGAAAAACGCATAAAAGTTATAAATTGATTTGGGTTTTTAATGAGTGAAATTGATTCCCCCCCTAATCAATCGGCAAGATTTCTGGCTCCCAGGTGTCTTCTATAGAGATAACAAGCTGAGATTAGAAGAACTGTCTTAAAGGGGGAGTGCTCATCTCGGCTTGTTGCCTGTAAAAAAAAAAAAAAAATGCCTGTCCACAAAAGCAATCAATTGGATTCC
Organism: Rana kukunoris; assembly: GCA_029574335.1. NCBI lineage: Eukaryota > Metazoa > Chordata > Amphibia > Anura > Ranidae > Rana > Rana kukunoris. The sequence goes on along the minus strand of CM056056.1, from coordinate 170,907,506 downwards.
AATCTCTCCACCTTGGCCAAGACCAAAGAGCTGTCCAAGGATGTCAGGGACAAGATTATAGACCTACACAAGGCTGGAATGGGCTACAAGATCATCGCCAATTAGCTTGGTGAGAGGGTGACAACCAGGCGTCATTAGGGCTTGGCTTGGGGGGCTGGAGCCCCAAGTCTATTCCGCATCCGATCACATTGTTGGCCCCAAGCGTCTGGGAGTCAGGACCTGATGGCGACGGTGGCCGAGTGCGCTGGCGGCACTCGGCCACTTTCAGGATCCTGACTCCCAGACGCTCGGGGCAACAATGTGACCGGATGCTGCCCCGCCTTCTGGAGCCTGCAGCGCCAATGGCGGGACGTGTGACGTCCATCATAGGTGCTGCAGGCTCCACGGCGGGAATTACAATTCGGCCGCCGGCCCCTCGGCGACTGCCCTGCTGTGACCGCGCACACCAAGACTGAGCTAAGGTAGGTCAGTGCACTCACTGTGAGCTGTTACTGATCTTTTTTTAAATATTACTTGTAAAAGCTCTTCATATAGGTTCACTGTGAACCTATATGAAGAGCTTTTACAAGTAATATCATTTAAAAAAAGATCACCTGTTCTTTTCACCTGTCTGTTCGGACATGGTCAGGTCAGTGTATGTAGGTTATGTCGGTGTGTGTACACACACGTAGGTCACCCTGCGCCACTCCACCGACCGCGCCTGAACTCCCCCCCGGTGCCGGATTGGCTTCGGGCTGAAGCCCCTGGTCTTTTTGCCACCTAGCAATGCCCCTGGTGACAACGGTCGGTGTGATTGACAGTTTTGCGTTTCTTCCATTTGTGAACAATCTCCCTCGGTCTGGAGCTCCATGCAAGATCCCACTCCATGGAGTTTTGATGATCATGAGAACGATAAGGAATCAGCCCAGAACTACACGGGAGAATCTTGATCAATGATCTCAAGGCAGCTGGGACCATAGTCGCCAAGAAAACAATTGGTTATGAAATCGTGCAGCGTCCGCAAGGTCCCCCTTCTCAAGAAAGCGCATGTAAAGGCCTGTCTGACGTTTTCTAAGGAACATCTGAATGATTCAGAGGAGAACTGGGTGAAAGTGCTGTGGTTAGATGAAACTAAATTCAAGCCCTTTGGCATCAACTCAATTCACTGTGTTTGGAGGAGGAATGCTGCTTATGACTTTAAGAACACCATCCCTACCATCAATCATGGAGGTGGAAACATTATGCTTTAGGGGTGTGTTTCTGCTAAGGGGACAGGACAACTTCACTACATCAAAGGGATGTACCATCAAATCTTGGTTGAGAACCCCCTTTCCTCAGCCAGGTCATTGAAAATGGGTCATGTGTAGGGGCGTGAACCTCAATGGGGTTCAGGCTGAATATTTGCTGCCATTTTTAAAATTATAAAGTGTAGAGATGTGTGCACCCTGGGAGTAAACACACTGGACATCTGTTCAGTACAGCTACTTCCTTATCTCTGATTTATTACAGGCCGCGCCAAGCTCTTTACACACAGAACAATAGCGCGCACGTCACTGCTATGCAAATATAGGTCTAAAAAGACACATCCGGTTGGCTGAAGCTTGCTCATCACTTGGCCAGCCTTCTCACTTCCTCATTCTTTGTAATGCGTGTCTTCAGCCATCCTTGACTCGTGGGAGGGGATATTCGTAGAGGCCATTTTGAGTAAGGACGTTATTAAAGCAGATTATATATACTAGGTAGAATATAGACTTTATAGTATAGAACAGATGCATAGAAACATGTATATACATGAGAAAATGGTCATTTTTATGACATTCCTTCACGTATGCATGACAGACTCCAAACACATGGCCAAGGCAACAAAAGAGTGGCTCAAGAAGATGCACATAAAGGTCCTGGAGGGTCCTAGTCAGTCTCCAGACCTTAATCCCATAGGAAATATGTGGAGGAAAGTCAAGGTTCGTGTTGCCAAGCATCAGCCTGGAAACGTTAATGACTTGGAGAGTATCTGTAAAAAAGAGTGGGGAAAAAATCCCTCCGGAGAAGTGTGCAAACCTGGTGGCCAACTACAAGAAACGTCTGACCTCTGTGATTGCCATCAAGGGTCATGTGTTGCGAAGGGGTGAAGTACTTATTTCACTCATTAAAAATCCAAATCCACCAAATTTTTGAAATGCGTTTTTCTGGATATTTTTGTTCTGTCTCTCAGTTTAAAAAAAAAAATTTAGACTGATAATTTTTGCCACTGGGCGAACGTACAAAATCAGCAGGGGATCAAATACTTTATTCCCTTCGCTGTGTGTATAATATTAGGGCTGCGGAAATTAATGATTAATTCCTTGATCGTTAATTTTTTTGATCGCTCAAAATAATTTTGATCGTTACTCGCCTCTCCGCCGGCTTCCGGGAGTTCGTCATAGGAAAGGCCGTGGCTCAGTAGAAGCGCGCTCTCTCTCCCTCTCCCTCTCCCTCTCAGCAAGTGGTTATATGTCAAAAGTAAGGTACAAATGCGCAACCTTTTATGTGCAAACAAAGGTGCAGGTGAATAAACTACTTAACTTGGATCGTTCAGTGTGATATAACCGAAAACACACAAAGTCCAATACATGGTGGCTGAAAAAACAGCTTGCTGTCATCTGAGGGGGAAGGTGGACCTGAGGGGGAACTGATGGGACTGTAAAAAGGACCAATAAGAAAGCGGTTGTTGGGGGGCGGGATGTTCCAAATCCTGTATAAAAGTGTGCTGTGTACTTTCAATAAAGTGTGTCCTGTTTACATTCATCATTAAGCCTTGGCTCATGTATGGATTATTTGGCGATTCCAAGGATATTCCTACTCGTGGAACATTGGGTGATTTATTTTATGGAAGAAGGGAATGCTTGACGGGGATATGTTCGACTACCGTCACAGTATACTACATTAAGGCTTACCTCCTAGGTGTTTACAATATCTCCTTAACCCACATGGTTAAGGAGATATTTGCAGAAAAGCAGGCGCCGATGTCTACGGCGCATGTGATCCGTAGACAACGGCGCAGGCGCACTGAGCGTAGCGGCTCTTGTATGGGAGCCTGCCAGAAATGTGTGCAAGCACGGGGATCGTGCCCATCTGCGCGCATGCATGGGAGTGACGTCCTCGCCGCTCCGGCCAGTCGGAGCGGTGATACCCAGAAGTCACTCCGGGTATCGGCGGCGACGGAGGACGTGTCCGAGGACCGCTGCGGGGGCTTCGATCTAAGGTAATTGATAATGAGTTAGTATGCCTAGCATACTAGCTTATTATTATGCCTTTGCCTTGCAGGTTTTTTCTGTTTTATAATTTAAGGGTATACAACCGCTTTAAAGTTATTTCAAGCAGCTCTACAGCCACTTGATCACTGTTAAAGTACAGAGAAGGAACAGCATTCCTGTTCTTCCCAGGAGCCTGGGAACGTGAAACCGGCTGGGATAGCTTAACATGGAGACAGGGCTGTCTTTTGTGAACATCTGTTCACTTCCTTAGGCGTTGATGCATACTTAAAGTGATAATATAGCTTCACTTTTTTTATTCTATGGAAAATTGTACCTGACTGTAATATATTATGTATGACATCTGCCTGTGGCTACTATTGAGCTTGTATGCATCAATACGTTTTTGTATTTTATTTAATCAATAGGAATGTCGCACCCTATTTAAGCCCCATGGGCAAATTGGTGCAACAGTTGACCCTGGAACCATTGCCTTGCCTGGAGTATCTGGGCTTTGACCTGGACAAGGCCCTGGCATGCATGATCCTTTCCCAGGATAAACTTCAGGCGGTTCCGATCCATGGTATGGGAGTTGCATCTGCTAAAATGCCCCTTTGCGGCTTTTGCTTGATTATAACCACCTTCAAGGCTGTCCCATATGCTCAGTTTCGTTCAGAAAAAATAGATCTATCTATCTCTCAGACCAAAAGTTAACACACATTCCAAGAGTTTTCTTTATTTTCATGACTATGAAAATTGTAGATTCACACTGAAGGCATCAAAACTATGAATTAACACATGTGGAATTATATACATAACAAAAAGTGTGAAACAACTGAAAATATGTCATATTCTAGGTTCTTCAAAGTAGCCACCTTCTTGCTTTGATTACTGCTTTGCACACTCTTGGCATTCTCTTGATGAGCTTCAATGGGTAGTCACCTGAAATGGTCTTCCAACAGTCTTGAAGGAGTTCCCAGAGATGCTTAGCACTTGTTGGCCCTTTTGCCTTCACTCTGCGGTCCAGCTCACCCCAAACCATCTCGATTGGGTTCAGGTCCGGTCAGGGCCGGTACAAGGCAGGGGCGGATGACCCTGGCGCTACCATTTGCGGACGGGAGGGGGGCGCAGGTGAAGTGCCGTCAGTGTGCTTCACTGTACACACTAGCCGGCGCCCTAGCTGTACTGTAGTCATCTGTAACTGACTACTGTTATGTGCTGAGTGCGCTCCTGCACCCAGCACAAGCCTACACAGTCCACACCAGCCATACCTGTCAGCGCTGCTCCTTCTCTCCCCCTATGAAGGAAATTTGTAGTCTCGTCCCGGCAGCGTGACATCATTCACAGCCGGAGGCGGGATAGGAGGAGAGAAGAAAGCTGCTGCCGAAACTGCGGGAGGAGCCGCTGAGGAGGAATCAGCAGAAGTTCAGTAAGTTCAGTGGGTGTGTGTGTGTGTGTGTGTGTGTGCATCACCAGGACTTTTTCACCTCTGGCAGCCCTCTCCTCTCCTTTCTGTTAGCTTTGGGCACTCAGTCACTGCTGCTGCCCTCGAGCACAATTCTGCTCCCAGCACTGTAAGCTAGTGATTGCAGAGGCAGCTTGTCCCTGCTTGCTGCTCTTACATTGCAGCACAAAGCTGAGGAGCTCTGAAACTCCCCCTCGGCTCTGTGCTACAGCAGACGGGGCTCTCTGCACTCTGCTGAATTAAGAAAAAAAAAAAAGCCTGTCTGTGCATACCATAGAGACTGGTGCCCGTCAGAAGAGGTGAGGGATTGCCAAAGCCTGAGGTGCAGAGAGGAGTGCACTGTAAAGGTGTGGGGGAGGGGGGGAATATGTGCTGAGAGAGAGAACAGTGAAAGAGGGGGTTAGCAGAGAGAAGAGGGGGGGGATTTGTGCAGAGGGGGATCTGGAGGAATTTGTACATGGAGAAGATCTGGAGGGATTTGTACATGGAGATCTGGGGGGATTTGTGCAGAGGGGGGATCTGGAGGGATTTGTACATGGAGATCTGGGGGGATTTGTGCAGAGGGGGGATCTGGAGGGATTTGTACATGGAGATCTGGGGGGATTTGTGCAGAGGGGGGATCTGGAGGGATTTGTACATGGAGTAGATCTGGGGGGGGATTTGTGCAGAGGGGGGATCTGGAGGGATTTGCACATGGGTATCTGGAGGGATTTGCACATGGGTATCTGGAGGGATTTGCACATGGGTATCTGGAGGGATTTGCACATGGGTATCTGGAGGGATTTGTACATAGAGGAGATCTGGGGGGATTTGTGCAGAGAGGGAATTGTACATGGAGATCTGGGGGGATTTGTGCAGAGGGGGATCTGGAGGGAATTGTACATGGAGATCTGGGGGGATTTGTGCAGAGGGGGATCTGGAGGGAATTGTACATGGAGATCTGGGGGGATTTGTGCAGAGGGGGGATCTGGAGGGATTTGTACATAGAGATCTGGAGGGATTTGTGCAGAGGGGGGATCTGGAGGGATTTGTACATGGAGATCTGGGGGTAATTTGTGCAGAGGGAGGATCTGGAGGGATTTGTACATGGAGATCTGGGGGGAATTTGTGCAGAGGGAGGATCTGGAGGTATTTGTACATGGAGGAGATCTGGAGGCATTTGTACATGGAGATCTGGGGGGATTTGTGCAGAGGGGGGATCTGGAGGGATTTGTACATGGAGATCTGGGGGATTTGTGCAGAGGGGGATCTGGAGGGATTTGTACATGGAGATCTGGGTGGATTTGTGCAGAGGGGGGATCTGGAGGGATTTGTACGTGGAGATCTGGGGGGATTTGTGCAGAGCGGGATCTGGAGGGAATTGTACATGAAGATCTGGGGGGATTTGTGCAGAGGGGGGATCTGGAGGGATTTGTACATGGAGATCTGGGGAGGATTTGTGCAGAGGGGGGATCTGGAGGGATTTGTACATGGAGATCTGGGGGGGATTTGTGCAGAGGGGGGATCTGGAGGGATTTGTACATGGAGATCTGGAGGGATTTGTGCAGAGGGGGGATCTGGAGGAATTCGTACATGGAGGAGATCTGGGGTGGGATTTGTGTGTACCACTGCTGCTGCCCTCGAGCCCTTGAGCACAATTCTGCTCCATAGAGACCGGTGGCCGCCAGAAGAGGAGAGGGATTGCCAAAGCCGGAAGTTGTGCAGAGAGGAGTGCACTGTAAAGGTGTGGGGGAATATGTGCTCAGAGAGGCACAGATAGTCACAATAGTGACGATGAATGGTGATGATAATTGGGGGGGGGGGGGGGCGCAGTATGCCTCCTTCGCCCTGGGCACCAAATGACCTTGTCCCAGCACTGGGTCCGGTGACTGTGGAGGCCAGGTCATCTGGCGCAGCATCCCATCTCTCCTTCTTGGTCAAATAGCCCTTACACAGCCTGGAGGTGTGTTTGGGGTCATTGTCCTGTTGAAAAATAAATGATGGTCCAACTAAACGCAAACCGGATGGAATAGCATGCCGCTGCAAGATGCTGTGGTAGCCATGCTGGTTCAGTATGCCTTCAATTTTGAATAAATCCCCAACAGTGTCACCAGCAAAGAACCCCCACACCATCACACCACCTCCTCCATGCTTCACGGTGGGAACCAGGCATGTAGAGTCCATCCGTTCACCTTTTCTGCATCGCACAAAGACACGGTGGTTGGAACCAAAGATCTCAGGCGCCGTACACACGGCCGAGGTTCTCGCTGAAAACCAGCGAGAACCTCGCTGGAATGCACATTCCAGCGAGGACCTCGGCCGTGTGTACGGTCTCGGCGAGCTTCCCGTCGGGAAGCCCGTCGAGCCGAAATAGAGAGCACGCTCTCTATTTCCTCGACGGCCGCCTGGAAGAATGGCTGGTTGCCATTCCCGTCGGGCGGGTCGCCGAATTCGACGGCCGGGAGAGAACCTCGACGGGCGGAACGATGTGTTCTGCCCGTCGAGGTTCTCTGCCGTGTGTACGGCGCCTCAAATTTGGACTCATCAGACCAAAGCACAGATTTCCACTGGTCTAATGTCCATTCCTTGTGTTCTTTAGCCCAAACAAGTCTCTTCTGCTTGTTGCCTTTCTTTAGCAGTGGTTTCCTAGCAGATATTCTACCATGAAGGCCTGATTCACACAGTCTCCTCTTATCAGTTGTTCTAGAGATGTGGCTACTTTGAAGAACCTAGAATATGACATATATTTTCAGTTGTTTCACACTTTTTTGTTATGTATTTAATTCCACATGTGTTCATAGTTTTTGATGCCCCCAGTGTGACTCTACAATTTTCATAGTCATGAAAATAAAGAACACTCTTTGAATGAGAAGGTGTCCAAACTTTTGGTGTGTGTGTAAAAAACATAGGACTTTAACAGTTGCCAACTATAACCCCAAATAAGAAAAGTGAGTAAATGTATAAAAAAATACACAGGTTTAATTTACAAGTTCAGCTCCACAAGGGGAGCCGTCACACCAGAATCAATGCAGCTTATGAGGAGCTCACTGAGGCCAATCCTTACTTTAAAAAAGATGGTGACAATGAACTCCCAAATCCAAAGGTCTGACGAGCAATATGTATTAATGGGTGGAATTCACAACTATACGTTTTTTTCCATTTCAGTGCTTAAAGATTGTCTCCAAAGCCGGTCCTAGCTGCTGCCTACATACATTGGTTTCTCTCCAGCTTTTTTCATGCAAGTGTAGCGCCCCCTTACTTTTAGTATGGGCACTACGCTAAAGTTAGTGGGGAGAGTTGTGTTGCTTTCACTCATAATTTTGCTAAATTTGGGTTGCTGTCATTTCAGAACTGTCCTGTGGGTCAGTCTGCGCTTCGGGGGTGCGATCCCACTCCCGGGCGACAGATGGCGTCAGGGGTTCTGGCGGAGCCACCTTTCCCCAGCAGCCAATTGGAGGAGTTTTCCCTCGCAGAGCATGCTAGGGAGGGGTATATCTGGGGCAGATGCCGTTTTTCGGGGGTTCTTTGCGGGTTCCTGGCACCTTCAGGGTGTGCGCATCCAACAGACCCCGGCGTTATGGCCTACCAGACCGGGGTCGCAAGTTATGCGGAGTTCCTGACTGATGCTGTTGCGGGGCCCCAGTGACTTGCTGGGTCCCCTCACCCTTATGAAAGAGATCCTAAGCTGCTGGCTGTACGGTGGGGAATTGGCTCAAAGAAAAACCCGGAGGCAGGTTATCTGAGAGACTTGAACGAACCATCGGGGATCTAGTGGCCAACCCATTGACAGGTATATTTCTGCTGTCAACTGGTCACCCAAACGTGATTGACTGGAGGGATTCGCTCTGCTGTTCATTGTCAGCATAGAGCCTGTGGCAGAGGCCTCATCTGACATCTCAATCTAAACTAGAGCCAGGTCCGTGGCGAGGACTTGTTCCTTCCAGCAGCCCTAAAGTGGCACTCCGGCTGCCAGGATTGTGGCAGAAGTCTGTCCGGGGAGGCCCTTCACCCACTCTGGCTAGAGTAGTGACGTACAATACAGTTACTGAAAGCAGGCTTGCTTTCTGTTCATCCAAGTCTGATACTGCAAGGTTTTCTTCATTTCACCAATCTGGCCTATCTGCCTCCTGTTGATGTTGGTCGTGTTGGACCTAAGAAATAAAGCATTTGGAAAACCTTAACTATTGACTGGACATTCGCTCACTGCTCTGCTCACCAATTTCACCCTTGAACAACACTTGGGTAACTTAATACGCTGATCCCAAATCAACCAGCGGCCCTTGAGGGGGTATCACTACACAAGGTTACTTTTCTTGTGGCAATTGCTACAATTACACTCCATGCACACTGAAGCTGATAAAAGCTTTGCAGGGAGCCTTGCAACGTTTTTTAGTGTTTTTGCAATAGCTTTAATCGGCGTTTTTTCAGTGTAGCTTTTATCAGCTTTTTTTTTTTTTTGACAGATAAAAAAATGCAGGCGCCGCTGTTTTTGACCCTTTTTTTTTGGGGGTGTTTTTTAGCATTTTTTTCCCTCCAAAAAACGGCACTTTGAACGCAAATTTTGGGCGTTCAGAAAAAAGCCAATAAACTCCAAAGTTCATTAACACTGAAAAACACCCAGGTGTGCATGGGCACATAGGCTAACATAGAGTTCAGTTTATGGGCTTTAAAAAAAAAAGCCAAAACGCCAAACTGCAGTTTATCAGCTTCAGTGTGCATGGAGTCTTAGGATTTCTGTAACTTGCAGCCGTGTCCTAGTATTATACAAGGATTAGGTTGTTTGTGGGACTGCAAAGCTCCTTCCTGCTCCAGGTGGTCTCAGCGTTTCCTTTGTTTTAGTGGTGTTGCCTTCTTGTCTGGCTCCAAAACATCAGGGCTAATTCCCTGCACATTTTTTGGATGTGACTAGTGTTTAACTGTGGCCAGGGCTTCGCATAGCCACAGTATTGATATGTCAATCCCTGTTTACTACTTTTTGGTCTAAGGTACACTTAAAGTGATACTAAAACATTATCCCTTTTCTTTCAGTATTTGAATGATTGCAATGTAATTATTTTAAAGAGGAGTTCCACCCAAAAAAACTACCTTTGCTTAATCCACTCCTCACCCCCATACATGCCACATTTGGCATGTAATTTTTTTGGGGGGGGAGTGGGGGCTTCAGTAGGAGTGGGACTTCCTGTCCCACTTCCTGCTTCCGCTGAGGGGCTGGTTAGGCGATTAAGCCTTAATCGCCTACACCAGCCCCTCCCTGTAGGCGATCACATGGGACACTGACAGGTCCCATGCGATCGCCTCTCCAATCAGCGGCGAGCCGCGCTCGCATGCGCAGTACGGCTCGCGCATGTGCAGTGGGTGCCCGGCCGTGAAGCCTAAGGCTGTCACGGCTGGGTGCCCACAGTCAGGATGGAGACGCCGGCCGGGGAGGGGGGGAGAGGAGCGGAGCCCCGGTCGGCGCGTCGCTGGAACGCAGGAGCAGGTAAGTGAGTGTTTATTAAAAGCCAGCAGCTACACTTTTTGTAGCTGCTGACTTTTAATAAACACAATTTAGGGCTGGAACACCCCTTTAATAAACATCCAAGTACCTTTTTCTCCTAATTGATATACAGCTGCCACATGACCCCGATCTTTCCCAGCCTGTCTGCAGGAAAACATGAGCAAGAGGAGCTACTAGTCCTCTGCGGCTGGTCACATGTTCAAAATCAAATAAACAACTGTTTAACTGTCCTACAAATATATTTAAAATCCAATCTTTATTTTTGGCAGTAGCATTGTGTGGGCAGATTTCTTAAAATAAGAGAAGTGAAGCCTCCATCAATCTACATGCAATATCCCACCCCTTATTGTGTTTAGCTGCTTAATGGGCATGGAGGGGGGCAGGGTGTTGGCTGTCCTTTACCACTATGTATACAGCCACATGTGTGACTTTTTAATCACATGGGCTGCTTGGATGTAATTGAGAGGAAATGCTCTGCATAGAAGCTCGTTTAACACTGAGCATGTGCAGAGCTGCCAAGACTGGTTTACAAAATCCCTGGCTGAATTGGGGACTTGAACTGAAGCGGGAGAAAAGGCAGGATCAACCCTTATTTTGAAAACGGAACAAATAGTGACCGAGTATGAACCGCATGAAGTACACTAATATGTGTGTGTGTTTAGTGAAAACATAATTTGTTTAGTTGCTTGTAAAATCCCTTTCATGAAATACCTCACAGGACACCGTCTCCCCTTATCGTGTTTCATTTCTAGTATTGCTTGCCACAAAACTGAGGCAGGGCTGGGTCAAGCATGGCCATTTGCCAATGTTCGATCGCCTGGAGGTTAAGCATAATACAGTGGTCTAAGAAGTAACTCTCATGCACCTGTGATTTAATCCAAGAAGGAGATTTTACAGGCAAGTAAAAAAAATCCCCTTATTTCACCTTCATGTGTTCAAGCCTCCACTGGAAAATTCTCTTTTTTAAGAAAGATGGACATTTGTGAACAGGAGCGACCATATGAAATAATCTAATGCCTGATAATATTGATATGATTGTGTTGTCTGCAACTTTTGTTTTTAACGAATCAAATTTAATTTAATTTTGTCACTTGTTGCAGGTCTCTTTCATGACCATGGGTTTCATTAGTGTAATGCTGGCTATCGTTTTCGATGTGGTTCGTCCAGAACTTATTCTATTCTATGGTGGGACACACTACTGGGTAGGATTTCCGGTAAGTGTAATGTGTGCAATGGATATCAAGAAACCAATACTGGTGAGAAAACAAATTTATGTTTTTTAATAGAGCTGGCCGATTAATCGTCAATTATCGCTTTTTCGTTGCGATCTTGACAAACTATTTCTCGATGTTCTCTGCTCTGCTGAAGCCACAGCTGTAAAATCCGGGCAGTCTGCCAAGTATCAGAACATTCTTTATCTGTGGAACGTTTAAGTCTAAACATTTGTAGCAATTTGTCATTTACATCAAAGGAATAGACTTCTGTGTGTAAATTGGGAAAGTTTAAACACCAAACCTTTTTCTGACATTTTGTTGGTTTCAAGTTTAAAATCTTCTTCTTTTTTTTTTGCTAGAAAATGACTTGGAACCCCCAAACTTATTATTATTAATATATATATATATATATATATATATATATATATATATATATATATATATATATATATATATATATATATATATATATAGTGGCTTCTGTCTCTGACTACAAGACATTCACACCTAATCATCAATGACTTTTAAGCAGTGTTATCACACAATGAAAAGGTCTTTCAGGAGCCAACCCCTCTTAGCATTTCAATAGTCTGTTCTAAGCATTGAAGGGTCATTGTCCTATTGACTTAGAACAAAATAAACCACTTGTAATGTGTCCAGTATCTCCAGATCCATGAAATGTATAATATTTTTTTTTTTTGTTGTAGTGATCACAAGAGGAGTAGTGTATGTATATAGTGTCCAGTAGTCTGGTTAGATAATTGATGTTTTAGATATTAGTATGATGACTATAAATGAAGTTGTTTCACAGCAACACACCAGGCTCTCCAGAGAACACAATTTTAATTAAATGACTTCCAATACAGAATAAAGTCCAAATTCCACAGACGATACAAAAATCCAACATTCAGAATAATTCAGAATCCCATCTTTCCTAGACCAATTCTTGACATGTGCCAAATTCATACAGAGAATATACCGGGACTACATTCTGAGTGACAGGACTGACGCCCAGATATATTTCCTATTCACTGAATAGCGGAGCAATTTGATTGGCCGTCTCTGATTTACATCCTGTCTTTCAGAGCGGCAGGTAGCCAGAGTCACTAATTAGTATGCATCCTTGCATACTAATATAAGCTTTCTTTTAATAAGTAATTAGATTACATGTGGCCTGAGTAATGGTTTGATGTGCAAAATAGACTTCATCCTGTCTCTTTGCCCATTTGACAATGGACAAGTGTATTATGATGTGTGGCCACGAGGGGACAAGTGTGGCCACGAGGGGACAAGTGTGGCCACGAGGGGACAAGTGTGGCCACGAGGGGACAAGTGTGGCCACGAGGGGACAAGTGTGGCCACGAGGGGACAAGTGTGGCCACGAGGGGACAAGTGTGGCCACGAGGGGACAAGTGTGGCCACGAGGGGACAAGTGTGGCCACGAGGGGACAAGTGTGGCCACGAGGGGACAAGTGTGGCCACGAGGGGACAAGTGTGGCCACGAGGGGACAAGTGTGGCCACGAGGGGACAAGTGTGGCCACGAGGGGACAAGTGTGGCCACGAGGGGACAAGTGTGGCCACGAGGGGACAAGTTGTTTTTCACAGAATTATCAGGTCAAAGGGGGGGAAGCCTGAAAAAAATGCAGCCAATGTTTGGTAAGCTGCAATATGTTACTCTCGCCTTCGTCCTACGTGGTGAAAACACTGTTGTGTAGCGATTTTGGTCTAGAACCATCATGCATGTTAGGGGAGAGTATCATTGGCTTTGTGTAAGCTCCAACTAGAGTGACAAGGAGCTTGCATAGGGCTTCCTTTCCACCCCACCAGAGGTAGAGTGGAAGGATATAGGTGTGTGCTGTTCTTGGCTTGTGTTAAAGTTAACCTGTTGCTTTGTACCGTGTGGCTCTTTTACCAATGCAGTAGAAAACACCTCACGAGGACATAGTAAAGATTTTGCACTGCATTTGTCAAAAATCCAGGAAGCACTCTAGATGTTTGGGTTGTGCTTATCTCACACAGGGGAGACCTATTCGGGGTGCTCACTGTTTTTGCTGGTCTCTGCTTGTCTGTATTCTTAAATATACTTGCAGATCTATAACTATTATTAAAATGCCATAATATTTGTTTGTCTCCTAACAGTTCCTTGTTGCTGGCGCACTGAATGTTTTGGCTTACAAATATCCCAATAGATTTTGGGTAAGTACAAGCATTAGGTTTTCCCTGGTTACCATGTTGATCAGTGCTGTTATACACAACTTATATGTCCATATTAAGATCATGCTTCAAAATATGAACAATATTCAGACACAAGGAGGTCTGTGCAAGGAGGTGACGCTTTAAACCTTTTACAGTTCATTTGTTTAGAGTAGACCAAGAGATCTTGTGCTATAATTTTTGCACTCACTCTGACGTTCATAGATGTCACCCAGGTGTTGCAACTGCAGTCTACATACATGTGCAGCATAGTGGTGTAGTGGTTGTCACTTTCACCTAGCAAGCAATAGGGTTTGCTGGTTTAAATCCTGACCACGACACCATCTGCCTGGAGTTTGCATGTTCTCCCTGTAGCTGCGTGGGTTTCCTCTGGGTACTCTGGTTTCCTCCCACCTCTCCAAAGACATGCTGTTGGGTAAATCAGATCCTAAATTGGCCTTAGCATGTGTTTGTAAGCGCGTTGGGGTAAGACCGCGCTATATCAAGATACCGCTCGACTCATGTGCGTACCCTGGGTGTGCGTTTGCTTATGTGTGCAGGGCAGCGGGAGTTATGACAGTTTTCTTTACATTGTTTTTTATATACATTTTATTTGGCAGTTGTGGTCCTGGGCTGAAATTACAAAAAAGGAACACAAGGGGCGGCAGCTAGGTGCAGCTTTAATGGGTTTATTATTAAAAAGCCAAATGCAAACACAAAAATATAAAATCAAAAGTTCCCTGGAGCCATTCACATTGGATGGAAGCCTGTGGCACTGCTGAGGTGTTATGCCCAGGTTGCTGTCTGTGTGTCTGTCTGTGTCTGTCTGTGTGTCTGTCTGTGTGTCTGTCTGTGTGTCTGTCTGTCTGTCTGTGTGTCTGTCTGTCTGTGTGTCTGTGTGTCTGTCTGTCTGTGTGTCTGTCTGTGTGTCTGTCTGTGTGTCTGTCTGTGTGTCTGTCTGTGTGTCTGTCTGTGTGTCTGTCTGTGTGTCTGTCTGTGTGTCTGTCTGTGTGTCTGTCTGTGTGTCTGTCTGTGTGTCTGTCTGTCTGTGTGTCTGTCTGTCTGTGTGTCTGTCTGTCTGTGTGTCTGTCTGTCTGTGTGTCTGTCTGTGTGTCTGTCTGTCTGTGTGTGTGTGTCTGTCTGTCTGTGTGTGTGTGTCTGTCTGTCTCTGTGTGTGTGTGTGTCTGTCTGTCTCTGTGTGTGTCTCTGTCTGTCTGTCTCTGTGTGTGTCTCTGTCTGTCTGTCTCTGTGTGTGTCTCTGTCTGTCTGTCTCTGTGTGTGTCTCTGTCTGTCTGTCTCACCAGGGACATCACCAGACCCTCTTATGTCTAAAATCATCCTATGTCCACTAGGGGCATAGGATGACTGAGGAATGATATTTTGGACTAACTGAGATGGGATTATTATGTAATTATTATCCACAATATATTCCAGGATATCTGTAAAGTATGGGCAACCTACAACTTCACATTAAAAAAATAAAAATTTTAAGTTTCTTTAGCTGTTCTCCCTAATAAAGTATAAATTGCTTGCTAAACCTCAAACAAGAAGACTCTGCAACTCCCCTGAAAAATATAAATTGACTATAAGGCTGCCATAGAAGCTTGGGAAAACGTCCAGAATCCTAAAAAAAAAAAAAAAGCACATTGGACAGCTTGGCTTGCTATACAGTTGCAAGAAATATGTGAACCCATTTGGCATGATATGTACAAATTGGTCATAAAATGTGATCTGATTGTCTATTGTGGTGACTTAAAGGAAAATCGCAGAATTAAATGTTACCATGTTTTTATTGAACACACCATGTAAAAATTTCCAGTGCATGTGGAAAAAGTATGTGAACCCTTGGATTTAATAACTGGTTGAACCTCCTTTGGCAGCAATAAAGGTTTCCTGTAGTTGCAGATCAGACGTGCACAGCGGTCAGGAGCAATTCTTGACCATTCCTCTTTACAGAACTGTTTCAGTTCAGCAATGTTTACTGTGAATGTTTACTGTGAATGTTTACTGTGAATGTTTACTGTGAATGTTTACTGTGAATGTTTACTGTGAATGTTTACTGTGAATGTTTACTGTGAATGTTTACTGTGAATGTTTACTGTGAATGTTTACTGTGAATGTTTACTGTGAATGTTTACTGTGAATGTTTACTGTGAATGTTTACTGTGAATGTTTACTGTGAATGTTTACTGTGAATGTTTACTGTGAATGTTTACATGGTGTGTTCAATAAAAACATGTTAACCTTTAATTCTTTGTGTTATTAGTTTAATCAGACTGTGATTGTCTATTGTTGTGACTTAGATGATCAGATCACATTTTTGACCAATTTGTGCAGAAATCCATTTCATTCCAAAAGGTTTCACATACTTTTACTTGCAACTGTAGGTGGAGCTAACCTAGTATGCAATGTGTAAAAAAAAAAGTGTGTATGTAGATATGTTATTCACATTCTTTGAAAAACAAAAAACTAACGTTTTACTTATGGTTGGTGTTTGGCTGAAGCCATTTATGATCAATCAACTGTCTTTACTTTTTTTTTTTTTTTTAATCGTAACAGGAACTACCCAAATGACTCGGATCAAAAATTTTTATACTCCTAGTTCTTAGTGATTGTTAAACTGTGTTTTTTAAATAACATGTCATGCTTGCCTCCACTGTGCAGATCATTTTGCACAGAGTGGCCCCCGATCTGCCACTTCTGAGCTCTCGCGGCTCCTCCCCACATCAGATTACCCCCCCCTAGGACTGTATTCTGCTGTAGCCAATGACAGGTTGACTTGGTCTTTGTGTTTTGGAGCATTGTCATGTTGGAATGTCCAAGTATGCCCCATGCGCAACTTCCTGGCTAATGAATGCAAATGTTCCTCCAGTATTTTTTGCTAACATGCTGCACTCAACTTGCTATCAATTTTGACCAATTTCCTGTCTAGCTTTGTAGCTCACACATCCCGAAAACATCAGAGATCCACCTCCGTGTTTCACAGTTTGAATGGTATACTTTATATATATATATATATATTTGTGGCCCTCTGACCGAGAGTGATGTGGATCACATAAACACGCGACAAGACTTACAACATAGACCTGAAGTGTGCCTTGGTGGTCTGGTCAGTATGCCAAGAAAAGGGGGCAAAAGACTCAGATAGGGAAATAGCTTATTTTGATTTCTTGTATTTATTGAGCCAGCTTGGTAAAGGCTTGTGCCATTTCTTCCTGATGATTTGGGATGTATGTGGCAAAACAAGGGGACTTCCCATCAGCCTGGTATCTTGATTACGTGGTCTGGTACTCCCTGTTGGGAGGCAGTTGAGGCTGCTCTAATTCGGAAAGAATGTCCTGAGAACAGACTGGTATTTGAAGCCCAAGTTGCTTAGGATTCTGACATGTTTGACAAACTGGCTGCCACTCAGGGAGCTGGTTTAGAAATGGTAGCAACGAGCTACAATCAGATTGGCTGGGTAGATGGAGCAGTAGTTGGTCGAGCACTGTCACTGGGCGTCAGGCATTGTTAGTCTGAAACAGGTTGATGTCAACCCCTGGGGCTGGTTTGTTGCGTTTGCAGACTGAGAGTGTAGGGGTTCGAAAGCGAGTCGGGTGGCGTTGGAGCAGTGTCTGACTGCCGGAGCCACTGACTGTAAATTCACTAGGTCGTGGGGAACCGTAGAAGGCCTGGTAGATGGCTGCTAAGATGACGATGCTGGGCAAGGCCCTAAATGGGGAACGAGTAAGGATTTCAGACATGTGCCTAAAGAGGGCACTCTTGAAAGGTAGGCGCTTGCCACTGACTACAGGTTGGTGCTTCTGTATGCTCTGTAGGAGGGACTTGACTGCATGGCCTCGAGAATACTGACAGTTTACTGGGGTCCTGCAGGGACAGGAAATGCTGGACGCCATCTAGATATGGCGTGATAGTATTGTGAGAAAGGGTCAGCTGCGTGTGGCAATACGATATGAAGGCTAGGACGTGTCGACGTTGCCTATTGCTGCTCCAAGGCAAGTGACCAAAAATTAGTAGTTAGTGTTCCAAGCAGTGTGATAGGCCTTCAGTGTGTTGCGTGCCAAGGAGTGGTTAATAAGCTGGGTTGAGTTGGTGAGATGCTACTTCAGTCCATCGTCGGCAATGACCAGGGTGGGACAGGGATGGTTATTGGGTCAGCTCCAGGCTCTTGCTGGAAAAACAAATAAGGTTAGAATGGGACAGAGCATCAGCTGCGATTTTGCATTTGCCTGGAATATGACTACAGAAGATATTAAACTGGTGACGGAGTGAAAGCTGCGTGAGCCTGCGCAGGAAGGACGTGATGGGGAGAGGCTTGATCTACCTTATTGATGTCGGCTGTAGCCTGATTGTCTGTGGTGAAGAACACTGTCTGTCCAGTTCAAGTGTGGTCCCAAACCTGGGCAGCTGCCACAATGGGGTACAGCACGAGACGTGATGAAGACTGGGTGAAGCAGAAATTTAAGAGAATTTCTGGGGGCCAAGGTTTGGAGAACCAGTGGCGGACGAAAAATGCACGCAAAAGCCTGTGGTGGCTCGGCTGACACTGCCGGGATGAAGATTGAAATGCTGTTCTATCAGGTGGGGAAGTTGTCCCACATAGCTAAGTCTGCTACTGATGCTTGGTCTAGTTTGAGAACTTGGACTGGATCTTGCATTGGTGTGAGAAAATCAAGACAATACACAGGTGCTCAACAAGACGATATACGTGCACTCGCTGACCAACGTGCACTCGCTGACCAACGTGCACTCGCTGACCAACGTGCACTCGCTGGTGCTGGATGGAAACCTGAACTAACTGCAGGGAAAAAGACAGGGAAAAGATGAGTGGCCCGCGTGCCACTAAAGATGAATGGCCAACTGGGTGCCACTGTGTGTTTGTTTGGCTGATTGTCACTGAGGTGTGTTTGCAAGTTCAGTTTGTATTCGGGTTTGCACGTAGGTGCGTGCTGCAAAGTGTTTTATACTGCTGCAGACAATATTGTGTGGTTGCAAGGTTCTCAGTCTGGTTTGCTGAGACGATATTGCGTGGTTGCAAAGGTCTCGATTATGAGGTTTGTTTTGAGATGGCCTTGTGTGGTTGCACAGGTCTCAACAAGTGAGGGGTTGCTGAGACGATGTTGCGTTTGCAATGGTCTCAAGTGAGTGTCGGGCTGCTGAGATGACTATGTATGGCTGCAAAGGTCTGAACGGGTGTCAGGTTGCTGAGATGATATTGCGTTAGCAAACTGACACTCATTTGACACCATTGCAAACGCAATATCATCTCAGCAACCTGACACCCGTTCACACCTTTGCAGCCATGCAAAGTCGTCTTAGCAAACTGACACTCATTTGACACCATTGCAAAGACGACTTTGCATGGCTGCAAAGGTCTGAACGGGCGTTAGGTTGCTGAGACGAGATTGTGTGGTTGCAAAGGTCTAGACGAGTGTGAGGTAGCTGAGATGATATTACATTTTGCAAGGGTCTCAAATGAGTCAAGTTGCTGAGACAATATTCCCCCCTTTTTTTTTTTTTTTTTTTTTTTTTTTTTTTTTATAAAAACGACTGTAAATGAAACTCTGGTAAACATGAGTTACCACATCTGGCTGTGTTTACAAGCTGTTACAGGCATCGGCGTTTCGAATGCCTTTGAACATCCGTCTGAACCCATTTTTTTTTTTTTCGAGAAGGTTTCTGAACTCAACTGCCTAGAAATTACTATAAATGATCCTGTGTACATGTACTGATAATATAACATAGAGGAGTGATTGGGGATCCTGTGTAGACGTACTGGTAAGATAACATAGAGGAGAGATCAGGGGCAGCTGAAAAACACCCATTTTTCTGGCTGCAAGGGTCTCAATGAATGCCATGTTGCTGGGGCGAGACTGCGTGGTCACAAAGGTCTTTGATGAGTGGGAAGTTGCTCGAGACGGTATTGCGTGGTTGCAAGGCTCTCGATGAGTGTGGGGCTGCTGAGACGGTTTTGCGTTTGCAAGGGTCTCAACAATGGTGTGAGGCTGCCGAGACGGTATTGTGTGGTTGCAAGGGCCTTGATGAATGTGGGGCTGCTGAGATGGTATTGCGTTTGCAAGGAATCTCAACAAGGGTGTCAAGCTGCTGAGACGGTTTTGCATGGTTGCAAGGGCCTTGATGAATGTAGGACTGCTGAGACGATTTTGCGTGGTTGCAATGGTCAACAGGTGTCAGGTTGCTGGGTCGAGATTGCGTGGTGGCAACGTTTCTTTTTTTTTTTTTTTTTTATATAATTTTTTCTTTGCGTTTTTTGTAAGGGCCTTGTGTTGCAAGGGTCTTAACAAAGGTGTCAGGCTGCTGAGATGATTTTGTGTGGTTGCAATGGTCTAAACAGGTGTCGGGTTGCTGGGCCGAGATTGTGGCAAAGTTTTTTTTTTTTTTTTTTTTTTTTTGCACTTTTAATGTTTAATTTTGCTTTTTT
Organism: Rana kukunoris; assembly: GCA_029574335.1. Classification (NCBI taxonomy): domain Eukaryota; kingdom Metazoa; phylum Chordata; class Amphibia; order Anura; family Ranidae; genus Rana; species Rana kukunoris. Next base: position 170,887,506 of record CM056056.1, on the reverse strand, counting down.
TTTTTTTGCGTTTTTATATATCTTTCTATTTTTTTGCCTTTTGTAAGGGTCATGTGTTGCAAGGGTCTTAAGGGTGTCAGGCTGCTGAGACGATATACGAGTGGTTGCAAGGATGTCAATGAGTGTGAGGGCTGCTGAGACGATATTGCGTTTGCAAGGGTCTCAACAAGGGTGTCAGGCTGCTGAGACGATTTTGCGTGGTTGCAACGGTCTCAACAGGTGTCAGGTTGCCGAGGGGCTGAGATTGCGTGGTGGCAAAGGTTTTTCTTTCTCGTACATCACGGGACACAGAGCGGCATATTCATTACTATGTGGGTTATATGGAGTACCTTCAGGTGTGGACACTGGCAATCTCAAACAGGAAGTCCCCTCCCTATATAACCCCCTCCCCTAGAGGGAGTCCCTCAGTTTTTTCGCCAGTGTCTTAGGTGTTGGTCACGGAATAGCTTTGCTCCACATCCTTGGGATTAAGGGCGGGCTAACCGGATCTGTCCAAGGAGCCTCAGTGCCAAAGTGGACAGTACCTGGGCCCCAAGCCGTGGGGTTTTGCCTATAATGCTCCTCTTTGGAGGGCTGGACCCTGGGCCCAGGACTTGGAGTTTGTAAAAACCATAAGTTCCTGTTTGCCAGGGTGCTATATAGGTCCAGGACAGTGGGTACCTTCATAGGACCCCAGGGCCTGAAGGTCTACTACGCTACCCACGGAGATGGGAGAAGATTGGATCAGTTTGCTGGACAAACATCCTGCAGCATGGAGCAGGTAAGGGGGAGCCTGCGGGACTTGGTTCGACAGCAGGCTCCCCGGGGTAACCTAAAAGGGGGGATAGCCTAAGTATGCTCTGCATGGGCAACCTTGTTCACTATGTCTAAAGAGAGACAGGATGACACCTTTTCTCCCCCATCACTAGGTCCCCCTGTCTAAATATGTGTGCTAGCTAAACCTGCTGTTTCTTCCTAGGGCTAGTAAGGATCCCTAGGGGCCTTTGGAGAGTCCTACCTGGCCGGGGGTTTGAATCTGCCGCCTGTTTCTGCGTTCCTGGATCTCCAGCAGCGCGGCTCCTCCATGTTCCTCCTGTTTCCGGCATACGCGCGCGCGCGCGCACGTCTTATTGACGTTTTTCGCGCCGTTCAGACAGGAGGGCGGGGGGGGCGTGCCTGCGGCGTCATACAGGGGCGCGCCTTTGTGCTGTTATAGACAGCAGGCATTGTCAGTGCTCAGTCTGAGGCTGATTTTCAGAGGAGAGGACGCAGAGCGGCAGAACAGTGACTCCCGGTGGCGGAAGAGGGGTAGTACATGTGGACTTTGTTCCAATACCTTTTTGTTAAGCCAAGAAATCCCCCTTTTTTGCAGCAGGTTTGGAGGCTGGCAGACTTAGTTTGGGGTCACGGTATGTTGTCAAAAGAAAATATATAATATATTTAAAAAAAAAAAAAAAAAAAAAGAGAACATACGGGATCCCATCAGTTTTTGGGCATTAGTGATCTATTGTCCCCTAAACTCTGATTTTTGTACTCCTGCCCACTACAGTCTGTCAGTCCCTCGATTTTGTATTATGGCTTCCAAGTGTTCGGGGTCAAAGGGTACAAAAAAGACCAAAAAACAAAAGGGTTCCCTTTCTGATTCTGATATGCCGATACTTTCCCCGCAACTTATTAACATAAGAAGCGCCTTGGATGAGCCATTAGGGGGATCTGGTGCGGAGGCTGGCCCAGATCAGCCCAGCCCTGTGTTTATCACAGAGGAGATGCTAGCCGTATCCCTAGGGGGGCTAGAAGAGAGAATAGCAACATTGATCGCTAGAGCTATTCCTGGTAAGAAACGGGTTAGATCCCCATCACCAGGAGGTGTATCCTCAGATGCTGAGATTCTCTCTCCAGAGGAATTGGAATCACAGGAGGATCAACTAGACCTGAACCAAGAGAATTCAGGGATTGAGGGATCTGCCTCTGAGGAACCATTTTCAGACTCCCAGACAGAAAGACTGTGGGTACAGTCTTTGACGGACATGGTCCGCTCGGCATTTAGTTTACCATTGCCAGAGCCTCAGGTTCCTCCGGTATCCTCTCTGGGCTCTTTGAAAGCTCCTTTAAGCAACGCAGTTTTTCCGGTCCATCCTCTCTTGGAGGAATTGATCTTTCGGGATTGGGTACGGCCGGACAGGATTTTTCTGCCACCGAAAAGAGCTGCCCGCCTAGCCCTTCTGGCTTGGACCTCCAGATTAAAGGGGTTCCCGGGGAGAATCCAGTCGGACAATGCCACGGCGGTGGCATACATAAACCACCAAGGGGGAACCAGGAGCCAGGCCGCTCAGAGGGAGGTGAACTTAATTTTTCAATGGGCAGAGGTTCATGTACCCTGCATTTCAGCGATATTCATTCCCAGGGTGGACAACCTGCAGGCAGACTTCTTAAGTCGCCAGAGTCTGTTGCCAGGGGAGTGGTCTCTGCATCCCCAGGTCTTTCAGACAATCTGCCAGAGGTGGGGAATGCCGGACGTAGATATAATGGCATCCAGGTTCAACAAGAAACTAGACAGGTTCGTGTCGCGAGCGAGGGATCCTATGGCCTGCGGAACCGATGCGTTGGTTTGCCCTTGGCATCAATTCAGACTTCTATATGCATTCCCTCCACTACAGTTACTCCCGCGCCTGTTGCGCAAGATCAGAGTGGAAAACAAGCCAGTCATTCTAGTAGCTCCGGCTTGGCCCCGGAGGACTTGGTACTCACTAGTCCTGAAGATGGCAGTGGGAGACCCTTGGACTCTTCCTCTACAACCAGACCTACTCTCACAAGGCCCGATCCTCCACCCTACATTACAGCGTCTAAATTTGACGGCCTGGAGGCTGAATCCCTGATTCTCAGGGGAAGGGGTCTGTCTAGGCAGGTAATCCCTACCCTGATTAGGGCTAGAAAGCCGGTCTCCAGGGTGATTTATTACAGGGTGTGGAGGAACTACGTAGGCTGGTGTGAATCCAAAAGATGGAATTCCCGCAAATATACTATTGATAGGGTGTTAAGTTTTCTCCAGCTAGGAGTGGATAAAGGCCTGGCACTAAGCACAATCAAGGGACAGATCTCAGCTCTGTCAGTGTGGTTTCAGAGGCCGCTGGCCACCCACTCGCTGGTAAAGACCTTCTTACAGGGGGTCTTGCGTATTAATCCTCCTGTCAAGTCACCAATTTGTCCATGGGACTTAAATCTTGTCCTGTCCACTCTACAGAAACAGCCTTTTGAGCCGTTGGCTGAGATTCCTTTAGTCTTACTGACAAGAAAATTGGTTTTCTTGGTCGCCATAGTTTCGGCCAGGAGAGTGTCAGAATTAGCAGCCTTATCGTGTAAGGAACCATATCTCGTTCTGCATAAGGACAGGGCAGTTCTCCGGCCCCATCCTTCCTTTCTACCAAAGGTTATATCCAAATTTCACTTAAACCAGGATTTGGTACTTCCATCCTTCTTTCCAAAACCTACATCTAGAAAGGAGGGGTTGCTGCATACCTTGGATATTGTCCGGGCCATGAAGGCCTATCTTAAAGCTACAGAAAAGATCCGGAAAACAGATGTGTTATTCGTTCTACCAGATGGCCCCAAAAAGGGGCAGGCAGCTGCAAAATCCACCATCTCGAGATGGATTAGACAATTAATCATTCAAGCCTACGGGTTGAAGCGGTTGCCTCCTCCGTTGTCGGTAAAGGCCCATTCTACCAGGGCCATGGGCGCCTCTTGGGCAGCACACCATCAGATCTCTATGGCTCAGATATGCAAGGCGGCAACGTGGTCATCAGTCCACACGTTTACAAGGTTTTATCAACTAGACGTGAGAAGAAATGCGGATGCTGCCTTTGGACAGGCAGTACTACAGGCTGCAGTTTGAAATCCTCGGGATCAGAAACACCCTTGGTTATAAAAAAAAAAAAAAAAAAAAAAAAAAAGTTTTTTCTTGACTAAGTTGGAATTATTATTATGATTTGAGTTTATCTCTAAATTGAATCCTTCTTTGGAAGATGTCTCCCTCCCCTCATTAAAGCATTGCTTTCGGACATCCCACATAGTAATGAATATGCCGCTCTGTGTCCCGTGATGTACGAGAAAGAAAAAGGGATTTTTAAATACAGCTTACCTGTAAAATCCTTTTCTTGGAGTACATCACGGGACACAGAGCTCCCACCCCTCTTTTGGGTGACCATTTTGGGAGGCATACTGCTTGCTACAAAACTGAGGGACTCCCTCTAGGGGAGGGGGTTATATAGGGAGGGGACTTCCTGTTTGAGATTGCCAGTGTCCACACCTGAAGGTACTCCATATAACCCACATAGTAATGAATATGCCGCTCTGTGTCCCGTGATGTACTCCAAGAAAAGGATTTTACAGGTAAGCTGTATTTAAAAATCCCTTTTTTTTTTTTTGCGTTTTTTATATTTATTAATTTTTTTATTTTGCGTTTTGTAAAGGTCATGTGTTGCAAGGGTCTTAACAAGGGTGTCAGGCTGCTGAGATGATTTGCATGGTTGCAAGGTCTCAATCAATAAGAATTGGGTTACTGAGAAAGGATAGAAACACCTGGTTTGTTTGTACCTTAACCACTTGCTTACTGGGCACATAAACCCCCTTCGTGCCCAGGCGAAATTTCAGCTTCCGGCACTGCGTCGCTTTAACTGACAATTGCGCGGTAGTGCGACGTGGCACCCAAACAAAATTGGTGTCCCTTTTTTCCCCACAAATAGAGCTTTCTTTTGGTGGTATTTGATCGCCCGTGCGGTTTTTATTTTTTGCGTTATAATGAAAAAAAGAGCGACAATTTAAAAATATATATATTTTTCTCAGTTAAGGCCGATACGTATTCTTCTACGTATTTTTGTAAAAAAAAAAAAAAAAAATCACAATAAGTGACTGCTTTGCGCAAAAGTTATAGCACCTACAAAATAGGGGACATAATTATGATTTTTTTTTTTTATATTTTTTTTTTACAAGTAATGGCGGCGATCTGCGATTTTTATTGGGACTGCGATATTGCGACGGACACATCGGACACTTTTGACACATTTTTGGCGCCATTCACATTTATACAGCGACCAGTGCTATAAAAATGCACTAATTACTGTATAAATGTGACTGGCATTGAAGGGGTTAACACTAGGGGGGTGAGGAAGGGGTTAAATGTATTGCCTGGGTGTGTTCTAACTGTATGGGGGGAGGGGGGTGACTGGGGGAGGTGACCGATGCTGTCTCCCTATGTACAAGAGAAACAGCATCTGTCACCTCACTGACAGGACGTGAAGCTCTGTGTTTACACTCAGAGCTCCACGTCCCTGCTGTCTCACAGACGATCGCCTGTACCTGACGGACATCGCGGCCGCCGGGTACACGCATCGGATCCTCGGTGATGCGTCGGGACTGTTTTTCCCCGCCGCGCGCCACCCTGTGGCGCGCGCGGGGAATTACAAGCAAATCACGTCCAAAGACGTCAACCCGGCGCCTCAGGTCTGCGCTGTTCACGTCTTTGGACGTGAAGGAGGATTGAAGTGGTTAAGCAAGCAGTATAAGGTAGAAGGACAACGCCTGTTTGAATCGTGGTTCCGTAGGGGCCACTAATGAACGATATGGGAGACAGCGAATGGTAGCAAATTGATAGGACATAAAGAATGTAATAACAAATCTTACTTGCGACAGTGGGCCATGCAAGTGAGTTTGCGGCGGACTGTGGCTGGAGTGAAACATGTCGGGAAGGTGTAGCGTGATGCCGTGCACAGGGCAAAACAATGAGGTTTGGTGTAGAAAATAGAACACGAGAAGTGCGTATCAATGCTTTGTAAGCTCCACTGCGGGAACCAAACATATAGTACAGATGACACCATGAGTGGCCACGAATTTGACATGACAAACAAGCTAACGAATCCTACCTGGGACAGTGAACGTGCGACTGGGTTTGCTTTGGACTGGAGTGGATGTGCAACACATCCGAAGAGTGTGGTGTGGCGCCATGCATGACGCACAGGCAATAACGTTGGTAAATAAGAGAGAAGAACCCGTGAACAAACAATTCGTAAGTTCCACTGCGGGAACTAAAAACACACGGCATGGGGGAACAATGAATGACAACGGTAGAAAGCATGCAATGTATCTGATACAAAACGGTTGTAAAAATGCATGAAACAAATTTGATACGAATTGGAAGTAAGGAGTGTTAAACAAATCTGCTGTAAATTGATTGTAGAGTGTGTATGCTACTCCTTGCTGTGAAACCGAACACCTACCAGCCACCCATCCCCCCTGGGCTAATCAAGTGCAGACAAGGCAGCAGGTGAGTTCAATTACCACCTCAATCTGCCAAAGAACCCATACAAAGATTATATGCTAATCTCCAAATGAATGAGACAGCAAGCACTGAATATACAAATAAATAGTTTGTTTGGCAGGAGGAAGTTACAAATGTACCAAGCTTGTAACTAAGATGTTAGAACATGAGCAACAATAATTCAGAGGCAGATTTTTACAAAAGAAATGCAGGATAGGAAGCATAACGAATTGCAAGATTGCACATGATACAAAAGGTTTGAATACAACCTGCGACAGTAAGCGGGAACCGCCGTCGAAGACCATGAACGGAGAAGCCGCAATGCACTTGCGATGTCGAATGCGATTGAATGCGCAGACTCACGGACATGAGGTGAGCTGGGAAGAGTCGGCCCAGTGACGTGTAGTACTGCACACTGAACCGACAAAGAGCATGTGTGAGTGGGCTGCTTAAATACCCTCCGGGCTCCTCCCATAAACTCAGGCCACCATACTGGCCTTCTTATATATATATATTATATATATATATAGGCCTTGTCGACTCCTCTCCAAATATAGCTTTTATGGTTGTGGACAAAAAGCAACATTTTTGGTCTTATCACTCCAAATGACTTTGTACCAGAAGGTTTGAGGCTTGTCTGTGCGGTTTGGCGTATTGTAAGCGGAATACTTTGTGGCATTTGCGTAGAAATGGCTTTCTTCTGGCGACTCAACCATGCAGCCCATCTTTCTTCAAGTGCCTCCTTATTGTGCATTTTGAAACGACCACACCACATGTTTTCAGAGAGTCCTGTATTTCACCTGACGTTGAGTTTTTCTTGGCATCCCGAACAATTTTCCTGGCAGTTGTGGCTAAATTTTTGGTTGGTCTTCCTGACTGGTTTTAACCACTTAAGGACCCCTTCACCCCGATATACGTTGGCAGAATGGCACAGCTGGGCACATCAATGTACCTGTACGTGGCCCTTTAAGCCCACTCGCGTGCACGCGACCCCCGGTCCGAAGCTCCGTGACCGTGGGACATGCGGACCCAATTGCCTCTGGAGTCCCGCCATCGGTCCCTCGAGCTCAAGAACGGGGAGAGCCGTGTGTAAACACAGCTTCCCCATTCTTCACTGTGGCACCCGCATTGATTGTGTGTTCCCTTACATAGGGAATCTCAATCAATGATGTCACACCTACAGCCACACCCCCTACAGTTAGTAACACAAATGAGGTCACACACAACCCCTTCAGCGCCCCCTTGTGGTTAACTCCCAAACTGCAATTGTCATTTTCACAGAAAAAGTGGGGAAAAAAAGGACTTCAATTTTGTTTGGGAGCCACGTTGCACGACTGCACAATTGTCAGTTAAAGCGACGCAGTGCTGAATCGCAAAACCTGGCCGTGTCCTTTAGCTACCTAAAGGTCCAGGTCTTAAGTGGTTAACAGAACCCCTAATTTTCCAATTCTTGATCTAGTTTGCCAATCGACAGTGTTGATTCTCAATTCCTTGGATATCTTTTATATCTTTATCCTGTTTTATACACTTGCACTACCTTTTCCCGCAGATCCTTTGACAATTCTTTTGCTTTCCCCATGACTGAAAATCCAGAACCGTCAGTGCTGCACTGGATGAAAGATGCAATGGTCAGGAACTCATTGACGCTAATACATTTTTTATATATATATATTTAGCCAAAATCACCAAACTTTTAATCGGGGTCATTTGGGTAGTTTCTGTTGTCATGATTTAAAGAGTAAACATGATTGATAATAAATGGCTTTAGCCAAACACTAACCATGAGTGAAAAAAGTTTCATTCATATTCTCTGAAAAATGGCCAAGAAATCATAAATTCTGCCAGGGTATGTAAAGGAGTACAACTGTGTGTATATATTATATTAATATTTTTTTTTGTCATAGATGGTCCTTTCCTGTATTTCTGTGTTGGGCTGCTTGGCAGTGTCTATCACTGGCATAGTCTTTGCTGCAAATGACATCAGTAGCTTCTCCTGGAGGCACAACAACTTGGAGACGCTGTGTGATAACGTTCGCCAAAAACCAAATCGCTATTACTACGGAACTACGCCACCATACTACAGAGACAACGGCTATGACTATGATTACGACTGGAATTTGCGGAGCTGCAAGAGTGGATTTCGAAAATACAAGGTGCGACCCTGTCTGCTTCTGCTTGGACTGTACATGGGATGAAAGATATTTAACCTCCCAATGATTAAAGCTTTTGCAGCTGGTGAGCGTTATTGCTGTTGCAAAGCGTATGGCTTAGGCCGGGTACACACTGTTACGACACAAGTCAAGCGACTGGATCCAACTTTGCCCTGCGACTTGAAGTCCAACATCTATCCGACTTCAATGAATGGGGATTTGACAATGCAGGCACTTTGTGTCTGGTATGAATCTTTAGGGGGAACTCCAACGGCATGGGTATCCCCTCCAAGAGCATACCTGGCCCTTCAGTCTGGTATGGGTTTTAGGGGTAACCCCTACACTGAAAAAACTGTGTGGGGGGCGCCCCCCCAAAATCATCAAACCCTTATCCGAGTACACAGCCCGGAAGGTCAGGAAAGGGGATGGGGAACAAGTGAGCTCTCCCCATTTTGATGGGGACATGGGCCTCTTCCCGTCAACCCTGGCCGTTTGTTGTTTGGGGGGGGCTTATTGGCATCTGGAAGCCCCTTTAACAACGGGGTCCCCATATACTGCCCCCGCTCTGTGAATGGGTAAGGAGTACATTGTACCCCTACCCATTCACCAAAACACATGTCAAAAATTAAAACGCAGCACACAGGTTTTTAAAGTAATTTATTAAGACGGATCCGGTGTCTCTCTTCTGATTTCTTCTCTCCTCTCCAGCTTCTCTGCCTGATGTCTACTGCCTCTGCCGGTTCTTCTCCACTGATGTCGTCTTGCTCTCTCTGGTTTATTTGCCTCTATCCGCTGTCTTTGACAGGTCTTCTCCCTCTGTTCCTCCGACTCCACGCTCTCCCTCTCTCTAATGTTGGATGCGCAGTAGGGCTGCACGATTCTGGTCAAAATGAAAATCGCGATTCTTTTGCTTAGACTAAAGATCTCGATTCTCAAAAATTGATAGCTAGAACCTCCCCCCCCCCCCCCCAAATAAACCTGTGAGTTATTTGAAAATATGAATATATAAAAAACAGACCAGTGAAATATCTACATTGTTAAAGACCATATAATTTCATTGTAAAGAGCGGAATCAAACTTTGATTCTGCTTTTTTCATAGGAGTTATATGGTCTTTAACAATATAGATATTTCACTGGTCGTTTTTTTTTTTTTTTTTTATACATCAGAAGCAGTACCGCCGGCAACCACTGGGTGGGGCATGAATACACACAGTTGTACAGAACTGTGAGAAAGATTAATACAACTGTGTGTATCAATGCGCCACCACCAGTGGTTGCCGGCGGTACTGCTTCTGTGGCATTTGCGCTCCACGCTGGTTACGTGGAATGGCGGTGACACATAAAAATCGCGGGTTATCCCGCGGGGAGATCGTGGGCGGGGAGAATCGAGATCGCGATTCTCTCCGCGATCGTGCAGCTCTAGTGCGCAGTGTGCCATTACTTATATTGGCGCGGGGTCACCGTGTCATCCGGAGGCCTCACCCATTTATGACGTTGCCAACCCATAATGCCTGGGGTAGTGAAGTCAAAGGGGCAGGACTTTCAAATGTCGCAACCCGATGACCCCACGCCAATATAAGTAGTGGCACACCGTGCACATACCATTAGAGAGGGAGAGAGCGTTGAGTCAACCTCGGAAGAACAGAGGGAGAAGACTGGCAAAAGAGCGAGAAGACGGCGAAGACCTGGCAGAGGCAGAAGACAGCGGACAGAGGGAGAAGAATCGGAGAGGGCTAGAAGAGAGAGGGGAGCAGAACCGGCAGATGGCAGCAGAGGAGGCAGCAAAGCCGGAGAGTGGATTAAATCAGATGCCAGAGCTGTCTTAATAAATGACTTTAACCACTTATGCCCCAGACCATAAGGCTGCCTTTCTGGTCTTTGGACCAGAGGACGATTTACAACTTGGCACTGCTTTAACTGGTTATTGCGCATGCAATGTTGTACCCAAACAAAATTTGTGTCCTAAATTCCCACAAATAGCTTTCTTTTGAAGGTGTTTGATTGCCCCAAGTGATTCAAAAATGAAAAAAAAATGGACTCAACATGCCTCTCAGCAAATGGCTTGAAGTGTCTTTCCAAAATGGGGTAATTTGGGGGGATTTTATGCCATCTTGACATATCATGGCCTCCGTAACTGTGATAGGTAGTGAGGAAGCGAAATTGCAATTTTATGCCCTTAGAAAGCCTGAAGGCGGTGATTGGTTTTTGGGGTCCCTACGCGACTAAGCTCCCAAAAAGTCTTGCACGTGTGGTATCAGCAGAACGTATTTTGGGGTATAATTTCTTCCTTCCTTCCTTATTTTTTCTTTGGCCATAGGGATGATTGAAGCCATTCTGGTCTCTAATCGGCTCTATGGTCAGCTGGCAAAACCACCTGCTACATTCTCAATTTCCTTGTTGGGACAGGAGAGAGAGAGAAAACACTGGAAGATAGTGGGGGGGGGGGGGGTACATTCCATCCCACTGCTTGTAAAAGCAGTCTAGAGGCTAATTCACCACTAGGATTGCTTTTACATGAAAGCCGCCCACTGGCTAAAATATTATACCTATACCCACAGGCATCATATAGGTATAGCCACTCAAAGTCCAGGAACATACCAGTACGTTGCTGGTCCTTGTTGGGCATATATTGTAATCCTTTTTCTTCTCTTTTAATGCAGCCTGTGGGCTGAATGAAAGAGATTGATCGGTGGGTATGCCCACCATTGGAATACCTCCCTTCATCCACCCACTTCTGATGGGCATACATGCACCATTTATATATGCCAAGGCATTGGGGCATCCACCCACAAGTTAAAAGCAAATCGGTCCTCCACACCTGCTGCCCCCATGCTTCGGCATGTATGCTCTTTATTTTTTTTTAACTGGTGGTGAAATCTTCTACAGCACTGGAGTCACGGCTTTATGTATCGTGGGAGCAAACGCTGTTGCTGTCAAGAGAAGTAAATCTGCACTGCAGCTGAATGGCGTACCTGAAAACAAAAAAATGGTTAACAATAAAACACAGTAAAGTGTAAAAAAAATTACATGCCTGAAATGCAAACATAATAACAATACACCATTGCAGAATATAATACAGTTAAAAAGAGCAGAACAATAGTGAGAATAGATAGGGATTAAAACGAATTTTTTTTTTAATGTAATTTTTTTTTTTTTTTTTTTTGTAATGGTTCAGTTCTAGGCTTTGCAGCCGACAGATTTCAAAGCATGCTTTAAAATCTGTCGGGTGGCCAAATCCGTCTGTTTCCCCGTACACACGATCGAATCTGTCTGCTGAAACGGTCTAGCAGACCGTTTCCAGCAGACAGATTTGATCGTGTGTACGCGGCCTAAAATCCTTTTTACATCATGGGACACAGAGGTCCCTCCCCTCTTTTTGAGGATTCAGTGCTGGCTACCAAACTGAAGCGCTTTGTGTATGGGAGGGGTTATATAGGCTGGGTCACTTCCTGTCTAAAGATCTTTGATCTACCAGTGTCCATACACATGAAGTATTACCCAGCAGGTAATGAATATTAGCCTGCCTCTGTCCCATGATGTACTCCAAAAGGATTTTACAGGTAAGTGCGACAAAAAAAAAATCCTATTTATAAGCTGTCTGTGTCCCTTTTGTGAATCTGGAATATTAGCAGAAGTCAGAAATAAAAAAATAACATAAAATAAAAAAAAATCCTTAACATTTGAATACAGCTCCTGTAGTTGAAGAATGAATGTCTTAACAGTTGGATTGATGGCTTTCCTCTCTTTTGCACAGGACTTGATGTTCGGCTTGGTCATTATGTCCTTGCTGATGATGATCTGGGGCACCTGTGTTTCCGCTATAACTCTGATCTACAGACTGAAGGTGTTTTTCAAGGCCTGCAAATGTGAGGTAAGTAGTGACCTACTACTTGGTTACTGCTAGAGTCAAGCAGATATTAAAATGGCGGGTCTAGGTTTAAGGTTGGATATTTACAGACCAACACTACTTTTTAAAGTAAAAAAAAAAAAACCTTTATAGACATATAAAAAGTGCTAGAGCTAGTATGTGGGTTCCCAGTCTTCTCAGGGATTCATTATTGAAGTGCATTTAGCCCTGCCTTTGCACCCCGTTTCAATCTCTCTTGTTTTTTGCATGTCCTATATTCAGCAAGCTATCACCAAAGAGGACAAACGGACACTTATCTATCTTCTGAGCCAGGCACACGCTGCTCAATTTTATGGGGAGTTTGTATTCCATAGGAGTGCAACAGTGCACATGTGGGTCAAGCTCTGGAGATTTGAAAAATGACTGTGCAATCATGTTAAGAGGCAGGACAAGCGACAGTAAAAATGCAGCAAAGGTGCAGTTACACTTTTGATAGTTGGCAATGGCTGTATACTAATTTAGCCAATAGGGAAGCTGTATACCATCTAAGGGCTCTTTCACACGTCCGTTCCGTTCGTCCGTTTTTTTGGACGTCCGTTAATGGACCTCAATGCTTCCCTATGGGAGCGGATCTGTTAGCGGATGATGCATCCGCTAACATCCGCCAGATCCGCATCTGTATTTTTCTTCCGTCCGGCCGAACGAATCGGATGCAAACGGACAGGCGGTCCTTTCCATCCGATTCCCCATAGGGGATAGCGGAGGAGAGACAGGGCACTCCCTGCACAGTGTGCGGGGACCGCCCTGTCCGCCCGACAGCTCAGTGGAGACCCCCCACTGAGCCGACGGACACACGGAGCGGACCGAAAAACGGACCGCTCCGTGTGAAAGGGCCATAGGGTTATCGAGACGAACTACTCAACTGGGTAATTGGGAAAACAAAATAAAACCAGGCTGCCGGTGGAAATGTTGGCAGTGTCTTTTGAAAAAGGAGGTTTGTGGCAGAGGGATGGCAACAAAATATACTTCTGTATTTTCCTAACGACATATATATCATTTTTTTTTTTTCAGAAAGTTGAAGAGAACGATGATCCTCTGCTGTCGCCAAACCCTACCCAAGACATTATTATTGCTTAAAGAGAACGGTGTGATCTACATTTTACACGGGCTTATTTCAGCTTCCTAAAGCTACAAAATGCAAAGAAAATGTTCTAAGTCCTGTACTGAGAGAAATGGGCAAGCTGTCATTGCTGGCCACCTTTCAGTAATAATAGTTGCCTGGCTGTTTTTGGCTTTTAGAGCTTTAAGTTGCCGACATGAAACAATCGAGTCAGAAAAATTAGAGTGAATTCAACACCCCTAATCGGCATCCTTGTCCTGGCTCAGTGAAAACATAGAAGCCACTGGACCAGGATGACAGCCAGGGAACAAGTATATCTCTGTTATGTTTTCCTTTTAAAGTGGTCTTAAATGGAACCTGTCACCTTTCCCATTCTCTTTTTGCTAGCCAGACCTTCCACCCCCAAGACACATCTTGGCACACTCCCTTCTTTCTTTGCTTCTAGGTATGGGGCAGCATTTGACCTTTCATTCCTCCTAGGATGCAGAGTTTGTGCTTGAGTGGCTAATCATTGGTCCGGGACACTGTTCACATAATTGGGGAGCTGGTTCTGAATGGGAACTATGACAGATTCTCCTTTAATAGACTGGGCAACAATTCCCGTTTTTTTATCTTTTGTGGTTTCAGTTTGTAACTCGGTAGCAGAGACATTAGCCTTGTGTCTGCTTTGAATGACCGTTTATACTTTGCTTATCATCCTTTTTGCAGTTTCATAAAATATCTTTGACTTGATGATTTTATAGAATGTAATCTTCTAAATTCACATGTAATTTAGGTTTTCTTTTTTTGCTAGGTAAGCATGATTATCTTTCAGTAATATCACCTGTAATATTTTCTGTGATGTAACCTTGGTATCTTGCCACTGTCACAATAAAGAAATATATTGTTACTTCTGCATCTACCATACTTTGTAATGCTTTGTTATTCCATATGGCATTGAGTAACTGAAGTAAAGTTCATTTACTAGTGAGCACTTCTTTTAACATTGCAGAGGACAACCTGCCTAAGACTGTCTATGCTTTTTTAGTTTTGCATAGAATAAGGAAGGGTTCGCCCCTGTTACGTTTGTCCTTGTCTGTTACTCGCCTCTGTTGTCTCTCATTGGAGAGACTTATCACTTCTGTAACGGTCACCACTGTTTACGACCTTCCATCCACCCAAGACAAGACAGCTTAGCCAACACTCTGACAATCTTGCATACACGATCCATTCCCCCAGAATCAAGACAAGACTCAGCTCTGTACTTGTTCCAAAATGTATGAACGCTTTAATGGTTTCTTCTCTTTATGCAGTTACAAGCATGTGACAGTAATCGAGGGGACAATGAAATCTCCACCCCCCCCCCCCTTCATCACACACTGGGGGCTTCCATACAGATTTTAGAGAGACACTGGCACTGATCTATAATTAACATGATCTAATTGCTACACCTGAGCAGCCACATTCCTTTATCAATAGAATCCAAACAAAACACCATCACACAATGAGTTGCCCTTCAATCCATATCTTTAGACAGACAGTTTGTCTCCGAAAGAAAGGTAGTCACACCTGGGCATCGATAGGCTTTAAACCGTGTTATCACACAATGAAATGTCTTTGGAGCAGACCTGAATTAACACCTACAGCCTCACACAATGGATAATGGAATGTCTTTCAGGAGCCAGCCTCACTTAGCATTTCAACAGCCTGTTACACAGAGGAATGAGTCACTGTCCTATTGACCTGGTCAGGTCAACATTAACCAACACCCGTATTATCTCAAGACATCCTGCAATATGAACTATTATTAATGTCCCATCTCATGTAATACATGAATTATGGTTTATTAGCCACCCTATGCCCAAAAGGGGCACAGGGTTAACTTGGACCCAAGAGTCCTTGGGGCCGCTGGCACAGGAGTATCCCCCATCCCTCAAAAGTCTCTGGGCGTCACGGGTAATCCCGTTACAGCTTCTTTCACACTTTTAGTACTGGTGATTAATTTTTATTTTTTACACAACCTACAACCTATCAATGTGTCTTGGTTATGTGATCACCTAGTCACCTGTAACTCCAGAACGCTACCATGGATTTGTTTCTATTGTTAGTGTAGTTGGGATAGAACAGCCTTGGAGTGGGCTGGTGGGTATTTAGTCTGCTTTAACCACGTAAGGACCCATTCACGCCGATATACATCGGCAGAATGGCACGGCTGGGCAAATCCACCTACCTGTACGTGGCTCTTTAAGCCCAGCCATGGGGTCGCGCGCAGGCGACCCCGTCCAAAGCCCTCTGCCTGCGGAACCCGATCGCCGCCGGTGTCCCACGATCGGTCCTCCGAATGCAAAATGTGGAGAGAAACTTGGACAGCCGCACTCCAAAAAAAAAAACGTTCCTTTTATTAAAACTGGTCACAAAAAATACATGCCACAGCAAAAGATAGGACAGAAGCTGACGTGCTTTGCACTGTAGCTCAGTGCTTAATTATAGCTAGTGCACATAACAAATGGATATTGAATATATGCATTACCTCACTGGTCACATGGCCAGTGAAACAACGGTGATTGGAGAGCTGAAGAACAAGCAGTGGATTAGTATCCCCTGTGAACACAGGTGTATCCAAGCATGGGATTGAAAAATCCTCACCCACACCTACTGCAAACCCACATATATTTTGTTAAATATCATGATGTGATGTGTGAATTAACCTTAATGTGTTATGTAAAAAACAGTGATTATGTGTGTTGGTATAAAGATAAATAAAAAAAGTTATTTATATATGTTGTGATGAGTGAATGTGACTCTGAATAATGAACAGATTGTGATGATGTGCATTTGTGTATCCGGAGCTGAAGAAGGGGAGAGGTGTGTGTGTAAACACACCTTCCCCGTTCTTCACAGTGGCAGAGTCATTGATCGTGTGTTCCCTGATATAGGGAAACCTGATCAATGTCACGCAACCAGCCCCACACAGTTAGAAACACATATGAGGTCACACTTAACCCCTTCAGCGCCCCCTAGTGGTTAACTCCCAAACTGCAATTGTAATTTTCACAGTAAACAATGCATTTTTATAGCACTTTTTGCTGTGAAAATGACAATGGTCCCAAAAATTTGTCAAAATTGTCCAATGTGTCCGCCATAATGTCGCAGTCACGAAAAAAATCGCTGATCGCCACCATTAGTGGTAAAAAAATTATAGTAAATAGTAAAAATTTGTTTTATTGCATTTGTATTATCTCCTATTTTATAAACTATACATTTTGCCCAAACCAATTGATAAACGCTTATTGCGATATTTTTTTTTTTTTTTTTTTTAAATAGGTTAGAATACTTATCAGCCTAAACAGAGAAAAAAAAGTTTTTTTTATATCTTTATTATAGCAAAAAGTTAAAAATCTTGATGTTTTTTCAAAATTGGAGCTCTATTTTGGTTTATAGAGCAAAAAATAAAAGCGACCAAATACCACCAAAAGAAAGCTCTATTTGTGGGAAAAAAAGGACGCCAATTTTGTTTGGGAGCCACATCGCATGACCACACAAATGTCAGTTAAATCGACGCAGTGCCGAATCACAAAAACTGGCAAGGTCCTTCACCTGCATAAAGGTCTGGTTTTAAGTGGTTAAAATTCTAAAAATAAAAGCCAGCAATAAAATTGTGTTGGACAGAGGAATGTACATGGGTAATTTTTGATTTTAGGTTTTCTCTTATTTTATTCTATTGCATTATTGTAAGCTTTGTAGATGAACCACTACATGTATCGCTGTATTTGAGTTGGCCCTACTTGCACTCTTAGCTTGAGGCTGGGTTCACACCAATGCGAATTGGTTGCGGTTTCAACCGCATCCAAAACGCAGAACATTTCTAAATACATTGTTTTCAATGAGGCTGGTTCACATATGTGCAATGCATTCGCACTGCGCATTGCCGGAAATCCGTATGCGTTGTGGAGGCCTTGCGGTGCGGCTCAGGTGCAAATTCAGTCCCATTTTCTTCTATGGGTATGCAGCTGATTCGCAGATGTGTTCAGTTCTCTTCAGGAATTTCTGTCATTCAGCTCAATACATTTCTCCCCCACTCTCCTCTCACCCGGAACTTCTCCTAGGTCTCCAAATTCGCAGCAAAAACTGAGCTAATCTGCTGAACACTTCCCTTATCTATCTGTAGAGATAAAAGAGCTGAAATACACAGGGCACAAGTGTGAACCCAGCCTTACTGTAAGGCCGGCCATAGACGATACCGTTCTTTTCCTTCCACCATGAATGCCTCCCGCTGCGCTATTGTATTCTGCCAGCGGGGAGCGGTCCTGTCCAGCAAAATACAGTAGTTACTGCTAGCGTATTTAGCTGCTGGCTGTAACTATGTGAAAAAAAATCATAACCATCAAGCCTGCATTAAAACACTGCATACTGTGTATGTATATATATATATGTGTGTGTGTGTGTGTGTGTATATATATATATATATATATATATATTACACATGCATACATACACACAACTACAGTGGATATAAAACGTCTACACATCTGTGTTAAAATGCCAGGTTTCTGTGATGTAAAAAAATAAGACAAAGATAAATCTAAAACTAATACTTTTGTTGCAGCACCTATTTTTGATTTTATTTTTTGTGTGTGGTTTTTGGGTATGGGTCCATTAGCATAGCACATCTGGACTTGGCAATATTTGCCCACTCTTCTATGCAAAAACGCTCCAAATCTGTCATTGCCTGAAGGTTTTGTACCAATATTGACTGGTATTTGGATCTGTTAAGAATTCACTCTACCTTGACTAAGGCCCTGGGATGATTTTACCCTTAGACATATTGGCCTGGGGTCACAAATGCAGTCCTGGATTCAATCGTTCTACACTGGCCCCACAGCTGCTGTGCTGGTGAATGGGACCTGATCAGAGTATTTCTTTGTCCAATGGGACGAGACAGGGCTGCCCTTTCTCCATTAATCTTTGTGTTAACTAGTGTTGAGCGGAATACGCCATATTCGATTTCGCAATATTGCGCGAATATATAGAAAGAATATTCGCGAATATTCGCTAATATCGAATATTCGTGATATTTTATCCAAAAATTTTTTTGCTAAATTTCGCTAATGCGAAAATGTTTGCGAAATTCTCATAAACGGAGATCATTTCCTGTATTACTAAACTAATATGCACTAAACACTAACTCTACACTAAGGCCTTGTACACACGAGGGGATATTTCCACTGAACATGGTCCGACGGACCATTTCAGCCGAAAAATCCCCTCGTCTGTAGGGGCAAACGGACGCTTTTTGCCGGATTCATCCGGCGGAAAAATTTCAAAGCATGCTTTGAAATAATTCCGCCGGATAGCTGGCCGTCAGATATGTCCGCTGGTTAGTACGGCAAACCAGCGGACATATCTTGCCGCACATGCGTCGTATCCTGTGAATGGATCCGACGCATGCGCGCGGAAGTGTTTACTTCCTGGTGCGGTGACGTGGCGGTGTCAACGTCACCGCGCTGTCCGCTGGCGGGGAATTTGATCCGATGGTGTGTACAGCCATCGGATCAAAACACCCCGGCGTAAATATACGCTGTAAACGGTCCGGGGACCACTCACAGCGGATATATTCAGCCGTGTGTACAAGGCCTAACTCTACTTAAAAGAAAGGAGAATAAGGGGGCAAAAGAAGGGCGGAGAAGATAATCGCGCAATATTCCTTTTGCCGAATATTCGAGTTATTCTGATTGGCTCTGATGCGCCCTTCTTTTGCATCAGAGCCAATCAGAATAACTCGAATATTCGGCAAAAGAAATATTGCGCGATATTCCTTTTGCCGAATATACAAGTTATTCTGATTGGCTCTGATGCAAAAGAAGGGCGGAGAAGAAAATCGCGCAATATTCCTTTTGCCGAATATTCGAGTTATTCTGATTGGCTCTGATGCAAAAGAAGGGCCGAGTAGCTGATGCGATTCTTTTATGTTGCCGAAAATTCGCAATGCGAATTTTCGGCAACATAAGAGTCGCATCAGCTACTCGGCCCAGGGTCTCTCTCTAAACGTACCAGCAATGCTTTTAGACGTCGATGGAGATCATTAGGATGTGATCTGTTTTAAAAATAAATTTGAAAAAATATGAATATTCGCCGCGATATTCGAGTTATTCTCGAATATGCAATATTCGTAGCGAATATTCGTGAGCAACACTAGTGTTAACCCTAGAACCCTTTCTTTGTAAAGTTAGATTACTCTTTGAGTTGTGGAAAACAGGTCTCAAGCATGTAGCATAAAATCGCTGCGCATGCAGATCTATTTTTTCTTACTGACCCAGAGGTTTCACTTCCTCGTCTATTCCAATCTTTTGCTCAGTATAAGGATCTTTCAGATTTTTCTATAAATGAAGTTAAAAGTGAAGCAAAGAGTATTCTTCTCCCTACGGAGTGTATTGCAAAACCACAAGGCCTCTAAAATGGGTTCATTCTTTTTTTTTTAAATATCTAGAGGTTAAATTAACCCCGGATACTGCCTCATTATGAGATACATTTTTGTCCACTATTATCTAAAATGCGATCACTTCTCCAACTTTGGCAAACCCTTACGTGGTTCGGGAAGTGTAATGCATTTAAAATACAGATTTTATATTTAATGCAAGCGATGCCTATTAAATTGCCTCAAGCCTTTTTTTGTTTGTTTCGGACATTATTAACATTTTTTTGGAGCAATAAAGCTGCTAGACTTCGTAACTTACTGTTCTGCCTAAATCTTTGGGGGGGGGGGGGGGGGGGATCGGTCTATCTGACTTGATCTCATACTATCGAGCTCTACACCTGTCTAGAGTGGTGTCATGGTGTGCGTCCTCGCAGACCAAACCCTGGATACAAATCTAACAACAAGCTTTACCGATCATTTTGTCTACATTTTCCGGGGTCGCCTATAAATATTAGGGATTAAAGAGGCACCCTACGATTGGGGCTACAATTGCAGTCCTTATTCAAACACTCTCAACAAAGGGCCTTTCTCCCAATCCATCACCTTGACACCAGTGATTCGGAACCCAGACTTCACACCTGGGCTTGACAATATACAGCTCCGGGGCTTGGTAGGACTAGGAATAACTAGATGCATGCACTTCGCTACCTCGCAGGGATGGTACTACCATACCACCTTTGAAACATTGTTTTTTTGTAGAATAGATGAAATTGGGACAATGAAAAACATGGCAGCCCTATTTTTTGGTAGAGAGGAGGAATGTAGGGAAAACTGGTGGACATGAACGACCTTTAGGCTGGGTTCACACTAGTGCAGTGTAAATTTCAGCTCTGTAATCTCTGCAGATAGATAAGGGAAGTGTTCAGCAGATCCATTGCGTTTTAGCTGCGAATTTGGAGTTCCGGGTGAGAGGAGAGTGGGGGAGAAATGTATTGAGCTGAATGAGAGAAATTCCTGAAGAGAAATGAACACATCTGCAAATCAGCTGCGTACCCATAGAAGATAATGGGACTGAATTCGCACCTGAGCCACACCGCAAGACATAAAATCTGCACATGTTTTTACTGCAATGCGCAGTGCGAATGCATCGCACATATGTAAACCAGCCTCATTGAAAACAATGTTTAGAAATGTTCTGCATATTGGATGCGGTTTAAGCCGCACTCAATTTGCATAGGTGTGAACCCGGCCTTACTTGTACACCTCAGTATGTTGATTGCTTTTCTGTTTAGCCTCCAAGTATTACGATTTATATGGGTTGGGGGGAAGGTGGTCTGAGGCTGAAATACCCTTAAGATGGTGCGTTTTTTTTTTTCTTTTTCTCTTTTTCTTTTTCTCTTTTTCTTTTCTCTCTTGTGACCTCCAGGGGAATAGGGTCAGGGGAGAGGTTTCCTTCATCTTAAAGTAGAGAAGGGAAGGTATAATAGAGAAAGAATTTTAAGTAGGGATATGGAAGCAATTCAATGCAGGAATTGTAGTAATATATTTATTACTAGGCATATTTTGTGGCTTTATATTCCTAATTTTATCAATTTAATATGCGATGCTGCTGGTTTGTTTTATTGTGAGGTTGGATGGCTAGATTTGTTCTCTTAAAAAATATCAGTACAAAACTACCAGGATTGAGGATCAGGTGATAAGTACCAACACCCAGCGCACAAATGGAAGTTGACTTGCTTAAAAAAGCTCATCACCTGTGTGAATCTCTAGCCAAAGAAAATTAGAAGTAAAGCGGCCATTATAAAACAGAATTCATATAAAACCAATATGTCTAATTTCAGGAGTTGTGCGGACTGTATGGACACACGTTCCTTCATCCCCATGGGGACTGAAGTGAACCTACATGCACTTTCCTCAGCCGGACTCTTCTCCCCTGCTGCAGGGACAGCTTGGAATCCAGGGGGCTGCTGGTCCTGAGTGCTAAAACTTCTCATTGATTGGACAGCCTGGGAATTGGAGGATCTGAGAGAGAGAGGGATTCGAGGAGACAGCTGGCTGCAGTTTGGAATTCTTTACCACTATCTCCAGCTCAAGACTGAACCATTACATTTCAGGAAACTTCTTCACACTTTGGTGATTCTTTATTTCCTATGAACATGGTTGACAGTTTTATTATATCTTTATGATTGGTTAGCTCCATAGTATTGTTAGGATTTCAGCTGGTTGTCTCCCAACTGTCAGTTGATCACAGAAAGAACCATCAGAGCCCACCAGAAATCAGCTGACTAATGGAGGAGAGATCCAACCAGACCACAGCGTATCTCCCTGAGAGGCTTCCAGTATTTTTATGTAAGGCTCAATGATGTCTTCCATCTGGTGAGTGAGGTGCCTTTGGGGGATATATAAAGTGGATGAGGGCGCTAAGAAGGTAGTAACTTATCTAATAGGTTAAGTGAAAAACCCAATTATAGGTGTGGATGGATGCATCATAGGGATGCCAAATTAGCAACACTCCATAATGGCAAGTAACAATGGTGCAAAGTGGCAATCAATCTGGCAATCAATCAAACTTGAAAATCTGGGTGAACAAATTAAATTTTGTGAACAAAAAATAAAATAAAATAATGTGCATAATATAGATTATCTTTAACGTGAACTGCTAGAAGGTGTCAGACCATTACACTCATAGAACAGTAGGAGTCCAATGTAAAGTCCAAGGCAAAACTGAGATGAAGATAGGTAGCAAGAATGCAGGGTATCTGATCACAGACGTGCTTGTTAGCCTTTCACCATGGAAATTCTTAATATCACCAAAACGTGCTGTAGAGTTATATTGCGCTTACCACAAATAAAGACCTCTTATTTAAAAGCAGGTCATACGAGCAGAACAGGATAAGTGCCTGTTTCACTGGAGGCAAAACCTGGATTCAGATGCAGCAGCCCCCCTGATGACGTACACAGATACGAAACATATGTCGGCGGCGAGATCTGGCATACTCTATACCCAGCTGATCCTCTAGTGCCCTGTTGCTGCCTGAAACAACACTCCATTCAGCATCCATCGGGTTGTACTGTGCGCGCAAGCGAGTCCCCGGTGAGAACCAACCATTACGCTGTCAATCCCAGTGCCAGGCAGGCACGTCACAAAGTAAGAGGCCACTCGGCTGTTTGTTTGTGCATTTTAATTTTTTTAAATAAAGATAAAGCACTGTGGGCTTTCCCCATATTCGCTCTGTTTTATTATGAGTGCTACGGTTCCAAGATCCTGCTGCATCTGAATCTAGGGCTTGCCTCCAGTGAAACAGGCACTTATCCTGTTCTGCTCGTATGATCTGCTTTTAAATAAGAGGTCTTTATTTGTGGTAAGCGCAATATAACTCTACAGCACGTTTTGGTGATATTAAGAATTTCCATGGTGAAAGGCTAACAAGCACGTCTGTGATCAGATACCCTGCATTCTTGCTACCTATCTTCATCTCAGTTTTGCCTTGGACTTTACATTATAATTTATTTATATATTTTTTGCAAGACAGATCTCCTACTGTTCTATGAGTGTAATGGTCTGACACCTTCTAGCAGTTCACGTTAAAGATAATCTATATTATGCACATTATTTTATTTTATTTTTTGTTCACAAAATGTAATTTGTTCACCCAGATTTTCAAGTTTGATTGATTGCCAGATTGATTGCCACTTTGCACCATTGTTACTTGCCATTATGGAGTGTTGCTAATTTGGCATCCCTATGATGCATCCATCCACACCTATAATTGGGTTTTTCACTTAACCTATTAGATAAGTTACTACCTTCTTAGCGCCCTCATCCACTTTATATATCCATTATTTACAGCACACCACTGTTTACACTGAGGAGCAGCTGTTTGCTACGTTATATTTGCATAACGCAGTAAAATTTTTGTCTCTTAGAGAGACACAATATATTTTATCAACCTATTCTATTATTATTGGCGCGGAAATCACTTCACTTGCCTTTGGGGGATCCCTGCGAGTCAATTTAATTGCTTCATTGATACTGCAGTTGCTGAAGACCTATTAATCTCTTCCTCATATTATCAGGATTAGCTTATGGACTTGTAGCACCTTTGCAACTGATACCTTGAGAAACGTATCCCTGTTTAAGGGTGTTAGTTTTTCTCTGGTTATCATATTGAGGACTGATCTGAACAGTGTGTTACTTCTTATGAGTCTTCTTCATGCCTACAATTACTTCTGTAGTATTTTAGGCGCGCATATAGCAGAATATGGTGACATATTATTTATTTTGAGTTTACTTGAGCTTGATTTTAGCGCTGTTAGTGTTTTCATTTTGTCAGTGTAAGGTATTACTGTGAAATGAGACATATTGGTTTTATATAGATTTGTTCTCTACTTTTAATATAGGTTTATTTCTTTTCTTGTTGTTGTTGTTTCATATTGTTTATATGTTTTGTTATAACTGAAAAATATTGAATAAAGAATTATATTAAAAAAAGGACAGAAATCAGTTACCCAAGCTTATGAGATAGACATTTTATCAAATGCTACAAACTAACCAGGCTAGTTACCACCTAGCACAACTAAATTTACTAGCAGCTCTGTTAACGACAAGGGTGCTACAATTACAACAAACTTGAAGTGTCATTTGCGGACATTCCGAACAACTCATCCCGAAATTTATACAAAGGTAAGCAAATGTGCTTACTGTAATGACACTTAACTCCACTTTTGTTTTTATCTATGCACATTGCAGGGATTTTTTTTAACAAATTTTCTTGCAGTCCGATTTTTAGATCTTTTGTTTTTTTAAAGTAATAGCTATTTGTCTGTCATGTTGTGCACTTGTTCACCGGATCTTAATGGGAGTGATTTTATAATCTCTCAGCTGCTGCTTTTCCAGAATTGGAGTATCTCCTCAAATATATAGAGGAATGTGGTCACTAGGAGAAGCACTGTCAATAATTTTGGCACAGCACAGGTCGCCTAAAGGCCTAAGTCCGGCCCTGGGAAGGGCTATACATGTAGTATATCATAGAGAGACAACTTAGAGCTGACTGTGTGGGGTGAGAGCGAAAGTAAAATCAGATTCTTCCTCTAATTCAACCCCACAGATGCATAAAACCTCCAATGATGGGCCAAGTCAAACCAGTGCACCACCACCACCACAAACTATTTGCACTGCTCTTTTAAGTGTTTCAAAATACAAAATTGACTCTTGGGGCTCATTTACACTTGCTTTAGCTTCAACACACATTAAAGTGCCTACATCTTCAACATGTTTTTGATGCCTCGGTGGTGCTTTGATGAAGCTTTGGTTATGCTCTTTGGAAGCTTGACAGATGCCCAGCGTGTCTGTGGATATCTACTCATACCTGCAATTTCTCCAAAACAAATTGACGCTAAAGCTGAATTAAAGCCTCTCAGGCCACATACACACGATCAGTCCAAACTGATGAAAACAGACTGAAGTCCAGTTTCATTGGTTCACAGACTGATGGTCTGATGTGCGTACACACCATCAGTTCAAAAACCGATCGTGTCAGAACGCGGTGACGTAAAACACAACGACGTGCTGAAAAAAACGAAGTTCAATGCTTTCAAGCATGCGTCGACATGATTCTGAGCATGCACATGTTTTTGAACCGATGCATTTGCATACTAACGATCGGTTTGGACCGATGGTCAGGCGTCCATCAGTCTGATTTTAAAGCAAGTTTTAAAACTTTGGACTGAAGGACAAAAGACTGATGGACCATACACACGGTCGGTTTGGACAGATTAAACTGGACTGGTCCGTTTTCATCAGTTTGGACTGATCGTGTGTACGCGACCTCAAAAGCTGCAGGTGCTTTAAGTGAGCTTCAAGCTTTGAAGCACCACTAAAGTGACATGGGGTATAATTTTTGAAGCAAAGCAAACGCAAGGTGTAATCAGGACTGTAGGCTAACCATTTTATTTAGTGATGAGGGCTTTGACTGGCATTCAGAGAGCTTGAGCAAAGCCTGTCTGAAGTAGAGTTGCCACCTCATCCCTTTAAAACAGAACACATATGAATTACACAGGTTCTGAGGCTAATTTAATGCAGATAAGGCACCAAGTGAGTTTAATTACCACCTTAATTAGCCACAGAACCTGTGTAATTCATATGTGTTCTGTTTTAAAGGGATGAGGTGGCAACTCTAGTCTGAAGCCATGTTTTGAAGTAAACTAGCCCTAAGGAATAACAGGCCAGTGAGACGGCGGCCATGGCATAATGGCTTATGTGCACCGGATTACTAGTCAGACTGATCTTCTGCTCTGTTTGGGGAGATGTTCTGCCTGGGTCTTGTGCAGCATTCTGAAAGAAACCGAAAGACTGACTGCTTTGATGTGGATGGTGCTTTTTCCACTTTTTTAGACCTACTAGACAAACAAATCAAACGTAAATATGTTCTTTCCCAGCGAGTCTTTTACGAATTTGGCAACAAAGCGGGATGCCTACTGGCTAGAGCGCTACAAGCAAAGAAGGCATCCACCACGATACATTCAATAAATGACTCACAGGGTCGGAAGCTCTCCTCTCCTCCCGACATAGCGAACCAGTTTGTAGCCTACTACACTAACCTGTATAATCTTCACCCCACAGAATCCCCTACTGACGCGCACGCTCGTGCGACAGCTATAACGTCTTTCTTGTCCGAATACAGCCCCAAACCCATTCCGACCGCTCTAGCCACCGACCTGGACTCACCCTTGACTGCGACTGAGGCCAAAACGGCCCTAAAACAAATGAAACCCGGAAAAAGCCCGGGCCCCGACGGGTTAACGGCCGGGTATTACAAATCCTTCGTCCACCTGCTGACATCCCACTTTGTCTCCGCTTTTAATACTCTAGACCCTTCCTCCAACCCCCTTCCTCGTGACCTGTTGACGGCCCTCATTACTGTAATACCAATACCTGGGAAAGATCCCTCTTTAGTAACGAACTACAGACCCATATCCCTGCTGAACGTCGACCTAAAATGGTATGCCAAGATACTCGCGAACCGCCTCCTGCCTCTTCTGCCGGAGGTGGTTGGCTTAGACCAGGTGGGCTTCATCCCTGGCAGAGAGGCCAGGGACAATACCCTTAAGGCCATCTCCGTCCATCACTGGCTTACGGCGCAGAAACAATAGGGATTCATGCTGTCCCTTGACGCGGAGAAGGCATTTGACAGAGTGGCCTGGGACATCATGCAAGCTGCACTGTCTGCCTTAGGGCTCCCACATCGCATGCTCCAATTTATTCTCGCACTTTACACTGACCCCACCGCCAGGGTCCGTGTTAATGGCCACCTGTCAGATGCCTTCTCCATCACCAACGGAACCAGACAGGGATGCCCCTTGTCCCCCCTCATCTTCATCCTCACCCTCGAGCCATTCCTGAGACGCCTTAGAGCCAACCCGACTATTAAGGGGATTGATATCGACCACCGTACGTACAAAGTAGCGGCCTATGCCGACGACATCCTCCTATTCTTAAAGGACCCTGTTACAACCCTCCCGAATCTCCTAGCAGACCTTAAAACCTTCCAATCTCTCTCCAACTTTAAAATAAACTACTCGAAATCCGAAGCCCTCAACATCTCCCTTGCCCCTGCTTTACTCGCACAGTGCCAAGCTAACTTCCCTTTCAAATGGAAAGAAACCTTGATTACATATCTGGGCATCCAACTCCCGAAATCCCTTTCGGACTTATACCCCTCCAACTATCTCCCGTTACTGCAAAGAATCCAGACTGACCTCAAGACCTGGTCGGCGGGCCTCTTTACCTGGTTTGGCAGAGCAGCGGCAATTAAAATGAATGTTCTGCCACGGCTGCTTTACCTCTTTCAAACGGTCCCAATTAGACTACCTACGGCCTTTTTCTCTATGTACCGAGCGGCATGCTTAAGGTTTATTTGGAATGGGAAATGCCCCCGTCTGAGTTATACCAAATTGTCTGCCCCCAAACTGAAAGGAGGAGTAGGCCTCCCGGACCTGGACAAGTACTACCAGGCTTGCCTCCACTCCAGAGTGGCCGACTGGAACATCCATGCCACTTCAAAAGCATGGGTGGGTCTAGAACACGCCTTTTCTCCCACACCGATAGCACTGACCCCGTGGATTAAGCCGGGCTCTCTATCTCCCTCTTGTCTGGCCCATCCGCTTATCGCTCCGACCCTATCCAATTTTCGGAAGGCGTGCACTAGATACCGTATCTCCTCCGGCTTAGGCCCTATGACCCCGCTGCGACTTAACCCCGATTTCCCCCCGGGCCAATCGCCCTCCTTCTTAGCTAATGTGTGGCCACACTCCCACATGCGTGCCGCTCAATTCTTTGACAATGGTCGCCTTGTCTCCTATGACACCTTGCAATCCAAAGCACGATCCGGCTCCTTCCCCTTTTGGACATATGTTCAAATACGACACTTCCTTACCTTGCACCGTCCGCTACCGCCCTGGACCCGCCTCCTCACTCCCTTCGAGGAAGTGTGTACGAGTACTAGTCCAGTAGCACACCTGCTGTCCTTTATGTACACACTGCTGTTCCCAGATATTACTCCAAAATCTAATTGGGCGAGCCAGAAATGGGAAGCGGAATTATCCATGGACCTTACAGACAAAGACTGGGAAGCGGTACTCTCATGTATCCATAAGGGCACAGTGAATGTACACACCCATGAAAACGCATATAAGCTTTTCTCACGGTGGTACCGGACACCGACGAGGCTCCATGCGATCTCCCCCTCCATCTCCCCCTTGTGCTGGAGATGCGGCACTGAACCAGGGTCCCTACTACACATCTGGTGGTCTTGCCCCAAATTACAAGAGTTCTGGCGGGATGTTCACCGTATAACTTCTGCCGTCTCTACGCTCCAGCTAAACTTCACACCAGAACAGTTCCTACTGCACCACTCCCACCTACCCCCGAAAACGTACTTCAGGTCCCTGGCAATGCACTTAGTGAATGCGGCGAATCCCTGCGAAATGGAAAGCTTCGGACCCCCCTACACTGACGGACTGGTTCAAGCGTGTCACCCACATTGCGGACATGGAAAACCTCATACATCAGGCCAGAGACACCCCAGCGAAATTTACTGAGCGTTGGGCGTGCTGGATACATTTCACCACCACAGACGACTATAAGCGGATGGGACCTCGGCCAGCGACCGGGAGATGCGGTGCGACACCAACTACACACACACCTTAGAAGCCCTTTCGCTACCCTCCCCAGTATACCCCAACGCCTCCTCTTTCTTACCGATTGGCTAACTGTCTTATACGTAACACATACGGCCCTCCATGGGCCTTCCCCATGCTGACACCTTACATCCTAGACCCACCCACTAGACAGAAACTAACTGCTTACCTGACACTCACAATGACCTCCTCCCTCCTAATCCCCCTCCCAACCTCCCCAAAACCATACACGCTCCTCCCTCCATCCCCGAGTGACGGCAAAGACCCTGTGTTCTTTGGGTAATGTACCCTCTCCCTAGGCGATGACACCGTATTAGAGTTTACTGTTTGCATTTCTCTTTCATTGTATGTTTTCTGTATTGCCATGTGTTCAAGCACTGTTACAAAGCGGCTGCGACCGCAAGAGCTTGGCCGTTTATGGGCTAATTGTACACCTTTACTGCCTGTTGTATATGCATTACCTTCAATAAACTTTGGAAAAAAAAAATTCATGTAATATCCATTTGATAATTGACTGTAGTATCGTGTAAAAGAATAATAAAAATGGCTCATTATTTTTAGACTGTCTCACAGTCACTTTCTATCATGGGGGAGTCTTCCTTCCTACAGCTGGGTGGTTCTTCTGCTGCTGTTGAGGCTTGTTTAAATGCTACCACCATATTACTCCTATTGTATATTATTATAACGTTAGGATTTTCCTCTTTGGTATGTCCCACTTGTGCAAGCATTTGTCCACACAGTGATTTAATTGACTGTATAGTGTGTGGGTGGGCTCTGGGGTGTTGTTCTCAACTGCAGAAAAGTAGCATGCACTTATAACAAGGAATGAAACTGTGATTTAAAAAAGCAATATTTGTTATAACGAAACTTGGTTTTACAGAGTAAAGACGTTTTATAACGGCTAAATCTGTGTCTCTGTAGTTTGTTGTTCAAAACCATAAATCATATATTAGGTGTGGTTTTTACTCCATGAGTGTATACGTTTTGACATTTTTGAGAATTTCTTAAATAATGCATTATTTAACTAAACACATTAGATTTTAGTAGACTAAAACGTACTGGAGATTTAGCCGGCTATATACAACTAAAACAATTGCAGAAGACTAAAATGGGACTAAAACGCCATTTTATTTAAAAGACCAATGCCGTGTACATGATTGGACATTTCGACAACAAAACCATTAATTTTTCCGACGGATGTTGGCTCAAACTTGTCTTGCATACACATGGTCACACAAATGTTGCTCAAATTCCGAAACGTCAAGATCACGGGGACGTACAACACTACAACAAGCCGAGAAAAACTAAGTACAATGATTCAGAGCATGCGTCAAATTGATTCCGAGCATGTAGAACTCGGGAATGTGTAATGCACAGAGTGAAGTGCTCAGGAGTGCTTAATGTACAGATTGTAGGGCTCATGGAAATGTAACTCAGAGTGTAGGGGCTCAGGAGTGCAGACCGCACCAAGCATAAAGGTAAAGAGTTCAAAACAAACAGTATATACAGTTCCTTGAAAAAGTATTTATACACCTTGAAATTTTCCACATTTTGTCATGTTTGCAATCTCAGAACACCCAATAAGGAGATAGTGTGTGACCGGTCTAAACTACGTTGCATGTTCACCAATGACAGGAGTCTGGCAGATAAGATGAGAGAACTAGATCTACTGTTGTACAGGGAGGATTTAGATTTTGTTGGAATTTTAGAGACTTGGTTCAACATCTCTGATTGGTTGGCAACCATTCAAGGGTATTCCCTATATCGCAGAGATAGAGAGGGTAAAAAAGGGGGAGGGGTATGCCTGTTTATCAAAAATCATGTACAAGTGAATGTAAAGCCCCGTACACACGGCCAAGGTTCTCGGCAGAAACCAGCGAGAACCTCGCTGGGAGCCACATTCTGCCGAGAACCTCGGCCGTGTGTACGCTCTCGGCGAGCCCCGCCCGTGGGGAAACCTGTCGAGCAAAGGTTTTGCTCGACGGCCCGTCGGGATGAATAGCTGGTTGCCTTTCCCGACGGGCGGGTCGCCGATTCTGACGGCCGGCAGAGAACCTCGACGGGCGGAACGATGTGTTCCGCCCGTCGAGGTTCTCTGCCGTGTGTACGGGGCCTAAGAGACCACATCAACAAGGAAGCAAGGAAGGAGGTAGAATCCTTATGGGTAGAGCTAAAAAGGGAGGAAACTAATGGCAAAGTAATACTGGGAGTATGCTATAGGCCCCCTAACCAGAATTAGGAGGCAGACCTTCTATCACAATTTGGATTAGCGGCAAGGATGGCAAGTGTCATTATAATGGGGGATTTTAATTATCCAGACATAGACTGGGTGGAAGGAACTGCACATTCATCTAAGGCTCGCCAGTTCCTAAATGCCTTGCAGGACAATTTCATGGATCTGATGGTAAATGCACCAACTAGAAATAAAGCTCTACTAGACCTGTTATCACCAACAATACAGACCTGATCACGGATGTGGATATACGGGGCAATTTAGGAAACGGCAATCACAGGTCAATTAGTTTCAGTATAAATCATACAAATGGGAAACATAAGGGCAATACAAAGACATTGAGTTCCAAAAGAGCCAACTTCCCTAAACTACGATTCTTGCTAGAAGATACTAAATGGGAGACGATCTTGGGAACAAAGAACACAGAGGAAAAATGTGTATTCTTTAAGAGCATATTAACCACTTGCTGACCGCCGTGCGATGATATACCTCAGCAGCATGGCACAGCTGCACAAAACTACGTGTATATATATACACGTCCCCTTTAAGAAGCGGCATTGCGGATGTGTGCCTGCTGCAAGCTCTGTGACTCTGACCGCGGGTTCCGCAAACTCAATGTCCGCGAGGCATACCCGCGATCATGTCACGGTGAGGAAGAACAGGGAAATGCTGATGTAAACAAACCTTTCCTCCAGTCTTCCTAATAACAGGACAGTGATCACAGCTTCCTGTAATCGGAGCCACCCCCCCTACAGTTAGAAGCACTCCCTAGGGCACACTTAACCCCCTTCAGCACCACCTAGTGGTTAACCCCTTCACTGCCAGTGTAATTTTCACAGTGATCAGTGCATTTTTATAGCACCGATTGCTGTAAAAATTACAATGTCCTAAAAATGTCTCCACCATAAAGTTGCAGTCACAATAAAATCACAGATCAACGCCATTACTAGTAAAAAAAAATGCCATAATTCTATCCCCTATTTTGTAAAAGCTATAACTTTTGCTGCAAACCAATAAATATACCCTTATTGCGTTTTTTTTTACCAAAAATATCTAGAAGTATACGTATCGGCCTAAACTGAGGAAAAAAAATATATTTTTTTGGGGGGATATTTATTATAGCAAAAAGTAAAAAATTTAGATTTTTTTTCAAAATTGACACTCTATCTTTGATATAGTGCAATAAATAAAAACCGCAGAGTTGATCAAATACCACTAAAAGAAAGCTCTATTTGTGGGGGAAAAAAAGACAACAATTTTGTTTGGGAGCCACGTCGCACGACCGCGTCAGTTAAAACAATGCAGTGCCGAATCGCAAAAAGTGCTCTGGTCTTTGGCCAGCGAAATGGTCCGGTGCTTAAGTGGTTAAATAAGGTAGCCAGTGCATCCCAATGGGAAATACATTTTAAAAGAGCTAATAAAAGTCCTGGGTGGCTTAACACTAACGTAAGAATGCATATAAAAAAGAAGGCCTTAAAAAAATACAAGGCTGAGGGGTCATCATCAGCATTCCAACTTTACAAAGAATGCAACAAGAAATGTAAAGGTGCAATCAGGGCAGCTAAGTGATTGCCAGATCATTGTTCCTAATTTTTATGAACAGTCTACTGACTGGAATGGTATCAGCTGATTGGAGAAAAGCCAATGTAGTACCAATATTTAAAAAAGGGCCAAGATACAGTACATCCCTGGGAATTACAGACCAGTTAGCCTAACATCAATTGTATGCAAGCTCTTGGTGGGGATGATAATGGACTATATACAAGATTTTAGTAATGACAACAGTATCATTAGCAGTAATCAGCATGGATTCATGAAGAATCGTTTTTGCCAAACCAATCTATTAACCTATGAGGAAGTGAGCTGCCATCTAGCTAAAGGAAGGCCCGTAGACGTGGTGTATCTGGATTTTGCAAAAGCATTTGATACAGTTCCCCATAAACGTTTACTGTACAAGTAAGATTCATTGGCATGGACCATAGGGCAGGCATGTCCAAAGTCTGGCCTGCGGGCCGATCGCGGCCCTTGTTCAGGTTTAATGTGGCCCCCCTGGTAATTTGGATATATATATCTTTTGTGAACGAGCGCCATCAGATTACATACAGGAGAATCTCCTGTTTACTCAGTGGCATCTGTACTAGGAAGTCCTGTCTCTTGGGCTGCCATTGGACGACGTTCTGTCTATCATAGGAGGCGGGACATTGTAGTAAAGAGGCCGCCGAGTAAACAGGAGATTCTCCTGTATGTAATCCGTTGGCGCTCGTCCCACCACCCCCTGTCCCCTCCGAGGCTGCAGATGGGAATGGATCAGGCTGCACTCATGGCAATGGGGAGGCTGCATTGATGGGCACTGACCATTATTTTGCTTCACAGTTCTTTTATTTAAAAAAAAAAAAAAAATCCTGAAAGTTCCCTCCTAGAGTGAAGGTGCGTGTTATACACCAATAAATATGATATATCCCAATAACACGCCCAAGCTCATCCTTAAGCTACGTACACACGATCGTTTTTCGCCATGAAAAAAAAAACGTTGTTTTTCAGCATGTTGAAAAACAACGTTTTTCCAACTTCACCATTAAAACGACGTTGCCCACACACGGTCGTTTTAAAAAAAATGCTCTAGCAAAGCGCGGCACTATAAAGGGGCAGTTCCAATGCAGGTGACGCCACCCTTTGGGCTGCTTGAGCTGATTTTGTGTTGGTAAAAGACGATTCACGCTTTTCTGTCTGTTACAGAGTGAAGAATGTGCTTACTCAATTACGAACGGTAGTTTTACAAGAACGAGCGCTCCTGTCTCATAACTTGCTTCTAAACATGCGCAGGTTTTTCACGTTGTTTTAGCCCGAAAAACAACATTGTTTAAAACGTCGTTATAGAATGCAGCATGTTCGGAAATTTTTTTTTCGTTTTTCAGAACCCGAAAAATGATGTGAAGCCCACACATGATCATTTTAAATGACATTTTTATTAAACGTTATATTTTAATGCTGAAGAACGATCATGTGTACACGCCAATAGTCCTGAGTGGTGCTAGGGGATTAGTTGGGGCCACAAAAGCGAGAGAATTCTTGTTGAGCAGTGCTCTTAAAAACACATTTGGCAAAATGGTCGGCCCTCACGCATGTTCACTTCATCAAATCTGGCCCTTTTAAAAAAAGTTTGGACACCCCTGCCATAGGGTGAGTACATGGATTGAAAACTGGCTACAGGGGGAAGTTCAGAAGGTGATAAATCTTCCTGCTCCTGCTCCTCGACAGCTTGATCAATGACACGACACAATGCATGCTACAGAAAGAAGGCATAAGGTATGATGTCACTGATGGCACCCTGGCTGCGACTGACCAGTTTAGTGATCTCATCAAATGGCCGCAAAAGTCTGCATGAATCACGCATGAGCAGCCACTGGTGCAGTGAAAAAAAAAACAAGCTCCCCAGAATCTGTCCTGCCGCAGTGTTCATATAGGTAGTCATTAGACATGTGCAGACTGGAATATTTCATTTTGTTTTTTCGTTTTCGTTTGGAAAATAAATTTATTTAGTTACTCCCGAAAATCGTTTTGATTTATTTAGTTTTTCGTTGGGGAATAGCTTTCGTCCGAAAATCCAATAATACTTAGTTTCTGTCGAATGGTCAAAAGAATATTCGACGGAACGTCAAATTTTTTTGGTTGCTGTTGAATGATCAAAAGAATATTCGACGGAACGTCGAATCTTTAAGTTTCATAAATCAAAATCTATTCTCTGTAATGTCGAATCTATTATTTCTATAGTGTCGAATCTTTTCCCTATACTGTCGAATCTTTTCTCTATGATGTCGAATCTTTTCCCTATAATGTTGAATCTCTCTATATCGAATTTTTACCGCAACGAAAACGAAAATAAAGCATTTTTTATGTCGGATCTTTTTCGGTTTTCGTTTCTTGCACTTTCGTTATCGTTTGTTAAAACGATAACGAAAAAAACAGATTTTCGGACGAAAATGCATTCTAACGAAAACAAATGCACATGTCTAGTAGTCATTAAATGCACATTTCTGCTGGAGCAGCCTATCAAGCATATACAAGGTTGAGTTCCATCGCGTCGGCAGGCACAAATAAGAAGTCTGACAGGCATGTTGTGTCGCCGCTGAATGCCAGCAAGGCGAGCCATGGCCGTGTAAGATCTTATGAAATGGGCCGAGATTTTCCTGGCCTGCCACAAGACATCCTGGACCCCAGGGTATTTGCCAATGAATCACTGCACGACCAAGTTCAAGATGTGTGCCATGCATTGTGGCATGTGTGTAATTTTGCCCTGTTTCAGCACGCTCAGCAGATTGGCACCGTTGTCGCACACCACTTTACCAACTGTAAAATTGAGCGGTGTTAGCCACTGATCTGCCTGTGAACGTAAAGCTGAAGGGAGTGCAGGACCAGTGTGGCTCTTGTCTTTTAGGCACAACAGACGCAGACGCAGCATGGCAATGTCTCACCTGGCATGTCGAATAGGTTCTGGGGACCTCATCCTTACAAGCCAAAACAGGCAAGAGACGTTCGCCAAAACCTGGCAAATTTGGAATATTTTTTCCTACTCAGATGAAGGTCAAGCTCTTAGAGGTGGAAACACTTTGACCTGACCTCCCAGATTCTATCTGCAGGAGTCCCCCACAGTGGACACTGGTGATGGGTCATTATAACTTATGACCTCTTTATCCACGAAGTGGACGCAGTACATCTCCCCCCCCCCCACTTTTTCTATCACTTCCATCTACACCTTTCCTTCTATCTGCTAGGGCATGAACCGCCTTCTACACTCTTTCTAACCTTCCTACTGCTACTTCCCTTGTTATTTGGAAAAGAAGGGGGACTGGGCCCGTGGGGCCATGGCGACCCGATCCAACTCATGTGCACAGATTGGGACATCCATCTGAACAGGAGAACATGAACTGGGGACGTATCAATATCTAGTTACCAACAGTTGTACCCAAGTTTTCAGTACATAGACAGTGCTAATCGGTATACATCCACATAGACCTGTGGGGTACTTCTCCCATCACTGTGGTAGGGAAGGGGATGGTGTCAGTAGGGCAGAGAGGATGGTGTAAGTAGGGCAGAGAGGATGGTGTCAGTAGGGCAGAGAGGACAGTGTCAGTATGGCAGTGGACGATGTCAGTATGGCATTGGACGGTGTCAGTAGGGCAGTGGATGGTGTCAGTAGGGCAGAGAGGATGGTGTCAGTAGGGCAGTGGATGGTGTCAGTAGGGCAGTGGATGGTGTCAGTAGGGCACAGGACAATGTCAGTAGGAAAGAGGACGGTGTCAGTAGGGCAGAGAGGATGGTGTCAGTAGGTGTAATATCACACCGAGCTACTCTAGCACTTAATAAGATCCCCCGTATCGCTGCAGCGGTAACTCAGATATGACCACTAGTTCACTCTCAGATTCACAGAAAGTTTAGGGTTAAATCATCATGCCCACTGAGTACAGGATCTGCGGTCTGCCAAAACCCTAGGCTATTAAGTCATACGCCGGGGTTTAAAGAAATAAATTCAGACACGTAAAAAACAAGGAAGTCTCTGCCATGCACAGATCAAGATAATGCAGGGTTAGACAGAGTTAATAAACAAAATTACTATGGTGTAATGTTGCTGCACATTAACCTAGAACAGCTTAAGAGATACTAGAATGGCACAGGATAGTAAACTGAGGAGATATGGGCTGGAAATCATAAGGCTATACTTATGAATGGAAAGTCCATCAGAAGAGAAATACTTGCGGTTAAGCAGTCATCTGTGGAAGTTTCAGGGGGAAGAGGAGGAAGCAGTCTTCATCCAGGGGAGGTGCTTGAGGACTTTGCAGGGTTGGTGTAGGGAGAGCTGGAAACCTGGGCTATGCAGCATGTGTTGATCCAGCCTTGGCTTGGTTGTAGGTACTCAGGGGGTGACGTCCGTCTGAGGACTCCTCTTGGGTGTTTGCTGGGGTGCAGCAGGACGCTGGGTGTCTGTGCACAATAACAGAACACCCAGCCGTCATCTCCGGAGGTTTAAATACCCGGAACTCGCGGGCAAAAGGAAAGTGTGCTCGGCGCACTTCCGCGTTCCAAGCTGGAACGCAAACTCCGCGCACCGGAAGTGACGCGGAGGTATGTGAGGACGGAGCGCAGCCGTTTGTTATGGAAACGGCTGCGCTAAAGGGGTGAAAATAGGGAATCTTATTACAGTAGGACATTAAATGGTGTCAGTAGGGAAGTGTATGGTGTCAGTAGGGCAGAGGACGATGTCAGTAGGGTAGTGGACGATGTCAGTAGGGCAGTGGATGGTGTCAGTAGGGCAGTGGATGGTGTCAGTAGGGCAGAGGACAATGTCAGTAGGAAAGAGGACGGTGTCAGTAGGGCAGAGAGGATGGTGTCAGTAGGACATTAAATGGTGTCAGTAGGGAAGTGTATGGTGTCAGTAGGGCAGAGGACGATGTCAGTAGGGTAGTGGACGATGTCAGTAGGGCAGTGGATGGTGTCAGTAGG
This sequence comes from Rana kukunoris, assembly GCA_029574335.1. Lineage (NCBI taxonomy): Eukaryota > Metazoa > Chordata > Amphibia > Anura > Ranidae > Rana > Rana kukunoris. Next base: position 170,849,773 of record CM056056.1, on the reverse strand, counting down.
GCAGTGGATGGTGTCAGTAGGGCAGAGAGGATGGTGGCAGTAGAGCAGTGGATGGTGTCAGTAGGGCAGAGGATGGTGTCAGTAGGGCAGAGGACAATGTCAGTAGGAAAGAGGACGGTGTCAGTAGGGCAGAGAGGATGGTGTCAGTAGGACATTAAATGGTGTCAGTAGGGAAGTGTATGGTGTCAGTAGGGCAGAGGACGATGTCAGTAGGGTAGTGGACGATGTCAGTAGGGCAGTGGATGGTGTCAGTAGGGCAGTGGGTGGTGTCAGTAGGGCAGAGAGGATGGTGGCAGTAGAGCAGTGGATGGTGTCAGTAGGGCAGAGAGGACAGTGTCAGTAGTAACAGTCTTATTGGAGGGCTTTAGTGAAATATATCAGGGGACTAAACAGACCCCTGATAGGTCACTTTTGAGACAGGAAAACAGACTGAGGGCGGATTCTCCAGTTCCTTTCTCTGAAGCTGACATTTTGATTGGAGGAGGAGAGAACTGCAGCTGGCTGGAGCATGGACAAATATGAGTGAAGGTGGTCATTTCCCCCCAGCACTGCAAGGGTGGACTTTTTTTCACTTTCCTGGAGATGGGCTGTATTCTGACACCATGTGCCTTCCTGTTTATGCTCAAATGTTTGACAATGTCAGGAATATACTGGGACTTTTCAGGTTCTACATACAAGTATGTGGAGCCTGGAAAGTCCCAGTCTATTCCTGGCATAGTCAAGATTTTGACTTTCTCTTTTAGTAAACCTGCACTGTACAGCACAGAATTATACTGAGTGGGTTTGGAATGAGTGTGATAATGCACTTGTTCCTGACCCGCACATATGTGACCCGAGTCATGCCCTGGTACAGGCGCAGTAATCAGATCTGACATACAGGCAGAACATTCATAGAGTAGGGTGACCAGACATCCCCAGTTTTAGGGGACAGTCCCCTGATTGAGGACACTGTCCCCGGACCAAGTCTGTCCCTGGTTTTGTCCCCAGATTGGATTTAATAGGGACAGGGGCAATTTTTAACCACTTCAATACCGGGCTTTTATACCACCTCCATACCGGGCCTATTCTGACACTTCTCTCCTACATGTAATAATCATCATTCTTTTGCTAGAAAATTACACAATACCCCCAAACATTATATATGTTTTTTTAGCAGACACCCTAGGGAATAAAACGACGGTCATTGCAACGTTCTATCTCGCACGGTATTTACGCAATCATTTTTCAAACACCTTTTTTTTTGTAAAACAAATTGTTTCATGAATTAAAAAAATAACAAAACAGTAAAGTTAGCCCAATTTTTTTGTATTATGTGAAATATGATGTTACACCAAGTAAATAGATACCCAACATGTCACGCTTTAATTATGTGCACACTCATGGAATGGCACCAAACTTCGGTACTTAAAAATCTCCATAGGCAAAGCTTTATTTATTTTTTACAGGTTACCAATTTAGATTTACAGAGGAGATCTAGTGCTAGATTAGTTGCTGGCACTCTAACGCACGCGGCGATACCTCACTTATGTGGTTTAAACGGCGTTTACATATGTCGGCGGGACTTGCGTGTGCGTTCGCTTCTGCGCGCGAGCTATCGGGGACAGGGGCGTTTTAATTTTTTTTTTTATCTTTTATTTATTTTTTTGACTTATTTTTTATTTATTTTTACATTTTTTTCAATTTTTTCCCCCACTTTTATTCCTATTACAACGAATGTAAACATCCCTTGTGATAGGAAATGTGTGTGACAGGTCCTCTTTATGGGGTCAATAAGACCTCACATCTCTCCTCCAGACTGGAAACCATGAGATCGGTGAAAAAAAAGAAAAATCTCATGAATTGTTGCTTACAGCCGCAATCGCGGCTTTGTTTACTTACGGGGCCCCGTCATCACATCGCGCCCGGGTCCTCCGACGGTCATAGAGATGACTGGTGACCATCTGGTCACCAGTCATCTCTATGCTTCCTGCCGACGCCGACGATTCGTTCTCCGGGCCCCCGAAGGCACGGGAGAGCCCGGAGAAGCACCGGATGGCGGCGGGAGGGGGGGGATGTCCCCTCCCATGGCCTGTAAGAACGATCAAGCGGCGGAACTGCCGCTAAGATTGTTCTTATGTCGTGCAGAATCGCCGGTTGAAGAAGAGGATATCTGGATGATGCCTCTGGCTGTAGGCATCATTCAGATATCCACCCGCAAAGCCCAGGCCGTCAATTGACGGCCACTTAGCATGGGAGTACCCATCTCTGGCTGTCATCTGTATATGGGCGGGTATTGAAGTGGTTAAAGACAGTCAGCACAGAATTAAAATAAAAAAATTAGAATTACACACCCCTGCTCCGCCGTGTCTACTAGCATAGGGGCGTGGTATTTTTCCCATTATCTCTTGCCCCTTTCTGATGATCATGTGCTGGTCATGCCCATTCAGCTTCGCTCGCATGTTCTTCTGCCTTGGCTCAAGTCCCGGCAGCCGCCTGCCTATCTCCTTGCCTTCCCTGGCGGAGTGATCTTCCTCCGCTCCCCATCCAGTAGTAGCCAGGGCCTGAAGAGTAAGACTTGGGATGTTGTGAGGCTGGCGGCCACGGGCAGAGAGTTGCTGATTGTTGCCATTACTAGTGTAGAGCTACCCCCTGCAGGAGCCGCTGGTTAGATTTGGGATCGGCGTGTTACCTCTGTAGCATGTCTAGGGGTATGATGAAAGTAGATGATGTGAGCAATAATAGAATGTCCAAACGGCAAGATGTCCTTTTCTTTGCTTTTATTCTTGCGCCCAACACGGCAACAGGTAACTTCAGGTGAAAAAAGGAAAGATGGTGAAAGAAGAAGTTGCAGGTTCAGGCCTTATGTCACAGAACTGGCAGCGGGAGTATCACTCGGGAATTTTGAGAAGCAAGACAAACCTCTGCCACAGACTTGGCTCAATGGAAATAGGAGTGGTACCCAGGCCCGTCGCTACAGGACAGGCAAAACAAACAATTGCTTGGGGCCCCGAGCTGGCCTGAGGCCCCCAACTTCCCCTTCCCAGGTTGTAGCGTGGCCGAGCTCCTCTTCCTTCCTCCTGGAGTCCTGTCAGTCTGGCCGGGTACCCTGCGTGGTACAGGAGATTCAGTTTCCTGTTCCCGGCCGGACTGACAGGAAGTGCTCACTTCCTTTCAGTCTGGCTGGAAACTGAATCTCCTGAATCGCACGGTACCCGGGCCCGCACCCATAATGATAGAACACCGGACTGACAAGAGGAAGAGGAGCTCAGCCACGCTACAGCGGCAGCCTACAGGGAAGAAGAGGAGGTGAGAATAGAAAAACTTAGGGACTAGGAAGGGGGTGAGGAGTAGGTACATGGGTGTAAAAAATAAGTGTAGCGCTAATGTAGGCCTCGCCCGCGCAGGGGGGGGCTTGGGGGCCCCCATTTTGCTTGGGGCCCCCAAATTCCTTCAAACGGGCCTGATGGTACCTCTGCCACAGGCCCTTGCTCTGAAATGCAACTTGATGGAGTGATTCCTTCTCAGTAAAGTAATTGCCTTCAGGTAGTTCTTGATTTTAGGTTACCGACTGACAGGTTGCCATAAAACGAACTCCCAGTGTCCGGTCACCTAGATCGCTGATGGCTTGTCTAGGCCCTATTGGATCGCCTGCCTCCGGGCTCTCCTCAGACTGACTCCCCACCGAACAGCACAACTCGCTTGGGATCGTCTCTGGTCACTGGGGCCCCTCTGCAGCTTTAGTTGCTCCGGGCTATGAGGGCCCAGAGTAAGGAACTCCGCGTAGCACTGGTAGGCCATCTTGCCGGGGCCTGTGGGTGCCGCACCCGGATCCAACCTCGAACTCCCGACGCTAAAATGGCGCCCTAAAGAAGTACCCACCCCTAGCATGGGAAAACCTCCTCTGATTGGCTGCTGGCAAAAAGGCGCTCTCACTGGTCTCCAGTGCCACCTGTCGTTCCAAGATGGAAAGGCATCTTTGGAACACAGAATGAAACAGCAGCACAGCACAGTGACTAAACTAACATAAATCACATAGATGAGAGCTAAGTAATTCTCTCATCCCCCTCTAAATTTAAACAGCGTCCGTACTTGGAAGTACAGGGGTGCTACACAAGTAAAGAAAAAATATGTCTCTGGATTTAATTTTAAAAATCTGGTCACCTTATCATAGAGAGCTCACAATGCACACAATGAGGAGATGTGTTTTCCTCACAATAACACAGGAAATGGCAAGTCATTCAATGTTAGTAAATGGATAACCTGTAACGGTAACATGGATAACCTGTAACGGTAACATGGATAACCTGTAATGGTAACATGGCTTCATAGCATAATATAAATGTTATGAGCGCCCGAAGAGCAGGAACATAACAGGAAGTTCACTTTCCCCACCCTCCCTATACAAGGCCCCTCCCCCACCCTCCCTATACAAGTCCCCTCCCCCACCCTCTGTGTGCTGATCTCATTACAGCCAGAGAGACAGAGCAGAGTTGTGTGTGGGAGAAATACGCAGCAAGTAAGTGCCTCATCCACATCTCTTTTCTTATTAGATAGGACTTCTCCTCTGCTCTGCATACCTTCTTATACAAAGGGAATTGTTACTGAATCAGGAGCTACAAACTTTATGGTAAAATGAGAAGAGTTTGTGTGGCTCCTATAACATTCAGTCCTATCAGACCAGTGACATAGCTAGCTCATCTGGCACCCCGGGCTGGACATTTTTTTGCACCCCCAAGAAAGATGGTATGTGGCAATATAACGACGCCACGCCAAAACTCTGTGGGCCAGATTCTTGTACATTTCGGCATAGCGGCGCGTAAGCTATTTACATTACGCCGCCGCCGCCGCCGCAACTTACAGGAGCAAGTGCCGTATTCTCAAAGCACTTGCTCCGTAATCTGCGGCGGCATAGTGTAAATGGGCCGGCGTATCCCCGTGTAAATTGAAGGGGGAGGCTTGTAATTAAATTAAGCGTGCACCCGCGCCGATCGAACTGCGCATGCGCCGGCCGGAAAAAAAAAACAGTGCGCATGCTCCAACTCACGTCGGAAAACGTTGATGAAACCGACGTGAAAACGTCGTGATCGTCACTTACGCAATGCCCTATTCGCGAACGACTTAGTTAAATGACGTAAACGACAGAAAAAGACGACGCTGTCCCGACGCCATACTTAACATGGCATACGACGGACCTTTGTAAACTTACCCCTTATATAGCAAGGGTAAGTTTACGCTTACGGAAACTACGTAAACGACGACGAGGCAGCGTAAAAACGTTCGGCGTATCTTTCTCATTTGCATACGCAAATGAGAAATCGACGTAAACGCCAACTAGCGGCCGGCGTAACATTTCATTTAAGATCTGACGGAGTAAGATTATTACGCCAGTCGGATCTTAGCGTAATTCCGGCGTATCATGTTTTCAGAATAGAAAACATGATACGCCGGCGGGAAATTCGAATTACGCCGGTGTATCTGTAGAAACACCGGCGTAATCCTTTAAGAATCTGGCCCTGTGTGTGGTCAGATTGTATCGGATGCAAAAAAACTCATTGCAAAAGATAGGACAAACCCCCAAAAAGTCTTCAAATATATTAATAGTAAAAAGGCCAAGTCTGAGCCACTTACGGACCACCTACCATCATTATACGTCAGCACTTTGTAGAGGGATATCGTTGTTATGGCAGAAGCTAGCTGGCCCCCACCCATCTCCATACCATTGTAGGGGCAGAAGAGACATCAAAACGTCACTTCTGCCCATAGCTCTTAAAGCAGTAAACCCGCTTTCTTTTTTTTTTCTTTACACCTGTAAGGGAAAAGGCATAATGAGCTAGTATGCACCGCATACTAGCTCATTATGAAATAGTTACCTTAGAACGAGGCGTCGGTGTCCCTCCTGGTCCACGCCGAGGCAAAATGCCAGCTGCCTCAGCGTGGACCAGGAGGGACATCGGCGCCTCGTGTCATCACTCCTGCGCAGCTGGCGAGCCTTGAGTTGAGAATCTTCTGTGCGCGTGCCCATGCGCCGCTGCAATCAGCGGCTCATTGAGAGGGGAATATCTCCTAAACCGTAAAGGTATTACATTTACATTTTTTTTTATTGCATTTTAGTGTAAATGTGAGATCTGTGGTTCTTTTTGACCCCAGATCTCATATTTAAGAGGTCCTGGTCTGCTTTTATATCCCTTGTAATAAGAATAGAAGTAACGACATTTATTTTGTATTTTTTTTAAACCACTTCAGTCCTAGAAGAATTTACCCTCTGTCTGATTAGAGCACGTTTTGCGATTCGGCACTGCATTGCTTTAACTGACAACTGCGATGTTGCACCCATACAAAATTGACGTTCTTTTGGTGGTATTTGATCACTTCTTTTTTTTTTTTTTTTTGTGCTATAAACAAAAGAAGAGCAAAAATTAAAAAAAAATAATACATTTTTTTATTTAATAAATATCACAATTTTTATTTAATTTTTTTAACATTTTTTTTCCTCAGTTTAGGCCGATATGTATTATTTAGGGCTGTGGAAATTAAAGATTAATTCCTCAAATTAATTGTTAATTTTTTTTGATCGATCAAAATTCTTTTGATCGGTACTAGTGGTGCAACGGATCGTAAATGATCCGTGATCTGAACGGGTCACCATATGCAGATCGGCACACCACATGATCCGCGGAGCTCCGCCGCTGCCTCGGCCATAAGAAAGGAAAGGCCGTGGCTTCGGCCTAGCTCCTGGAGCGGCGGCCATCTTGGTCCACCCGGCAGTGGCCTAGGTGAGCCTAGAGCGGCGAGCTGACATCATCACCCGGCCTCAACTGCTTGTGTTTGGCCGGCTTCTCTGGTAAGACTAAGCAAGCACTAATCTTCCTATACAGTGGGGGAGATGTGGACCATATTACAGTGGGGGAGACATCTGTGGATATTACAGTGGGGGAGACATCTGTGGATATTACAGTGGGGGAGACATCTGTGGATCTTACAGGTGGGGGAGACGTCTGTGGATCTTACAGGTGGGGGAGACGTCTGTGGATCTTACAGGTGGGGGAGACGTCTGTAGATCTTACAGGTGGGGGAGACGTCTGTGGATCTTACAGGTGGGGGAGACGTCTGTGGATCTTACAGGTGGGGGAGACGTCTGTGGATCTTACAGGTAGGGGAGACGTCTGTGGATCTTACAGGTGGGGGAGACGTCTGTGGCTATTACAGTGGGGGGAGACGTCTGTGGATATTACAGTGGGGGGAAGACGTCTGTGGATATTACAGTGGGGGGAAGACGTCTGTGGATATTACAGTGGGGGGAAGACGTCTGTGGATATTACAGTGGGGGGAAGACGTCTGTGGATATTACAGTGGGGGGAAGACGTCTGTGGATATTACAGTGGGGGGAAGACGTCTGTGGATATTACAGTGGGGGGAAGACGTCTGTGGATATTACAGTGGGGGGAAGACGTCTGTGGATATTACAGTGGGGGGGAGACGTCTGTGGATATTACAGTGGGGGGAAGACGTTTGTGGATATTACAGTGGGGGGGAGACGTCTGTGGATATTACAGTGGGGGGGAGACGTCTGTGGATATTACAGTGGGGGGGAGACGTCTGTGGATATTACAGTGGGGGGAAGACGTCTGTGGATATTACAGTGGGGGGAAGACGTCTGTGGATATTACAGTGGGGGGAAGACGTCTGTGGATATTACAGTGGGGGGAAGACGTCTGTGGATATTACAGTGGGGGGAAGACGTCTGTGGATATTACAGTGGGGGGAAGACGTCTGTGGATATTACAGTGGGGGGGAGACGTCTGTGGATATTACAGTGGGGGGGAGACGTCTGTGGATATTACAGTGGGGGGGAGACGTCTGTGGATATTACAGTGGGGGGGAGACGTCTGTGGATATTACAGTGGGGGGGAGACGTCTGTGGATATTACAGTGGGGGGGAGACGTCTGTGGATATTACAGTGGGGGGGAGACGTCTGTGGATATTACAGTGGGGGGAAGGCGTCTGTGGATATTACAGTGGGGGGGAGACGTCTGTGGATATTACAGTGGGGGGGAGACGTCTGTGGATATTACAGTGGGGGGGAGACGTCTGTGGATATTACAGTGGGGGGGAGACGTCTGTGGATATTACAGTGGGGGGGAGACGTCTGTGGATATTACAGTGGGGGGGAGACGTCTGTGGATATTACAGTGGGGGGGAGACGTCTGTGGATATTACAGTGGGGGGAAGACGTCTGTGGATATTACAGTGGGGGGAAGACGTCTGTGGATATTACAGTGGGGGGGAGACGTCTGTGGATATTACAGTGTTGGGGAGACGTCTGTGGATATTACAGTGTTGGGGAGACGTCTGTGGATATAACAGTGGGGGGGAGACGTCTGTGGATATTACAGTGGGGGGAAGACGTCTGTGGATATTACAGTGGGGGGGAGACGTCTGTGGATATTACAGTGTTGGGGAGACGTCTGTGGATATTACAGTGGGGGGGAGATGTCTGTGGATATTACAATGGGGGGGAGATGTCTGTGGATATTACAGTGGGGGGAGACGTCTGTGGATATTACAGTGGGGACTATGTATGGTGCTGGTCCGAAAAATGTATGTGCGCTATAGTTAATCAAAATTAATCGATGAGTCCATAAAAAAAGAAATTGATCGAACACAAAAATGTAAATCAGTAACAACCCTAGTATTCTTCTACATATTGTTGGTAGTTATATAAGTAATAGCGTCTACAAAATAGGGGATAGTTTTATTGCATTTTTTTTTTTCAATTATGATTGTGACCGTGACATTGCGACAAACATATCGGACACTTTTGACACATTTTTGGGACCATTCACACGTATACAGCGATTTGTGCTATAAAACAGCACTGATTACAGTGTAAATGCGACTGGCAGGGAAGGGGTTAACACTAGGGGCGATCAAGGGGTTAATATGTCCTCTAGTGATTCTAACTGTAGGGGGAGGAGACTCGCAAGGGGTGGAGACCGATCTGTGTTCCTCTGTACTGGGGACACAGATCGGTCTCCTCACCTCTGACAGGACCTGGATCTGTGTGTTTACACACACAGATCCACGGTCCTGCCGTAATCGCGGGCTATCGCGGTGCCGGCGGATATCGCAGCCGCTGGACACGCGCACCGGGTCCCACCTAGATGGCCGGGAAGCCTAGGACTTCATATTACGTTCACCCATGTTGGGAGATCCCATATGTGGATGTCATATGACTATGGGCAGGTAGGGAAGTGGTTAAAGAACAGTAATAATAAAAAAAATTTGAGCAGCGTTCAAACCACACATGTGAGGTATCGCCGTGATAATTCCACCCCAAGCCTTCCTCTGTAAGTCAAAATATGCAACCTGTAGAATTTTTTCAATGCCTCCTATGGAGATTTTTTGGGGAAAAAGGTTTTCGCCGTTCCACGAGCGTGTGCAATCTTGAGGCATGACATGTTGGGTATCAATTTACCCGGCCAGTAGGAGAGAGGAGCGGACCGCAGTAGGGTTCCCAGCGTAAAGCAGAAAGGCTACACTGCCGGGTTCTACTGTCCACAATGGCGGCGGCGGCACCTGCCAGCTGATGGAAACATAAGCTGCAGGTGCCGACATCGCTGGACTCCAGAACAGGTAAGTGTCCTATTATTAAAAGCCAGCAGCTGCAGTATTTGTAGCTGCTGGCTTTTAATTATTTATTTTTTGGGCGGATCACCGCTTAACCACTTAAAGGGGTTGTAAACACAAAAATATTTTCCTCTTAAATTAAAGTCTGACAGTAGCTGATAAAGTAAAATGTAATGTTTTGCATTATAACTAGTTTGATACCTGTTGAAATCGAGCCGTTTTATTCACCTCCAGCACTCCTGAATCATTATTCTCACTGACTTTCTGGTTTGCAGTGCGCATTAATTCTTGCTACATCACGGCCTAATGGGAACTACAGTTCCCATTAGGCTTAGCCTCCATGCCTTTGAGGGATAAGAGAGCATCTTCGTGCAGGGCTGTAGTCATAGGAAGGGGGTGAGCACATTCTGCTTTCCACCATGCCAAACAGCTCAGGTGCTGGTGGAAAGCAAGAAGAGGAGAGACAGGAAATGGCATTTTCAAACCTGGATTACTGTATTTTGGAGGTCAAAAGGGAAAAAAGCAGTAAGCGATTTTTAAATGCTCCAGCTTACAGCAATCAATTGATCTAATAAAAAATGAACCTTTAGTGTTCTTTTAAGGACCTGCTCACGACTATATACGTCCTGTTTTTAAAGATGGATATCTCGGTAACGGCAGCAGCTGCTGCCACAACCGAGACATCCATCTTTACTGTGAGCGGTCCTGTAAACGATAACGGTAGTCTCTGCAGTGGATTCACCTGCGAGATCACCGTTATCGGCGGCAGGAGAGGGCCCGCCCTGCTTACCGGAGCCGTCGGTAGCAGCGGAGATGATCGGGTCCTGTCCCCTGCTCAGCTGGGATACAAGTGAGGGCAAAATGGCCCCCACCCGTCCCCATAGCATAGCAGGGTGGAAGTGACGTCAAAACGTCACTTCTGCCCATGCTTCTTAAAACAATATTTTCTAATTGTAATTTTTTCAAATGACAACCTTTTTTTTTTTTTTTTTGCATTTAAGTCTAAATATGAGATGTGAGGTCTTTTTGACCCCAGAAGATCTCATATTTAGGAGGACCTGTCATGCTTTTTCTATCACAAGGGATGTTTAAAAAAAAAGTTCCCATTCATCTCATAAAATGTAACAGTTGGACCCCTTTCACACTGGGGTGTTTTTCAGGTGCTTTTGGGCAAAAAATAGCACCTGTAAAGTTCCTGCAAAACGGCTCCCCCTGCAGTCTGTGTGAACAGCCAAGTGCTTTCACACTGAGGTGGTGCGCTGGCAGGACGTTAAAGTCTTGCAAGCAGCATCTTTGGAGCCGTGTATACCGCACCTCCACCACTCCTGCCCATTAAAATGAATAGGCACTGCTACCGAAGCGCCTGCAAAGCACTTCTGCAGCGGTGCTACACGGGCACATTTAGCCTCTTCATCTGCCTCTAGCTGGGTTATAAGCACCCCGCTAGCAGCTGAATAGTGCCTGCCTGCTTCAGTGTGAAAGCAGCAGAGTTGCAAAAAAAAATATTAAGTCAGTAGCTACAAATACTGCTGCTGCTGAATTTTAATATATGGTCACTTACATGTCCTTGGTGCCCGCGATGTCGGCACCCGAAGCCGATCTCGCTCTCGGGTGCTGCCCCGGCCATCTTCAGTAAGGGAAACAGGCAAAAAAAACAGGTAATCAAAACTTTTGGATGAAGAAAAAAAAGAGCTACAGTTTTTTTTTTTTTATTATTATTCATTAACCACTTAAGACCCGGACCAAAATGCAGGTAAAGGACCTTGCCCCTTTTTGCGATTCGGCACTGCGTCGCTTTATTGGGGGGGTACGGGGGCTACCCTGGACCTAACACTGACTGTCACACTGCCTTTCAAACTGACACTAAATACAGTAATCATACATGTATGATTACTGCATTCAGTGACACTGTGAGAGGGGGGAGGGGGGGGGGGGGGGCGATCGCGGGGGTTAAATGTGTTTATGTGTAGTGTAGTGTTAGTGCAGGACTTACTGTGTGGTGATCTCTCCTCAGCGGTGGTTGAAAAAAACGCAGAGGGAGAGATCACATCACTTCCTCCTTCCTGTGTTTACACAGGAGGAGGAAGTGACAGGGCGGGCGTGCGCATTGGCGCGCATTGGCTGGGAGCGATCCGGAGGGGGCGGACAAAAACGAATAGTCGGATCGCTCCTGCAGCCGCGCGGACTGCCGCATGTACGGGGGAGGTCCGATCGGACCCCCGATCCCCCCCCCCCCAAGGCACCAACGTATATATACGTTGATGTGCCTGTCGGTGCCATTCTGCCGATGTAAATGTACATGCGGTGGTCCTTAAGTGGTTAAAGTGAATTTTCCCCCCAAAAAATTGGGTTTGAAAGACCGCTGCGCAAATACCTTGTGGCATAAAATATTGCAACAACCGCTATTTTATTCCCTAGGGTCTCTGTTAAAAAACAATATATAATGTTTGGGGGTTCTAAGTGATTTTCTAGCAGAAAATACAGGATTTTTAATTGTGTCAGAAAAGATTTAGTCTTTAAATGGTTAAATTTAGAACTTCTTCTACACAAGGGCCCAGATTCACAGAGCGATTACGCCTGCGCAACTGCTGTTGCGCGTGCGTAAGTCTAAATGTGCGCGTGCGTATAGTTGGACGCGATTCACAAAACAATATACGCCAGAAATCTACGTTTTTTGGTCCGGCGTAATTGAATTAGACATTCGCTTCCCTTCGCGCAAAACTGCGCTAGACACACCATTGATTTGCTAGTCAAATATGCTAATGAGGGAGTTACGGGGATTCACAAAAAAACGCAGTTGCTGCGCAGGCTACGCGATGTGCGCAACTGCAAAATGTTCTGTCTAAAGTTAGAGGACCTAAAAGCTGGTCTAAATTTTGAAAAAAAGTCTAATTGTCAGATAAAGCAACACTGTTAGTGAGGAGTTCAGCAGTCACACGTGTTGCCCAACAATCTGTATGCCAACATGCCAGGGGCATCGTCGCGCATAGCTATACTACTGACTTTAGATGAACAAAGAAGGATGAGGGCACGGAGGATGGCACTAAGGAGGGCACGGGAGATGTTTATTTTTTTTTTGCTTATATAAAATTTACAATTTAATCTAATCTAATACAATATTCTTATCTGATACAAGCCCCTCACTCTTCACTTGATATATCACACACGCATAGACATCTTTGGCATGAGTGATTCTGAGGTGTCTCGCATCTTCAGATTCACCCCTCATGCCATCCTGGAATTACCACAACCTTGCAGGAGGACATCAGCAGCCCAACACATGGCACCACCCATGACACCCATGACAGCTACATATACAATCAGAGCCCCATCCCCACAGATTTCGAACAGAACATGTATGGGGACAGCTGGCTGGTTGGTGAGTGACATGGGAGTCAGGCATGACTATCCCCTCCCGTGATGCACACCTCACAAGTGGCACATGCATGACTAACATCCTCCTGTCTTTTCCCTTCAAGGTGACTCTGCATATGCACTGGTACCCCATCTCATGACCCCATCTCATGCCAGCTCACATTATGCATCTTTGCACGTTAAACACACACATTAATCATGGCACAATGAGAATGCATGCATGTACACCACTGTGGTCCCTAGCACACAAAGAGAAAAAGAACACCCAAAAATCACACTATCACTCAGCAAGAAACAGACACAAAAAAATCAGATGGAAAAAATAAAGCCAGAAAACAAACGCTCAGAAATATATCAATCAAACAAACAGTCTCAAACACTTATCAAAATACACTTTCACAAAACTACCAACAAGCACTAGATCACACAGAACACTAATCTGACAACTACAAAACACACTCTAACGAACAACAGAGCAAAAGCACTTGATTCAATGGGAAGGGACACAAAGGGATGTACTTTTGCAATGGAAGGGCGTTTGTGTCTGTCTATTTATGCTGTCTGCGTAGTTCACAACATTGCCCTAGTCCATTTCCTATTTCACTGATTGCGCCGCTCCCGAGTTGTGAGCATGCGCACAACGGAGCTGACATGGTTTCCTTCACGCGCGCATGCGCGAGTCGGCCGGCCTTTCATTTGCATGGGGTCACGGCTCATTTCAATGTAACACGCCCACGTCCCTCCCAATTTGTATTACTCCTCCTTACGCCTCCGGAAAAAACCTTACGCTTGCGCAATCTCTTGCGTAAAAGCTACGTGAATCGCGGGATTACGCGGCTAGATTGCGCAAGTCTAACGGAAAAGTGGTGCGCTACGCCGGACCGATAATGCGCCGATCTACGTGAATCTGGGCCAAGGAGTTCAGTTCATTGATCAGTAGAAACATTGTAACTCTTTTCTCAAAACTTGGCAGGCTGCCCAGAGACAAGTGCGCTGAGGAGTTTTTTTTTTTAAACGACCATGCCGATTAATTTAAAAAGTGCCAAAAATCAGCCCGATATCAGAGTTGCCAACCTACCAGATTGAAATTTACTGGCACAGCTAAGTTTTTACTGGCATCTCACAAAAGTTACTAAATTACATTTTTAGGTGCAAATTTCAGTATTTAGGCTACAGACAAGTACGCTAGACAAATAGCAATGTGATTTAAGGTAGATATTATTTAGATATTATTTTCAATATAATAAGGGCAAATTATTCCCCTTGCCTCCATCCCCCTCTGCCACCACACCCTGCCTTCACCACAATCTCCCCCCTGACTCCAATATCCCCCTTGCCTTCAATCTCCCCCAGTCCCCCTGCCTCCATCGTCCCCTGCCTCCATTCCCCTATGCGGTGCCACCAACAACCCGTCTCCCTCCACACCCTCTGCGGTGCCACTATCACCCCCTGCCTTCAATCTCCCCCTGCCTCCATCCCCCTCTGTGGTGCCACCGTAGCCATCATCACCCTCTGCCTCCAATCTCCATGCGCAGTTCCAAGCCGAACCGATCTCGCTATTTTTACTGGCCACAGACATTTCCGAACGGGGGGGGGGGGGAAAGGTGCCCGTTTTTACGAACTGTCCGTAAAAATACGGACGGTTGGCAACACTGGCTGATATATCGGTCGACCTCTATACTTAAAGGGTCACTAAAGGATTTTTATTTTTTTAAATAGCTTCCTTTACCCTAATGCAGTTATGGTTTCATGTCCTCATTGTTTGTTTTTGCTGTAATTATTCTCTGTTCTGCACACTTCCTGGTTGTCTGTTTCCTTATGAAAAAAGTACTGGGAGCTTCTCTCTGTGGTCTCTAATCAAGGAGGTGTGATTACTGTGTGTCTAAAAAACCCTCAGAACCAATCTGTTTCATTTTAAAACCAAACACTGCCCTGCCCTGCTCTGTGTCTCTGTACTTCACACAAGGATGAAACTAGATAAAAAAACGGAACTGAAACTGCAGGCACCTTTATATGATTGATTTTTTATCTATTTTTAATCATTTTTAAAAGGAATCAGTTAACTATTATGTCTCTATACCCTGTTAACAGTCATTTCAGCAAAAAAATGTTTTTCCTTTAACCACTTCCATACCAGGCACTTACGCACCTTCCCGCCCAAGCCAATTTTCAGCTTTCAGCACTGTCGCAATTTGAATGACAATTGCGCAGTCATGCTACACTGCACCCAAACAAAATTGGCGTCCTTTTTTCCCCACAAATAGAGCTTTCTTTTGGTGGTATTTGATCACCTCTGCGATTTTTTTTTTTTTTTTTGCGCAACAACTAAAAATAGAGCGAAGATTTTGAAAAAAAAAATAAAGTTTTTATTTTTTTCTGTTAATTTTTTTGTAAATGAGTATGTTTTCTCTTTCAATTACGGGCACTGATATGGTGGCACTGATGGGCACTGATGAGGTAGTTCTGATGGGCGCCAATTAGGTAGCACTGATGGGCACTGATAGGCGGCGCTGGTATGGGGCACTGATGGGCACTCATGGGCGGCACTGATGGGCACTCATGGGCGGCACTGATGGGCACTCATGGGCGGCACTGATGGGCACTCATGGGCGGCACTGATGGGCACTCATGGGCGGCACTGATGGGCACTCATGGGCGGCACTGATGGGCGGCACTGATGGGCACTCATGGGCGGCACTGATGGGCACTCATGGGCGGCACTGATGGGCACTCATGGGCGGCACTGGGCACTCATGGGCGGCACTGGGCACTCATGGGCGGCACTGGGCACTCATGGGCGGCACTGGGCACTCATGGGCGGCACAGGTGGGCACTGATAGGTGGCACAGGTGGGCACTGATAGGTGGCACAGGTGGGCACTGATAGGTGGCACAGGTGGGCACTGATAGGTGGCACAGGTGGGCACTGATAGGTGGGCACTGGGCATGGATTGGCACTGACAGACACTGGTGTGGCACTGATGATCACTGAGGGGTGGCACTGATGGATCAATGTTGCCAATCAGTGCCCATGTGTGGGCACTGATTGGCATCATTTTTTTTTTACTGCCCCCCCTTTTTTTTTTTTTTCCTTTTTTTTTTTTTTTTTTTTTTTAGTACCCTGGTGGTCTAGTGTGGGCACTCCCTGGTGGTCCGTGTGGTGATCGGAGGGGGGGCTGCGCTGATAAACAATCAGCGCGAACCCCCCCTGTCAGGAGAGCCGCTGATCGGCTCTCCTGTACTCGCGTCTGTCAGACGCGAGTGAGGAAGAGCCGTCGGCGGCTCTTCCTGTTTACATCGTGATCAGCCGTGATTGGACACGGCTGATCACGTAGTAACGAGGCTCCGCCGGAGACTCGTTACCGAGATCGGAGGTGCAGGGTGTCAGACTGACACCCCGCATCACCGATCGCCGCGCTGCGCGCCCCCACGGGCGCGCGCGGCATTGAAATCGTGCTGGACGTTTGTGCTATACTTTTTACTTTGTGCTATAATAAATATCCAAATAAAAAAAAAATTAAAAAAAAAAAATTCTCAGTTTAGACCGATACATATTTTTCTACATATTTTTGATAAAGAAAAAATTTGCAATAAGCGTATAGTGACTAGGATTGCACAAAAGTTATAGCGCCTACAAAATAGGGGACATAATTATGTTTTTTTTTTTACTAGGAATGGCGGTGGTCTGCGATTTTTATTGGGACTGCGACATTATAGCGGACACATCGGACACTTTTGACACATTTTTGGTACCATTCACATTTATACAGTGAACAGTGCTATAAATACTCATTGATTTCTGTATAAATGTGACTGGCAGGGAAGGGGTAAACCACTAGGGGGTGGGGAACATGTTAAATGTGTAGCCTAGTGAGTGTTTTAACTGTAGGGGGAGGGGGTGACTCGGGGAGGTGACGATTGTGTCCCTATGTACAAGGAACACAGCATCGGTCTCCTCACTCTGACAGGACATTGATCTCTGTGTTTACACACACAGATCCACAGTCCTGCTCAGTTACTGGGCAATCGCGGGTGCCCCCTAGCAGTGTTAAGATGATTACGTCATGTGAAGTCCTGTCAAAACAATTGAGCTACCTTGCCGTAATCAATTGACGGTGGCTGGTAGAGAAGTGGTTAAAAACGATCTGTGTGGGCTTCGGAGCATTTTTCACGATGACAAAAATGGCCATTAATTGAAAACATGCTCTATTTGTTTTTCACGTTGTCGTTTTTCATGTCTTGAAAAACGGTCACGTGTAGGCTTTAATGGCGTGAAATACCGCGTGTGCTCAGAAGCAATTTATGAGACGGGAGCGCTCGTTCTGGTAAAACTAGCGTTCGTAATGGAGATTAAACTCGTCACGCTGTAACAGACTGAAAAGTACGAATCGTTTCCCACCAAACTTTTACTAACACGAAATCGGCACCCCAAGGGTGGCGCCATCCGAATGGAACTTCCCATTTCATAGTTCCGTTGTAGGCAGGCAGGCTTGACAAGATTCACATAAAATAAAGTTTTTTCTAGACCATTAAAAATGGTCGTGTGTACGTGGCAACAGTTAGGTTACACCTACAACAATGAAAAAAATATTCTGATCATATACGCAAGGTTTTTATGACGCAAAAGGTTCTTGCATAAATGACCAGTTAAATATTTGTCTTAAAAAAACATATCTAACATCCTGAAATGAAAGCTCTATATCCTCCTGCAGGATGCTTCTTTTATCTCTGTAGGAGACTCCGTTCACACTTGAGTGACTCAAATTGCGGGCAGAATCACGTGATTCTAGCAAAAAATGCAATGGAATATGCACCTGGTTCAGTGCCAACTTTTGGTACATGAGCTTTTTTTGGAGCAGAGGCCCATTCAAAAAATGCACCACAAAATCACGAAGCAAAAAGCAATGTGGCAGCATCGCTCAGGTGTGAACAGGGCCTGAGTGCAGACATGCTAAAGTGCGTAAAATCCATGTCCTCGGTCCTACAGATCTGAACAAAGTGCATGTTTACGCATCTGTTTGAATCAGGGGAGGGCTGGCAGCCTTTAGGCCTGAGGGGAAAGTCCAGTCAAATGAGCTCACCATCCGGTCCCAGGGAGTTGTAGTTTCCTCTGCGCTGCTCTGTTTTCCACCCACCGGGAACTTGAGCGTGGACTACAACTCCCAGAATGCAACAGCTAATGGCGAGCCGCTGTGGCCGTGCCCCCAGCCCAACTTCCTAGTGCCCAATAAAAAAGATGGTAAAGGGCAGAAGCTGCCGACCTTATTGAACATAAGTTAGAGCGGCCTGGGAGGAGATTGCCACCCTGCCCCCTGGCCCAGCCTTCCCCTGGTTTGAATGTCCATAAAAGGAAAAATTGTGTGTTCACGCCTTTTTATGAATCCACTAACATAACTTTTCCTCTTTTCTAGCTGCCTCTCTTCTAAATCAGAATACATAGCTAATTTTAGAACTCTAAATTATTTACTTGTATTATACGCAACATGTTACACTGTCAAAGATTTATTTAACTGCCCATTTCAATTTTTTGCATTGGCACAGGATGGTGGCAGTCAGTTCTGTGAAGATGGCGGATGGGAAAGTCTCCTGTGAGACCCCCGAGGGAACCATCATAAATATCAACATTAACCAGCGGTCCTGCATGGACAGCCTTCTGGATGCCATCAAAAATGTCAGGCTGGTGAAAAAAGATGGACAATGCAACCAGCCGGCTAGAGAGCCTGCCTCCGGAGTATATCTAGGAGTTGGGGTAAGAGTACATCATTGGATCTTTATTCATTTATTTTCTTTCTGTTTTTGTATGGTAAATTTTATTAATAAAAAAGCACATTAAAAAAAGGAACCTAAGCTGATCTAAAATGTTTCTAATGCACACACGTTTTTTATGACGAGAAAAATTCGTTGTTCTATTTCACGTCGTGAAAAACGGTTGTGTGTACGCTTTAACGAGGGGCTAAAAAATGTGTGTGCTCAGATGCAAGTTATGAGACTGGAGCGCTCGTTCTGGTAAAACTAGCGTTCGTAATGGACATAGCACATTTGTTACTCTGTAACAGACTGAAAAACACAAAGACTGAAAAGTGTGAATTGTCTCTTGCCAAACTTTTAACACCAAATCAGCAAAAGTGGCGCCATTCGAATGGAACTTCCCCTTTATAGTGTTGTCATACGTGTTGTACGTCACCGCGCTTTGCTCAAGCATTTTTGTTTTCACGATCGTGTGTATGCAAAGCAGGTTTGAGAGGAATCGCGTAAAAAAAAAAAAAAACTTAATTTTTTTCCCCCCATGAAATGAATAAGGGTCGTGTGTATGTGGCATTAGGTAACATCAGCTCTGAAGAGCAAGCACATAGTAGGCTTAAAGCGGAGTTCCACCCAAAAATTGAACTTGCACTTATCCCACTCCTCACCCCCTTACATGCCACATTTGGCATGCAATTTTTTTGGGGGGGGGGGGGGAGTGGGGGCTTCAGGAGGAGTGGGACTTCCTGTCCCACTTCCTCCTTCCACCGAGGGGCTGGTAAGGCGATTAAGCTTAATTGCCTTATTGCAGCCCCTCCCTGTAGGTGATCGCCTGGGACATGTGACAGGTCCTAGGCGATCGCCTGTCCAATCAGACGACGCCCGGCCGCTCGCGCATGCGCAGTGCTGCTCGCACATGCGTAGTGGGTGCCCGGCCGTGAAGTCGAAAGCTGTCACGGCCGGGTGCCCACATTGACAATGAAGACGCCAGCCGGGGGAGGGAGGGAGGGAGGGAGCATCGCTGGAACGCTGGACCAGGTAAAGGTCTGTTTATTACACTTTTTGCAGCTGCTGACTTTTAATAAACATAAATATTGGCTGGAACACCCCTTTAATCTTCAAATTGATCTCTGTGCAGCACTCTTGGATCATAACCCCAGACTGTATATGAGGCATGGATTTAAACTCAAGTCAAGATTTAAGCCATGCCCCCAGACCGTTTTTGCTGCAAACAAAACTTTATTCATTAATCTTTGACATTTCTAGGAATGTTGAAGGCTCTGTCCTGGAGCACTGTGGCTACTACCTTCCTTCTCTTTCCCTATTGTTTGTCAGGATGCTGGCATAGGGCGGGGAAGTCTCGCACGATCCTGCAAAGATTGTCCGTGCAGAGATTGCATGAGTTCTTGGGGAGGACATACAAGAGAGGGAGCCTGAAGCATTATTATCCAAGTACCTTTCTTTGGTATGCTTATTTGTGCCCGAGTGACTCAATGGTCAGTCCGCCCCTGCAGGTAACAGAAAAATTGGTTCTTGGATCATTGGGTTGTGTTTCACCTCAAGATGATTGGACACTGGCAAAAGCAAACCTTGACCCAGCCCTCCAGCAATGCCTCAGTTTTGCTGGTGGCTGTAGGTGATGGACCTGTTGCTCTCCGCAGGGATAGTCTTCCTACTAAGAATTCCTTTACAACTACTTTTGTTGATCGGCTGTGACTCTGCAGATGTGCCCTGTCTGCATTTGCTACTTTTCTGGCATGGCCAGGAGGGCATGCCACGCATGTGTGGGCACTATCTCGGATTCATTCCCTTTTTCGCAACTGGACATCAAAGAAGCAAATACTTAGCACAGCCCACAGAGTGACCAGGAACCTTTGGCATTATGGGGATTGGGTCCAGGGGCCAAAATGCTCACATTCTTGTTAGACCGTTTTAGTTCCACAAACTAAATTCTGTGGCTCTGACTCATCATCTGGTTTTTCACGAACTCTTTCAGGGGCTCTTTTCTAAGGTACCTGTTTTGTCCAAGGAGGCATTTATGGCTGCCTTTTCCACTGTACAATGTGATATCAGTAAGGATTTACTGCAGGACAACCGTAAACAGTCCAGGTCCCCATTACCACAGGTGTTGCAATCAGAGTTTCACCTCCCACCTTCTTCCTTTCTGATGCATCTTCGTGCATCACCTAAGAGGATCTGCACAAGGATTGGGTGCATCTGGATGAGTTGTTTGTGCAGTAAAAAAACAACTGAAGATAACTTTCAGAAAAGTGGATGCTTCCAGCTGTGGCTCTAGCAGACTCTTTTCTCAGTAGACCACCTTTATAGTGGGGTGTGTGTATGTATGAGCTGCATGAATAATCGGTAAAGAATAAAGATCGCAATTCAACTCTCTTCACGCTCTTAAAACAGCATTTCCCGATTCTATGTAAAAAATGCAGAGAGTTCTCTGCTCGCTTCTGACATAAAATAATCCAGGCAGCCTGCCAAGTTTATCAGTGTCGGAGATCAAGACAAACATTGTAACACGTAGTTCTTTAGATCAGAGGAATGAACTTTGGTCCCCTGATGAAGTTATGTGACGCAACGCGTAGGGACAGCAAAAGGAAACAAGAAGTGACGCTGGCAGATGAGCTTGTGAATAATTGTTTATTAAAACACTGACACTTTGTGAGCACCATTCCTACTACTGTTCTTAAAGATTAATAAATACTGTTTAAACATACTACACTATCTGGTATCTTCCCTCTCTATCAATACTTCCTTATATACATGAAATACCACACTAACGAGAGACCGTAAAGTGCCCTGGCATCTAGTACCTGGAGAAACAGTATCTTGGGCATACAGCGTGTGGATTCCGTTGATCGGTAAAACCTCAAAGGAACACAGAGCATTTATTGCTATATGCTGTTGCCTCATTACCTTTTAGGTAAGAGACCATCAACACCAGAGTTTACTCTCACGAAAGTGTGTCTGCACAGGAAGAAGAGCAGACAGCCCCATCACACACCTCTTTTCCCCATTTGCATCCTGCACAAGAAAGGGAGCAGACATTTTCACCATTCACTGATCCTTGAATAGCATCTTTGCACATTTGCACACAACTGTTTTCGGCCAAAAACATCAAGAAAAATGCCAGAAGAGCTTTTTTGCAGAGAAAAACGGTCGGGTGTATGTTTTTCATCGAACTGTTGTGGACAAGAAAAAAAGAGACCATGCTCCCTTTTTTTTTTTCTCGTCGGGAGTCTCAATTTTCCCGTCGTGGTTCTGGTTGGGCTGGTTTACTACGAGAAATGCTTAAAAACCCGTGCATGCTCCGAATAAAGTATGAGACGGGAGCGCACCTTCGGTAAAAGTAGCGTTCGTAATGGAGATGGCACATTCGTCATGCTGTAACAGACTGAAAAGCACAAATCGTCTCTCACCAAACTTTTACTTAACACGTGGTAACATGAGATTAGCAAAAGCAGCCCCAAGGGTTGTGCCAGTGGAATCGAACTTCCCCTTTATAGTGGCGTCGTACGTGTTGTACGTCACCGCATTTGAGAATGATGAGATTTTGTCTCGACAGTGTGTATGCAAGGAAAGCTTGACAAGAACCTTGTCGAGGAAAACAATGTTTCTTTTCCGACGAGATTCTTGATCGTGTGTATGAGGGATTTGATGTAGCAAAGGTGATAAAACAGTTCAAAGTATTTGAATTGTCTTGGTGATTCTAGTGTGCACCTTCCACCAGAAAAAAAACAATGACCTCAATCCACCACGTGATGCACTCTCCCCCAGGGGGTTAAACTCACCAGAAACCCACAATTTCAGAGCCTTAAGTAATCGCATCAGCCACTTTTAACATGGATAATCCCCATCAGGCAGCAACAGCAGGCACAGGAGCTCCAAACCAGGTCATAAAAACAAGAACGGCAATAATAGTGTAATCCTATTTATTGAACAAAGAAAGCCCATGCCCTAGAAGGCCCCTTAACCATATCTACGTACATCAATCATAAGCATATAAAAGACCCCAGAGGACGCTATCACCGTCTCCAGCTGTCCATGGAGAGCAAGCGTATCCCTGCAGACACTGCAGCAGCTTCCTGGTTACACAGTGAGGATGGGTGAACCGCACACATCACTTCCGGTTGGCTTTTTTTTTTTTTTTAACGGTCAGGTAATCTTGCACTGGTGTGTGGTAGCCTTCAAAACATTCACCAATGCAAAGACCAGGATTGTCAGGACAGCGTGGACAATAACGGGTGTCGCACCTAAATCTACGCTTTCTATAGACACAACATTTTTCTTTGGGGGGCTCATTGGGTAGGGGTACTCTGGAGGACATACGGAAAATGCCTCTCATGCAGCTGGCTTACTGCATTCGGTTGGGGATGGTGGAGTGCAGCACCGCCTGGATACAGGAGGGCTTGGACAATATCTCCCTGGAAGTTATGGAAAATCCAGTCCATCTTGAAGCTTTGTATAGCGCAAAAGCATTCAGCAAAACCAATTGAAATAAATATACATTTTTTGTAACAGTCTGGCATTACGAGCAACTAGATATGGCGCCAACAACTCATCGTTGAGGTCCACCCCTCCCATGTTAAGGTTATATTTGTGGACACACCGGTCGCCGTACGAATTTGGACTGTCGTGTCTGCGTGAAGGGAGCGAAGAACGAAAACATTCTTATTATCCCTCCACTTCACAGCGAGCAAATTCTACCTTGGGCAGGCTCTCTCCCCCAGCCTAAGATGGAAATCTACAAGCCACTGGGGTAAGCCCTGGCGATTAGGTCGCACAGTGCCACATGTGCCAATCTGACGATCAAACAAGTGACTAAAAAGTGACACGCTCGTGTAATAATTGTCCACATATAAGTGGTACCCCTTTCCGAATAAGGGAGACACCAAGTCCCACACAATCTTACCAGCGCTCCCTATGTAATCTGGGAAGTTCTCCGGCTCTACGTGACTATCTTTTCCCTCCTAAACCATAAAACTACATGTATAGCCTGTGCCCCTTTTACAGAGCTTATACATCTTGACCCTGTATCTTGCACGCTTGCTGGGAAGGTACTGTTTGAAAGACAAGTGGCCAGAGAATGTAATGAGTGACTCGTCAACGCAGACAACTTGATGGGGAGTATACAAGGCTGCAAAATGTTTGAAGTGGTTTATGAGGGGCCTGAATTCCTTGTTGGCCAGTGAATGGGGGAAGTACGGGTGCTGCAGAAGTGGTGGGCATCCAATCAGGATTGGCAAATTCTGCAGGAAGGACTCTATGGGCACGACGGGCCTGTCTTTTTGTCTTCTTCTTGGTGGCAGCGGGACCCTACTTGTTACTGCAGTGCTGGATGTAGGACCAGAAAAAGATTGCTTGGTGACAAGGGGTGAAAGGGTTACCTGGGGGCGATCAAGGGGATAAACCTTTTGTTAGGGGGTACCCTGGACCTAAAGGGGCCTAACACTAATGTCCCTGACACTTATTGCAGTCACAAATGACACTAAATGCAGTGGTCAGTAAAAAAATGACCACTGCAATCGGTGACACTGCCTGCCCGTGCCATTCTGTCGACGTATATCGTTGTGCGGCGGTCGGCAACTGGTTAATAAACTTTTTCATTTTTGACCTGCTTTTAAAATCCCTTTCATGGAAAACACCACAGGATGCCTAATCCAGTTGCCTAATGCCGCGTACACACCATCGTTTTTCATCATGGAAAAAAAACTTCCAACTTCATTGTTAAAAACTACGTTTGCTCACACACCATTGTTTTTTAAAAATAATGAGCAAAGCACGGTGACGTACGACGGCACTCTTAAGGGGAAGTTCCATTCAAGCTCACGTCTCATAACTTGCTTCTGAGCATGCGTGGGTTTAAAACTTCGTTTTAGCCCACACACGATCATTTTTTACAACCCGAAAAACGACATTTAAAAAAAGTTTAAAAATGCAGCATGCTCGAATTATTATTTTTTGTCGTTTTTCAGAAGATGAAAAACGATGTGAAGCCCACACACGATCATTTTTAAATGACGTTTTTAAAAACGTTGTTTAAAATCATGCCGAAAAACGATCGTGTGTACGCGGTAGGGTTGTCCTGATACCACTTTTTTAGGACCGAGTACAAGTACCGATTAGTTTTTTTCATGTACTCGCCGATACCGAATACCGATACTTCTTTTTTTAAATGTGTTCCCAAATGCAGCCATGTCCCCCCACACTAATGCAGCCATGTCACCCCACACTAATGCATCCATGTCCCCGCATCCATGTCCCCCATACCTAGCAGCCGCCGCTGCCGCCCGGGGAACATCGCAGCTTTCATTTGAATAGCTGTTTTCCCGGCCGCATATAGACAGACACTCCCCCTTGCTCGGGATTGGACAGATCACGATCACCCATCCAATCCCGAGCAAGGGGGAGTGTCTGTGTATACGCGGCGGGAACACTACAGCTATTCAATTGAAAGCTGTGATGTTCCCGCACGCTTTAACCATGTAGCGGCGGCTTTCGTTGCGGTGGACGGCGGCTTTCATTGCGGCGGCGGGGGGGGGTGGTGGGGATGTGGGCAGGTCAAGTATTCTATTTAAGTATTTGCGTAAATACTCAGTATCGGTCCCGATACCGATACTGGTATCGGTATCGGGACAACCCTAGTACGCAGCATAAGTAACTCTCCTGTGCCCTGTGATTTACTCCAAAAAGGGGGATTTTACAGGTAAGTAAAAAAATATTTCCTTACTTCACCTTCATGTGTTCATGCCTCCACTGAAAAATTTAAATTCTTTCAGAAAGACGTTTTGTGAACAGCAACAACCATATAAAGTAATCTAATGCCTGATGATATTAATATAATTGTATTGTCTGCAAATTTTGTCTAAATCTAATTTTATTATGTCACTTGTTGCAGGTCTCGTTCATGATCATGGGTTTCGTCAGTGTAATGCTGGCTATTGT
Source organism: Rana kukunoris (assembly GCA_029574335.1). Classification (NCBI taxonomy): domain Eukaryota; kingdom Metazoa; phylum Chordata; class Amphibia; order Anura; family Ranidae; genus Rana; species Rana kukunoris. The sequence goes on along the minus strand of CM056056.1, from coordinate 170,824,096 downwards.
TTTTGCTGCGGTTCGTCCAGCACTTGAACTCAACTATATTGGGACACACTTCTGGGTAGGATTTCCGGTAAGTGTAATGTGCACAATTCAAGATCAAGAAACCAATACTGGGAGGAAAAAAAAAAATCTTCCTTTTTATTTAATAACCTAAAGGATGTGTATGTTTAACGGAAATGGCAGCAGCCCCCCACTTCTCAATTTGAGGCGGCAGGGGGCCCATGTCTGGAGCTGTGTAAGGGGCCCCATAATTCATGATGTCGTACATGGTCGAAGCCAAGCTGAGAGGGGTGTCTCTTGCACCTCTGGTTCAACAACCCTAGAAGTGGAGACGGGTAACGTGGGGACACAGAGTGGTATGAGGGCCAAAGTTGCAGGCAGAGTCAGATGTGTAGGTCACATGACTTTAATCCACTGTGCAGGAACCAGATCTGGGAGCATAACATCTAAGCATAAAAGAGCGGAACATAGCTAGGAGTTGATCCCATGACTGGTAACAACCAAGCAGTAAGGTATCTAGTCAAGCAGCAAAGACCGTCTCAGGATACAAACCAAGTTTAGTAACTGCTGGGCAGCAAAATGCCGAACCAGAAGGCAGAAAGTATTCCAAACACAGCTTGGGGTAATAACTGTTAGACCCATGGGCGTCCACTCCATAGGGCAAGGGGGGGCAATTGACCCCCCCCCCCCTGGAAAATCGAGAAGGTGTTGATGAGTCTAGTGGCCGCGGGATGTCTAAGCGGTCTTGGCCCAGATGTCACACAGGCACAGAAAGCAGAGTGAAGTGGGTTTATGTGTACATAGGGGGAGGGAACCTGCTGTGTCTGTGCCGTGCTGATGGCTGATCTAAGGTACTGAATGGGATGGGGGAAGGGGGATACATCTGTGCTGAAGGGGGGGGTTTGTGCTGAATGCAGGGTCCATCTGTGCTGAAAGGGGGGTCTGTGCTGAATGGAGAGGTCTGTGTGGAATGGGGGGGGTCTGTGCTGAAGGCGGGGCCATATGTGCTGAATGGAGGGGTCTGTACATTCTGTAAGCTATATTTATATGGGCATGGGGAGCTATTTCACACTGCCAGCTGGCTGCGTTATCGGTAAGGCGCCACTAAAAAGCGTCGCTTTACCATTGTTTTAGCCGCACTATTCAGCCACTAGCGGGCGCTTTTAACTCCCGTTAGCCGCATTTAACCCTTTCTTAAAGCGCTATCACCAGGCGCCCCCTCTGAAAAAAATTCAGCGGACGCCCATGGTTAGACCAGATCCAAGCACAGGTCAGGGACAAGCTGGGTTTAGACTAGGGTGACCACATTTGCAAACTGCAATTCAGGGACACCCTCCCCCCTTCGTAAAAAAAAGATGTACATCACGGGGTCCCCTTAGGCTACAGTGACCAGACGTCCCCGCACTGATAGGCGGCACGGAGAAGCACTCATGTGATGGGACTGATGGGCACTCATGTGGTGGCACTGACAGGCGGCACTGATGGGCACTCATGTGGCACTGGTAGGCAGTGGCACTGATAGGTGGCACCAAGAGGCAGTCGTGTGGTGTGACTGATGGGCACTCGTGTGGCACTAACAGGCAGCACTGATGGGCACTCATGTGGTGGCACTGATAGGCGGCACGGAGAGGCACTCATGCGGTGTCACTGATGGTCACTCATGTGGCACTTGTAGGCAGCACCGAGAGGCGCTCATGTGGTGGCACTGGCAGACAGCACCGAGAGGCACTCATGTGGGGGTACTGACAGGCGGCACTGATTTTATATATATATATATATATATATACACACACATACACACACACACACACACACACACACACACACATATATATATGTATATGTATATATATATATATATATATATATATGTATGTGTGTGTGTGTGTGTGTGTGTGTGTGTATATATATATATATATATTCAAATAATCCTTCCATAAACACATATCACATACACTGCATTTATAATTTGAGGAATATATGCTTCTAAAATAGTTTATTATTTGCCAAAAAAAAATAAAAAAATTCCCCTGATTTAATTTTGAAAATCTGGTCACCTTCCCTTAGGCTGGATTCACACCTATGCAGTTTTAGTGCTTTTTGCATTTTTCAAATTTGCACTACTATTTTAACTATGGAACATGGTCTATAGTGCAAATCTGCAAAATGCAAAAAGCACTTAAACTGCATTGGTGTGGATCCAGCCTAAGTCTGCCTGCAAACGAGTCAAATCACATTTAAATTAATTTGTGGTTGCAATTGCTGGTACCCGTCTAAAAAAGGAAAAAAAAAAGCGGCGTGGGGTCACCCCTAAAATCCATACCAGACCCTTATCCCAGCAGGATTCAGCTGTCAACGGGGGAAGCCCATTGACAGCTAATAACTCTTCGGTTGTTAAGGATGCTGTGGCCGGCCCCACTCCCTAACAACCAGATTTTACTGTGCCCTGATTGGGACACTGTATTGTCCCGTAATGAAGGTGCCCGGGACAGACCAGCTAAATGTGGGACTGTCCCGGGCAATCTGGGACATGTGGTCACCCTAGTTTAGACACAAGAAGGCAAAGCAGCAGATTGGGTTACAGGTGATTAGGAAGTAGCCAAACACCAGTGCTGAGCGAGCATACATGTTTGTGCAAACTCTGCATACTCATACTGAAACATACTTGACCTTCCTTATAAACTACTGCAGCTATTGACAAACCCTGCAACATTCAAATGTAACTGTAACCAAAAATTTTACCTAATGATGCTGGACTTTATAGACCATTCAGGTGATTAGACACTGGCAAAAAATGGCTAGGGCTGCCCTTGGTCTACCTTAATAACGCTGACAGACTCCAGTTTTTTGCCAGTATCCTTCAGGAGATTGACCTTTTTACTATGGAAAAGTACTGTATTTCTTTTTAAACCGTTCAGAATTTTTTTCTGACTTTAAAGGGTCACTAACGGAAAACATATTTTTTTTGCTGAAATGACTGTTTACAGGGTATAGAGACATAAAAGTTTTAACGGATTCCTCTTAAAAATGATTAAAAATAGATAAAAATCAATCATATAATGTGCCTTTAATTTCACTTTCGTTTTTAAACTGGTTTCATGTGTCTGTGAAGTAGAGACGCACACAGAACAAAAACAAATCCAGGGCAGTGTTTTGTTTTTAAAATGAATCTGATTGATTGGTTCTAAAGAATTTTAGACACACAGTAATGACAGCTTGGACCACAGTGAAAAGCTGCCATGAGATTTTTCATAAGGAGCCAGACAAGCAGGAAGTGTGGAGATCAGAGCAGAATTACAGCAACTTCAAAGCAAAAATGAACAATGAGGACATTAAACCAGGACTGCAGTAAGGTAAAGGAAGCTATTTAGCTAAAAAAAAAATCCTTTAGTGATCCTTTAATAACAACAATAATAATATAAATAATTAAATATATATATATATATATATAATTTTTATATTAGTAAAAGTAAAAAAAATATTACATTTTTTTATAAAAAAAGGGGGGGGGGGGGTTGTCATCTGGGGCCCTGGAGATATCTGGGGACCTCCAGACCCCTAAAAAACCTTTAATAAAAAATTTTTATAAAAAAATATATATATTTTTTTAATAAAAAATAATAAAAAAAAGGGGGGTTGCCATCCGGGGCCCTGGGAGCCTCCGGGCCCCTTGGGACCTCTGGACCTCTAAATATAAATATATATATATATATATATATATAATATATATAAAGGCCAGTATGGTGGCCTGAGTTTATGGGAGGAGCCCGGAGGGTATTTAAGCAGCCCACTCACACATGCTCTTTGTTGGTTCAGTGTGCAGTACTACACGTCACTGGGCCGACTCTTCCCAGCTCACCTCATGTCCGTGAGTCTGCGCATTCAATCGCATTCGGCACCCTCCCACCCTTCCCTTTTTTAGGGCACTTCTCAGCATATCCTTCTTCAATTAACTACCCATTACTTACTTTGGGTATGCCCCTTTTCTTGGCATACTGACCAGACCACCAAGGCACACTTCAGGTCTATTTATGTTGTAAGTCTTGTCGCGTGTTTATGTGATCCACATCACTCTCGGTCAGAGGGCCACGACCATAAATATATAACCCTTTTAAATAATAAAATAAAAATATATTTAAAAAAAAAGTTTTTTTATAAAAACAGGGGGGGTTGCCATCTGGGGACCTCTGTACCCCCTTGATGGTGGCCCTGCCTAGCAAGTCTTTTTTGCCAGTATTCACTCACCTGAAGGTAGACTGTATATAAGCCTAACCCATGGTCTATGAATAGATGTCCTGTACTTTACTACAAGATAAGCATATACAGGTACGTCAAATTTTTTGGATAGAGTAATAGGGGTTTAGCAGTTCATGACCCTGTTGGGAGGGTTCCACTTTTCTGTCCTTGTGAGCACATGGGGTAGGGTTTGTTTTCTGTATATGCATCTCAAGTGTTTTTTTTTTTATTATTGGCTTGTACAGTCTAGAGCAGGGGTCTCCAAACTGTTTCTTTTGAGGGCCACTTGGTCAATTTTACAAAGACTCACGGGCCAAAAAAAATTATTTATAAATAAATCCGCAGCAGTCCCCATCAGAGTCTCTCCGCACAATTATGTCTCCATCACTCATCAGTGTTTCCCTGCAAATTGATGTCCCTATCGCCCATCGTAGGATCCCTGCAAACTGGTGTCTCCATCGGAGCCCCTCCGCACATTTGTGTCACCCTCAGAGCCATCACCCCCCCCCCCCCCACAAGTCAAGATTATAATATAAAAGAATATTTATTACAAAGTAGAAAAAGTTCATATGAACTTTTTCTACTTTGTAATATTCTTTTATATTATCTTGACTGTCTATCAGTTGCACATACGATGCCACTAAAGTCCATTTTAGCCTCTCTTTTCTTTACAATACTTTGATGGGACGAAGGTATCAATCTGGTTAACGTTAATACACGTTATCACTTCAGTATACTAAGGTCCCTTTCACACTTGTACAACTTCAAAGTCGCCGATTTTTACCGCGATTTCCCCGCGATTTGGCGGCCGCGATTTAAATGAATGCCTGTGTAAGTGGCCTCAAAATCGGACCAAAGTAGTGCAAGGACTACTTTGAAGTCGGCACTACTTAAGTCGTGCCAGTATAATTGGAAGTCATTGAAAATACTGGAGAAAGACTTATCATACGATTTTGCAGTCCAAAATCGTGGGACAAGTCGTTTAAGTGTGAAAGGGGACTAAGTCCTATGAGAGAGGCTTATCCAGAAATCATACCAGTTGCTAGGTCTGTGTGAGAGGCATATCCAGGTATCCAAGATCTTCTAAGAGAAAGCTGTTTTTGGCTTTGGATTCAAGCGGTCTGTAAGGCCCCTTTCACACTGGGGCGGGAGCCACGGTTGCGGTATAGCGGCGATATACTGCGGGAATCGGCCGCTAGCGGTGCGGTATTAACCCCCGCTAGCGCCCAATAAAGGGTTAATACCGCGCATTGCGGGCGGTATTGCCGCAGTTTCCCATTGTTTTAAATGGAAAGGAGCAGTATACACGCCGCTCCAAAGATGCTGCTGACAGATTTTTTCTCTCCCGCCAGCACATCGCCTCAGGCTTTCACATTGAGTAGGCAGTGAAGGAGTTTTTCAGGCAGTATAGCTGTGGCAGGCGCAGCACTAGGAAGTGCCTCATGCCCTGTGGCATTAGAAGATTTGTGATATCTTTGACTTTTCAGTCCAACAAGACTGTCTATTACTCTGAAATTCCTCTATTGCCGTTCTATGGAAGCAGTAGGTTTAACGAGCACACCAAATGCTTAAAATAACTTCTTAATAACTTCACTTTTCTTCATATATAACATTGCTGCTTTGCAGCAGACAGTCCATGTACAAAAACACGTGATGAATAAAGTATAACAGAAAATGGTGGTTCAAATATTCAATCTTGTCATTTAACATAAGATGGTGGATATATTTCTTTCTTCAGTATTTACTCTCTCTCTAAGTTATCAAAGCATTCTCTGACTTCTCTGAAAGGTATAACTGTGGTTTGCAATTTGGTTTGCAGGGTTGCTTTTGCAGGGTTAGCTTAGTTGGGTTTGGTTTGAAGGTATGGTATGGTATGGTATAGTATGGTATGAAGGTTTGGTGGAACTACAAGTGGACACACAACTAGATCAGTATACAGTTCTAACCACACTATTTACAATAAGAACATGTATATAACTGTGTCACATACCTATTTTTAGCCCCTGGCTTCCATAAAACAAGACTTTGGCCTTGTGTGTCTGCTCTCTGTCTCTATGTGTCTCTGTGGTGGAATAATCTAGCAGCACATGGAGTATTAGGAACCTCCCAGACAGAAATGAATGCAAAGGAGGCTGTGATAGGTCAAGACTCTGCTCAATGTGAGATTGGCTGTAATTGGGCCAAGGCTTCTGATGAGTCACCAAAGCTTAACTCTATGCTTTCTGGCATGAATTCAACTGTGAATAACTTTGCTTTTGTCTCTCACATATAAACATGTGCTCTACATTAAGAAAGGGAGTTATCAGAGTTGATTTTCTAAAGTGCCACATCCAAATGAAAAATCGAAAAGAATAAAGGCAAAGCCCCCTAGTCGGACTTTAAAGGCACTGTGGTGTGTTAAATGTAGTAAGAAAGAACATAATATTTCTATATAATTTATTAGGAAAGTATAAGATAAAAGTTGATTACATGATCTATAACAAATACAAAAAGTACATAATAATGAAATACAGTTCAACATATCATGCTGTGTGGTGTGATGCCCTGTGTAGTCCCGACGTTTCAGGGAAACATAGTCCCTTTCTTCAGGGGTGTTCCAGGATTCACAGCTCTAAAAAGTGTATAGAAAATGATCAGGATGATCTTAATAATGTTGATGATGTTGCTGTTATAGATTAATACTAAAGTACTTACAGTAAACTGTATGATAATTCAAACAAGTAGATCATGTATTTAAAAGCATGGGTTTCCGGATGATCCGAGTCTGCTGACCTGGCCGCTGACGGCAGGGCAAAATTGCAAACAGTCTAATGGTTGAGTACGTTGTTGCCAGATATAGATATGCTGCTGGAGTCAGAGGTCACTGGAGCCTAGAGTTGTGATGATGTGTGTTAATGTTTATGGACATAATTGTATTCATAAAATATGAAATAAATTGTATTTTATAACATTTTATTAGGGGGATATAGTATGGCTTACCTAATAAGTAGCGATGGAAAGGCTCATATTAGGCTGGAAATGTGTAAAAGAAATGTAATAGGAAATAATGAGTAAATATGTACAATGTATATAAAATATAAATATCCATGTTATATTAACTTGGTCAAAACAAATATAGTTGGATGTAATAGCAAAAAATGCTCAATAGATGGCGTTGAAAGATTAAATATTGAGGAATTGATTAAATAAAAAAAACACCTGTAAGTGCAAACTTGAATGGATGTAGATGACCAAGGCAAACAGGGAGACTAACAGTGTGGTAGCCACGATTGGTATAAAATTTGTGCAAAATAGAATAAAAAGTTTGTTACCTTGAGAAGATAAGTGCAGAGGAACCGTCATGTTGTCCAGCAAGTTGCTGGATTGCAAATGACTGGTTCCTCTGCTGCTGTATATAGTGCCCATCAGCCAATCTGCGACGCACAGTGCAAGGGGTTGCAGCTGTGCTCGCACGGCTAATGAGACAAGTGTGGGGCTAACAGGGCAGCTGATTCCCTGGGCCATGGCGCGTAAACATCCGAGGTGCGCATGCGTGCGCAGCAGGATGACACGCCATGACCCATCACCATGACGCGCGTCACCCGTAGCGTGCATGCGCGCGCAGCGGGATGACGCGTCGTCGTGGATTGAACCGACGTCGACCTCACTGTGCACACGGAGCATGTGCACAGGAGGAGAAAGATGGCGGCCATGGCATATGTATCTGCCAGGTCGCCAAAAATTCACTGATAAGGAGACCGAATGGTCTCCTGTAGTGAAAAGTATGTCGGGCAGCAAAATTAATCTAGGCAACAAATGGCGGTACAAGGAATTTTTGTTTTATATATTGTTTCACAAATAGGTATGCTGAATAGGCGGAGCGCCCTCTAGTGGATAAATTATAAAATTGCTGAGTTGTCAGGGACAGATCGAACTGGCTCGGACCAAGGAAAGAACACTGCTAATAATTTGTTGCTTTTGAAATGTGGCAGACATTATGACATAGTACAGAGTCAGAAAGAAAGAGGAGAGGGGGGAAAAAACAAAAAAAGGGGGGAGGATTGATTTGCAGAATTGTTCTAAGTATAATTGTAGCAATTAATAGATATATATCATTGGTAATAGTGCAATTTGAGCATATACTAAAAAATATATGCATCATGGTGATAAAAATTACTAAATATAAATATAATTACATATATATCAATGTAGCACTGTGTCTATATAGTTGCTTTACACGGCCTATACTGCCAGATATTAGAAATGCAGATATTTGTAAAATGGTAATTTGATAACTTGAAAACAGAAAAATATTGCGGGTTATTATCAGTACATTGTTGTTTTTGAAACAAACATATTCCATTGTTTAAATGCATGTGCTATTTTACACGGCGTAAATCAGGGTTGTAAAGTATGTTACAGGATTCATATTACTGGACAAAAGCTCAATGTAGACATGAATTGCAATTTAATGTATAACAAAAGAAAAAATTCCATAAAGGAAAGGAAAATAGGTAATGTGCTGAAATTGATTGTTTTGAGGGAGTAAAAATATGTGGTAGTGTTTAATGAGTTGCATAATAATTTTTCTATGCTCTACATTAGGTTCCCAGCAGGCTTAGCTGTATACACATGTAGGTTATATTAGCTACCTAGGACAGGTTCTAGCTGGCCAGCTACACTAGCAGCGTTATTTTTAGCGCTGTACCGCCTGAAAAACTCCTCAGTGTGAAAGGGGTCTAAGTGTTCTGTAAGTGTTCTGCTAAAAGGTATCTGAAACCTCCCCTAACCCTCTATCCTATTACTACTTTCAAGTTCTCCATTAAAGCATTGAAAATATAAAGTGACTGGTGCCCAAAATCTGTTCTAACTTCTCATTATAGCCATGGACCAGTGGCGGCCCGCCCATATGGACGCACGGGCGCCGCCCCCCCTCCCGCAGTCACAAAAAAAAAAAAGAATTAAAAAAAAACGGGCCCTTTAAGAACTTTTATTCGGCTAAAATGTCATTTTGACATTTTAGCCGAAGTTCTGGCGGCCGTCTATAGAGGGCGCTGCAGCGCCACCCCCTCTCGCAAGTAACACACGTTCAATGCTATGCATTGGACGTGTGTTACTGTTGCCAGCTGCCTGGTCTATTCGTATAACCGGACATGGGACGCCGGTTACCCGAATAGCGACAGCTGGTTGGCTGAGGGGAACTGCCTATCAAAGCCAGTGGCTCTGATAGGCTTTTCCAGTCCCGCCCTCCGGCTCTCGGAAGTCTATGCTCGGAGCGCAGACAATCTGCGGTCCTTGCATTAGACTGACAGCCGTTTTCAGCCAATCAGGTTCCCGGATTCTGGTTTTCAGGAACCTGATTGGCTGAAGCTTCTCCAGGGCGGCAGAAGACATCGAGGGAGGACATGGAAGCGTCAGGTAAGTGATTTTTTTACAGGGAAAGGGGCAGCATGGGGCACAGTGGCAGCATGGGGCACAGTGGCAGCATGGGGCACAGTGGCAGCATGGGGCACAGTGGCAGCATGGGGCACAGTGGCAGCATGGGGCACAGTGGCAGCATGGGGCACAGTGGCAGCATGGGGCACAGAGGCAACAATGAGCACAGGCCGGGCACAGTGGTGACAATTGATGGCACAGTGACTGAATATGATGGCATGGCAGAGAGGTGACAATTGATGGCACAGTGACTGCATTTGATGGCATGGCAGAGAGGTGACAATTGATGGCACAGTGGTGGCGTTTGATGGCATGGCACAGTGGTGACAATTGATTGCACAGTGACTGCATTTGATGGCATGGCACAGTGGTGACAATTGATGGGCACAGTAGCTGCTTTTGATGGCATGGCACATTGGTGACAATTGATGGCACAGTGGTGGCGTTTGATGGCATGGCACAATTAGTGACACAAGTGGTGACAATTGATGGCACAGTGACTGCAAATGATGGCATAGCACATTGGTGACAATTGATGGCACAGTGACTGCATATGATGGCATGGCACATTGGTGACAATTGATGGGCACAGTAGCTGCATTTGATGGCATGGCACAGTGGTGACAATTGATGGCACAGTGGCTGCATTTGGTGGCATGGCACAGTAGCTACATTTGGTGGCATGGCACAGTGGCTGCATGTGATGGGCACAGTGAGGCTGCAATATTTTTTTTTTCGTTTGCGCCCCCCCAAAAATTTTGAGCACCAGCCGCCACTGCCATGGACTCAGCCCTGGGGTGAATGTAAGCTCACTCCCTGCCTCTGGAGGTACCCTCTTTGCTCCCAGTAGACCCAGGTCTACAAGTATACTTGTAGGTAGTTGTAGGTCTATTACTATTATTAAAATGCCATAATATTTGTTTGTCTCCTTACAGTTCCTTGTTGCTGGAGCACTGAATGTTTTGGCGTACAAATATCCCAATGCATTATGGGTAAGTGCAATCATTAGGTTTTCCCTGGTTACCATGTTGATCAATGCTGGAAAAAACAGCTATGTTGTACACAACGTATCATTTCTCCATATAAGAGCCGGTCCACACGGGGGCAACACGACTTTGTGAGCGACCTCAGCGCAACTTAAGTGTGAACCACGGTGCGATTTTCAGCGACTTGAAGTCGCCTCCAGGACAGGGGACTTTGCCAGTGGCCAATCAAAGAGTAATCAGCTCTGTGGGAGGGAGGGGTTTGCCGAGAATTTTTTATTTTTTACTTCCTGGAAAGTTGCTTCAGTTAGGACGGGCGATCCGACTTGGAGGCAACTTCCATTGAAATCAATGGGTACAAGTCGCCTAGAAGTCGGATTGAAGTAGTACAGGAACCTTTTGTGTGAACCGGCTCTTAAGATTGCTCCAAAATGTAAAAAATATTCAGACGGAGGGTCTGTGCAATTTAACCAGTTCAGCACATTTTTTTATTTTGGCACATATTTAAAAATCTTAATTTTTGGCAATAAAATTCGTTGAACCCCGAGAACATTATACAGTAAAACCTTGGATTGAGAGTAACATCTGAGAGTGTTTTGCAAGACAGACATTTTTTTTATTTTTATAAATGTTGACTCGATAAACAAGTGATGTCTTAAAGGGGAGTTCCAGCCAAATTTTGTGTTTACTAAAAGTCAGCAGCTACAAAAAGTGTAGCTGCTGGCTTTTAATAAACACACACTCACCTGCTCCACGATCCAGCGACGCGCCGGCCAGGGGGTCCGGTCCTCTCCCCCCCCCCCCCCTCCCCGGCCGGCGTCTTCATCTTCAGTGTGGGCACCCGACTGTGACAGCCTTCAGCTTCACGGCCGGGCACCCACTGCGCATGCGTGAGAGGCACTGCGCATGCGCGAGCGGCGCGGCCTGCTGCTGATTGGACAGGCGATCGCATGGGACCTGTCAGTGTCCCATGCGATCGCCTACAGAGAGGGGCTGCTGTAGGCGATTAAGCTTAATCGCCTAACCAGCCCTTTGGCGGAAGGAGGAAGTGGGACAGGAAGTCCCACTCCTCCTGAAACCCCCCACTCCCCCCCCCCCCAAAAAAAAATTGCATGCCAAATGTGGCATGTAAGGGGGTTAGGAGTGGGATAAGTGGAAGTTCCATTTTTGGGTGGAACTCTGCTTTAATATACAAGTAGTCACATCACTACTGACTATAAAAGAGAAGAGAGGTGCCTCTAAGTGCAGCAATATGGTTACATTTAATGAAGGTACAACATCTAGCAACCATGCTAGTTGCTAAATGTTGTACCTTCATTAAAGTGGATTTTTTTTTTTTATGTCACAATGTAGAGTATAAGATTTCCTATCATCTGTGCCCAGTCTTGCCACACAGAGTTAATCCAGATCTGATCAATCCTCTTTTATTGTTCAGTGAAAATTAACAGAATTCCAGATAAAAACCTGTCTAAATAAAGTCTGTTTCGCTCGCCTTGCTTTGAGTGACAGGTTATTTACATGTTGGACATGTTTATCATATGTGATGTTTATCATAATATGAGGTGATCCGAAGTTCATTGTATATTACCAGGATGTGTTATGTGGGGGAGGGGTGGATTTCTCACTTTTTATACTTTGGATCACCTCATGTTATGAAAAACATAACATATGATAAACATGTCCAAGCTAGATATGTAAATAAACTGTCACTCAAAGCAAGAAGAGAGAAACTGACTTTTTTTATTTAGAAAGGTTTTTTATCTGGAAGTGTATTAATTTTCACTGAACAATAAGAGGATTGATCAGCGCTGGATTAACTCTGTGTGGCAAGACTGGGCACAGATGACAGGAAATCTTATTTTTGGGTTTACATCCACTTTAAATATAAAAGATGAGGTTTTGTCAAGTAAATAGATACTCAACATGGCAAGTTTCAAAATTGCATTCACGGAACAAACTGCACTCACAGGAGAGCTTTGGTTGTATTTCTCCTTTTTAAAGGGTCACTCTTTGGATGTACAGGTACAGCTCATGAAATTCGAATATCATCAAAAAGTTAATTAATTTCAGTAATTGAATTAAAAAAGCGAAACACATATATTTTATATAGATGAGTTACAAACAGTTATATATTTCAAGAATTTTTCTTTTAATTTTGAGCATTGGCTTACAGCTAGTAACCCTAAAATTCCCTAAAAAAAAAATATAGATGGTTACATAAGACCAATAAAAACAAAGGTTTTTAATACTGAAATGTTGGCTTACTGATAATGATGTCCATGTACAGTATAGCAGGGCTCAACATTTCAAGTATTTGAATAAAAAATAAAAAAATGTCTTAGAGAATATATATACAGTGTGTATGTGTGTGTATATATATATATATATATATATATATATATATATATATATATATATATATATATATATATATATATATATATATATTATGAAATATGTTTAAAGAGGAATTTCAGCTTGGGGAACAAATACTATAGCTACTGACTTTTAATATAAGGACACTTACCTGTCCAGGTGTCCCGCAATGTCGGCACCCCAAGCCAAACCGTCTTATCGGTTCTGGGTGCAGGCGCCGACATCTTAACGGCCTTGTGGCTTCACAGTCTGTTTCCTAGTGTGCATGCACGAGGCGCGCTGCGCTTTCTGAATGGTCCCGCTGTCTTCTGGGACCTGTATGTCTCCCAGAAGGCAGGAGAAGGGGCCGAAAATTGCATAGTTCGACGCACAACATTTGTGGTGATCTTACCCAGAAGTGGGAGCGGGTATCTGGTTTGACAGGTATCCACTACCCCCCCCCCCCCCGTGGCAGTGGAGGGGGAAAGCAAACAAGTGGAGATTCCCCGCTTGGGCTGGGCTTCACTTTAACAAAACTGCTACTCCCATTTTAGAATATTTCAAATCGGACTAAGCAGTGACCTTGAAAATTAGGAAATTGTAGGTTGTTTTGGTCTCCAGTGTATGTTTGTTTTTTTATAATATAATAATTATTTTATTTTTGTCTGTCACATAGATGGTCCTTTCCTTCATTTTTCTGTTGGGCTGCTTGGCAGTGTCTATCACTGGCTTAGTCTTTGCTGCCATTGACATCCGTAGCTTCTCCTGGAGGAGCATGGCTGATCTGTGTGATGACCTTCGCCGAAAACAAAACCGCTATTACTACGCAACTACGCCTCCTCCATACTACAGAGACAACAGCTATGAAACTGACTGGAATTTGCAGAGATGCAAGAGTGGATTTCAAGAATACGAGGTGAGACCCTGTCAATTTCTGCTTGGACTGTACATGGAATGAAAGATGTTGAACCTTCCAGTGATTTTCGGCGAATGCTTTTGCAGCTGGTGAACCTTATTACTGTTACAAAGCGTATGCCTTAGTAGTTGGGGTTGAAAGCACAAGGGCTCTGCACAGCTGCCACAATAGTGCCTGCCTAGGATTTCGCTAAACATAAAGTGGTTGATTTACTAAAACTGGAGCATGTCCAATCTGTTGCAGCTGTGCATGGTAGCCAATCTGGTCTAATTTCAGGTTGTTCAATTAAGCTTTGACAAAAAAAATAATAATCTGGAAGCTGTTGGGTTTCTATGTAGAGCTGCACCAGATTTTGCACTCTAGTTTTAGTAAATTAACCTCAAAGACCCTACCCCGTGAGAGAACGTTTTTGTCCTATTCTATTCACACTCTAAATAAGTGGCGCTTCTTTTTTCTCTACCCTTTCAATTATTATTGCCCAGAAAAACTGTTTAAAAAAAACTAGCTAGTATTACTTCAAATTTATTTCAGATAAAGGGCCACAACCTTGGTCAGGGTTTTTTTTTTTTTTTTTTAACTTTGGTTCATGTTCTATATTTACAAAAGGAAGAGAGGAGAGATCTTCCCAGCTGGGACACAGACAGCTTAAAAACCAAACACAGGCTTTCACCCTTTCATAATTTATCCAAAAATCTAAAAAAGTTTTATCTTGAGCAGCATTTTAAAGTTAGGCCCCATGCACACGGGACGCAGGTTCAAACTCCGATGAACACGCGTTTTCAAAGGCAGAAACCGGTGTCTAAAATCGGCCATGTCACCTGGCTACGTCCACTGGCCACAAGTTGTGGATTGTCCACTGGCCACAAGTTGTGGATTGTCCACTGGCCACGTCACCTGCCACAAGTTGTGGATTGTCCATTGGCCACATCACCTGGCAACATTGCCTGCCAAAAGTTGTGAATTGTCCACTTGCCATGTCACCTGCCACAAGTTGTGGATTATTTTTTTTATATTATATTATATTTTTTTAATGTTTTTTTATAATTTGCCATAGTTTTTGAGATCTCTAATGTAAATTTAAAAACGCTTATAAACGCAAACGCGGCTAAACGCAGGTGCCGCGTTTAGCAGCGTTTTGCATCTGAAACGTGAAAACTTTTGCGTCTGAACCCATTTTTTTGCTCCTAAAAAAATGAGCATAAACGCAACTGACGTAAAACACAGAAAAACGTGACTGTGTGCATGGACACATAGGATAACATTGAATGTGTTCAGGGGCAGTTGAAAAAGCTGTCCAACTGCCTCTGAACACGCATTTACCAGCATCTCATGTGCATGGGGCTTAAGTGCAGTATTAAAAGATTTTTTTAATGACACAAATAGCAATTGCACTTACAGGAAAGGATGCAAAGGAAGGTTTACCCGTAAAGATCCTGTAGTCCTCGTCCCGGGTCCTTGGGCTGCACAGATGTAGAAGATGCAGTCTGTTTTCCTCAGGCTTGTCCTGTGGCCATCAGGATGAGGCCTGGTCCAGTATGGGTCACGTGACTACTTCCAGGGAACACTTACGGGAGGGGGTCACACAGGAGAAGCAAGGGGCTGATTGGGCTACACGCTCAGACACTGCTCCTTTTATTGGCCTAATTGGAAATGGAAAGAACTGGTGCTTTTAATATTAACCACTTGCTTACTGGGCACATGTACCCCCCTCCTGCTCAGGTGAAATTTCAGCTTCCGGCACTGCGTCGCTTTACCTGACAATTGCGCGGTCGTGCGACGTGGCTCCCAAACAAAATTGACTTCCTTTTTTCCCCACAAATAGAGCTTTCTTTTGGTGGTATTTGATCACCTCTGCAGGTTTTTTTTGGTGCTATAAACAAAAAAAAATATTTTTTACTTGTTGCTATAATAGCCCAATTTTTTTTATTTTATTTTTTTTTATTCTTTTTTTTCTCAGTATAGGCCTCTACATATTTTTGGTAAAAAAAAGAATCGCAATAAGCGACTGGTGTGCGCAAAAGTTTTTTATAGAGCCTACAAAATAGGGGACAGAATTATTATTTTTATTTTTACTAGTAATGGCGGCAAACTGCGACATTATGGCACTTTTGACACATTTTTGGCACCATTCACATTTATCCTGCGATCAGTGCTATAAATATGCACAAATTACTGTATAAATGTGACTGGCATTGAAGGAATTAACACTAGGGGGTGAGGGAGGGGTTAAATGTATTCCCTGGGTGTGTTGTAACTGTGTGGGGAGGGGGGTGACTGTGGGAGGTGACCGATCTGTGTCCCTATGTACAAGGGACACAGATCGGTCTCCTCTCTCCCTGACAGGACGTGGATCTATGTGTTTTACACACACGGTCTTGTCTCTGTAACCGGCGATCGCGGGTGCCTCGTGGACATCGCGACCGCCAGGCACGCGCATCAGCATCTCAGTGATGTGGCGGGCGCACGCCGCGCCGGCCAGTGGCCGGAGGAGCGGAGGCTGTATATAGACGGCCTCCCGGAGATTTAGAACCACCCTGCGGCCGTATTTAGTCGTACGCCCGGCAGGAAGTGGTTAATATATTTGAATACAGCTCCTGTAGTTAAAGAATGACTGAATGTCTTAACAGTTGGCTTGATAGCTTTCCTCTCTTTTGCACAGAACTTGCTGTTGGGCTTGGTCATTATGTCCTTGCTGATGATGATCTGGGGCATCTGTGTTTCCGCTATAATTCTGATCTACAGACTAAAGATGTTTTTCAGAGCCTGCAAATGTGAGGTAAGTGACATACTACTTGGTTACTGCTAGAGTCAAGCATATATTAAAATGGCAGGTCCAGATTTGAGGTTGGATATTTACAGACCAGCACTAAAATTTAAAAAAAGAAAAAACAACCTTCATAGACATAAAAAGTACTAGAGCTAATATGTGGTTTCCCAGCTTTCTTAGAGATTCATTATTGAAGTGTAGCTTGCCCTGCCTTTGCACCCCCTTTTCAATCTTGTGCTTATATGTCCCATAGTTGGCAAGATATGACCAAAGAGGACAAGGCCAACACATGCATTGAGCACACGCTGCTCAATTTTATGGAGAGTTTGTATTCCATAGGAGTGCAACAGTGCACATGTGGTATATCAGGGATAATTTGTATGTGGTTAATAGAAGAAAAGATTTATACAGCCAAGCATCGAGAGATACCTCTAAATAGCACCAGAACCACATCTGATCCGTAATAGACCAATCAGATCTAGTAATCAGCCATATCATCAGAATAGCAAGGGAAAAAAAAGCAGAGAGCGAGGCCACAATAGGAAATATATCCAGGTTGGGCAATCAAGCTATGTCATCCATTCTAAAAGAGTCTTTGTGGGTTAGACCTAGTGGATAAGAGTGTTGTATGCAGGGCCGTCTTTAATATGGTTTGGGCCCTGGGCAAACATTTTTTTTGGGCCCCCCTTCAGCTTATTTTGGGCCTGGCTGGTTCACATGTATGTGTTTTGGCGGCCCTCATTTGTGCAGGCACAGCAGCCCATTGATTTGAATGGGCTGCCATGCCTTTGTTTCCTGCAGAAAAAAGGTGCATTCAGCATTTTAAAAATCAGTTGCCTTGAAATCCATTCTGCTTTTGCACCATGCTACTTACCTGCAGTTCTTGCACACACAAACGCACTTTGTTTTTAAAAGCGTGACCTAAACGTCTAAAAATGCAGCAAGTTTGACAGAGCAGGAACTGCAGATAAGCCACAGCAGGCAGCAGAATGGACAGACAGTGCTGTATTTCATTGCTTGATGGGCATAGGTGTGCGGTGTGCTCAGCCTATTACATGAGGCATCAAATGAATGGGCTGCTGTGCCTGCACAAATGTGGGCCGCCAAAACACATACATGTGAACCAGTCAGGCCCAAAATAAGCCCATGAAGCAGTTAAATACAGACAGTAATGCCATGTGCTCTGAGGCCTTACTCAGCCTGGACTGCAGGTCTGGTCTGTGACTTAAAGAGTTCCTCTATTTTACACATGGCATGGCCTGGGGTCCCATGGTGCTAAAGCAGAATGGACAGACGGTGCTGTGACCCCATGCCATGCCATGTGTAAAATACAGGAACTTTTTTAAAACACTGACCAGACCTGCAATTAATCATCAAATATTATAAAGACTTTGGGCACACTCTACAGAAAACTTCTATTTACAATATAGCAAACAGTGACATACATTGAGGAGCAGGACATGAAGAAGTCAGCCTCGGGAAGAGCAAACTGGGGATGTTATAAAATCACATTCTAATTCACTTTTATATACAAGCAGCACCCAGTGGCAGGAAGGGAGAAGTGCATGTCTAAAGGGAAGCCAGGGGTTCTGTACATTTTAAAACACTGGGAAGGGAAGCAGTACTGTCACCTGGCTGCGTGCCGCTGATTATTTTCAGCCTGATTTGTGGGCAGCACAGGGGCTTAATGGGCGGCAGGGCAGCCATCAGAAATTATGGGGCCCCTTACACAGCTTCAGGCATGGGCCCCCTGGAGCAGAGAACGGGGGGGTGCTGCCCCCTTAAATTGAGACGCGGGGGGGGGCGTGGCTGCTGCAAATTTAGAAGCGGGAGGCCCTTTACAAAAAAAAGATTTAATAAAGAAAAATATATATAAAAAAGGGGTGTAGCCATCCGGGGCCCTAGGGACCTCTGGGCTCTTTAATAAAAAAGAAAAAAATAAATAAAAAAATGAAATATATATAAAAAATATATATATTTTTTTTTAAAAAGGGGGTTGCCATCTGGGGACCTCTGGGCCCTTTAATAAAAATTTTTTTTATATAAAAATAAATAACAAAAAAAGGGGGGTTGCCATCTTATAAAAAAAAGTGGGGTTGCCATCCAGGGCCCTGGGGACCTCTGGGCCCTTTAATAAAAAAAATATATATAAACAAAAATAAAAAAATAAACATTTATAAAAAAAATTAAAAAGGGTGTTTGCCACATGGGGCCCTGGGGACCTCTTAGCCCTTTAATTATATATATATATATATATATATATATATATATATATATATATATATATATATATATATATATATATATATATATATATATATATATATAAAAAGAAAGAAAAAGAAAAAAAAGAAATAAAATATAACAAAAATGATAAAAAAAAGGGGGGTTGCCATCCAGGGCCCTGGGGACCCCTGGGTCCTTTAATCATAATAACATTTATATTATATAATATGTGTGTGTGTATATATATATATATATATATATATATATATATATATATATATATATATATATATATTAAAAAATATATATAAAAAATATATTTTTTTTTTACAAAACAAGTTTTTTTTTTATAAAAAAGGGGGGTTGTCATCCGGGGCCCTGG
Organism: Rana kukunoris; assembly: GCA_029574335.1. Taxonomy (NCBI): domain Eukaryota; kingdom Metazoa; phylum Chordata; class Amphibia; order Anura; family Ranidae; genus Rana; species Rana kukunoris. The sequence goes on along the minus strand of CM056056.1, from coordinate 170,804,819 downwards.
GGAACTACGGGCCCCTGGGGACCTCCAGACCTCTAAAAAAAATTGTCCCCTTAATAAAAAACAAATTAAAAATATATAAAATAAATATATATTTTTATTTAAAAATAAATTAGAAAGGGGGTTGTCATCTGGGGCCCTGGGGGCCTCCGTGTCCCTGGGAACCCCTAAAAAAAATGGCCCTTTAATAAAAAATAAAAATATATTTAAAAAAATTGGCCCTTTAATAAAAAATAAAATAAAAATATATAAAATAAATATATTTTTTTATTTAAAAATAAATAAAAAAAGGGGGGGTTGTCATCTTGGGCCCTGGGGGCCTCCGGGCCCCTGGGGACCTCCGGACCCCTAAAAAAAAAAAAAAAAAAAAAAAGATTTTTTTTTTTTTTTCAAAGGGGGTTGCTTTGGGCCCCCAACAGTGACAGGGCCCTGGGCAGCTGCCCCTGTTTGCCCTATGGTAGAGACGGCCCTGGTTGTATGTCCCGGGGCATAGCCAGTGCTATAGCGTACAAATTATCCCTGATATACCTATGAGTATTGGTGTCCTTGATGTACTGGATATTGGATGGCCACTTGGATATTGACAAATGAAATATTTTATATCCTACTCTCAAAATTTTCCTACCTCGTCCTGAGGAAGCCAACAGGTGAAACGCGTAGACGAAAGGATATTTTGAAATTCAATGTGTAAACTGTATGGTTTTAATGTATCTTACTATTTTTTTGTATTAAAGTATATATATTTTTTCTATAAAATCTCTTTCCCGTCTTTGCCTTTATAGTCCGTCCTGTTACTGTTGTTTAGCAGTCACAAAACTTTTCTATTGAATACTACGGATGATGGCATATGTGAGTGCCTTTGTCTTCCTCTTGCCCTTTTGACTTGAGTGCACATGTGGGTCAAGCTCTGGAGATTTGAAAAGTGACTGACTGTGCAATCATGTTAAGAGGCAGAGCAAGCAACAGTAAAAATGCAGCAAAGGTGCAGTTATACTTTTGATAGTTGGCAATGGCTGTTTACTAATTTAGCCAATAGGGAAGCGGTATACCATCTTATAGGGTCACTAGCCGAACTACTCAACTGGGTAATTAAAAATGCTGAAACCTGGCTGCCAGTGGAAATGTCTGCAGTGACTTTTGAAAAAGGTTTGTGGCAGAGCAGGGACTGTTGGTACAAAATATACTTCTGTATTTTCTTAATGATAATATTTAACAGGTAGACATCATATGATTTTTTTTTTTTTTTTTTGTCTCACAGAAAGTTGAAGAGAACGATGATCCTCTGCTGTCACCAAACCTGACCCCAGACATTATTATTGCTTAATAAGGACGGTGTGATCTACATTTTACACAGGCTTATTTCAGCTTCCTAAAGCTACAGAATTCAAAGAAAATATTCTAAATCCTGTACTGAGAGACATGGGCAAGCTGTCATTGCTGGCCACCTTTCAGTAATGCTAGTTGCCTGGCTGTTTTGGCTTTTAGAGCTTTAAGTTGCTGACTTGGAACAATCGAGTCAGAAAAATCAGAGTGAATTCAACACCCCTAATCGGCATCCTTGTCCTGAAACATTGAAAAAATAGAAACCACTGGATCAGCCTGACAGCCAGGGAACAAGTATATCTTGGTTATGTTTTCCTTTTTAAAGTGGTCTTAAATAGAACCTGTCACCTTTCCCATTCTATTTTTGTTAGCCAGACTTTCCACCCCTGAGACACATCTTGGCACATTCCCTTCTTTCTATGTTCCCCCATCGGAAATAATCTTTCCTTCTAGGTATGGGGCAGCATTTGACCTTTCATTCCTCCTAGGATGCAGAGTTTGTGCTTGAGTGGCTAATCATTGGTCCGGGACACTCTTCACATATTTGGGGAGCTGGTTCTGAATGGGAACTATGACAGATTCTATTTAAGACTGCGGCTCGCGTTGGGCGACAATTCCCCCATTTTTATCTTTTGTGATTCAGTAGCACAGACATTAGCCTTGTGTCCACTTTGAATGACAGTTTATACTCGACTTATTATCCTTTTGCAGATTCACAAATTATCTTTATGACTTAATATGATTTTACTGAATGTAATGTTCACAAACTTTAAAATATGAATTTTTTTTCTTTTCTTCCTATGTAAGCATGATTATCTTTCAGTAATATTTTCTGTGATGTAACCTTGGTATCTTGCCACTGTCACAATAAAGAAATATATTGTTACTTCTGCATCTACCAGACTTTGTAATGCTTTGTTATTCCATATGGCATTGAGTAACTGAAGTAAAGTACTTTTACTAGTGAGCACTTGTTTTAACATTGCAGAGGACAACTTGCCTAAGACTGTCTATGCTTTTTTACTTTTGCATAGAATAAGGAAGGGTTTGACCCTGTTATATTCTTTTTGCTGTCTGTTTTTTTTTTCGCCTCTGTTGTCTCTCGTTGGAGAGACTTATTGCTTCTGTAACGGTCACCACCGTTTACGACCTTCCATCCGCCCAAGACAAGACAGCTTAGCCGACACTCTGACAATCTTGCATACACGATCCATTCCCCCAGAATCAAGACGAGACTCAGCTCTGTGCTTGTTCTAAAATGTATAAATGCTTTAATGGTTTCTTCTCAGCTTTTTATGCAGTTACAAGCATGTGACAGTAATCGAAGGGACAATGAAATCTCCGCCCCCCCCCCCCCTCATCACACACTGGGGGCTTCCATACAGATTTTAGAGAGACACTTTGACACCGGTCTATAATTAACATGATCTAATTACTAATATGATCTAATTACTACACCTGAGCAGCCACATTCCCTTATCAATAGAATCCAAACAAAACACCATCACACAATGAGTTGTCCTTCAATCCACATCTTTAGACAGGCGGTCTGTCTCCGACAGAAAGGTAGTCACACCTGGGCATCAATAGGCATTAAACCGTGTTATCACACAATGAAATGTCTTTGGAGCAGACCTGAATTAACACCTCTACAGCCTCACACAATGGATAATGGAATGTCTTTCAGGAGCCAGCCTCGCGTTTTTCTGCATCTACCAGACTTTGTAATGCTTTGTTATTCCATATGGCATCGAGTAACTGAAGAAAAGTATTTTTACTTATGAGCACTTATTTTAATATTGCAGAGGACAGCCTGCCTAAGACTACCTAGACTTTTTGTTTTGCATAGTCTAACGGAACATCCCATACTCCGATTGAGTGCTTCCGTCATATACCGCTTCCTTCCATCATATACCGTTTCCTATCAGTCTGGATATAGATATCAGATATTCCAGCTGCCCTCAACACACAACAAGACAATACTTGTTTGTGTGCTAAACATGGAGTGTTTAATAGAACCAAGAATACAGTCTTGTATACCTAAAAAAAAAAAAAAAAAGCTGGAACTCCGCTTTTAATATGGATTGGATTCTCTTCTCCCAAACAACCACTAGATGTCCTCAGTGAACTCTTTTGTCCCACACCCACGAGATGTTTCCTTCTTAGAGCTGGTTCACACTGGGACGACTCGTCGTGTCCCATTGAATGCAATGGAACCGTTCTAATAGGAGCGACGCAAGTTGCTCCGACTTAGAAAGAGGTTCCTGTACGACTTCGGGGGCGGCTTGGGGCGACCTGCATTGACTTCTATACAGAAGTCGTTTTGCAGGTCGCCTCTGAAGACATCCTCAGGATGACTTGCAGAGCGGCCCTCGGAGTCGTGCCGCTGCTATGTGAACCGACTGAGTGATGTGTCCGTTTAATAAACTAAGAAGTTTCTCAGTTCAGTTCTCAGAGGAAAATGATCTCCTCTGCAGCCGGTTCAATAAACTGAGAACTTCAGTTCTCAGAGGGAGAATAGAGGAGAAGTGTTTCCTCTGAAAACGGCCGAGATCTGTGTAAAAATGGGTGGGCTGCCTGTAATCTTGTGAGATATTGTGAGATTTCGGTGCAACCAAGTTCAAATAGTGAAGCTAAAGTTTATAAGAACATCTATGTTTTCAGACATGTGATAATATATATATATATATATTTTTAATATTAATTTTTAACCCGCTGGTGCTGATATTAGGAAGAAATAAGGCTTCTTCCTCTAATCACACCAGCTTCTCTCCCAGATATTTCAGTGGTAGGGATGAGCTTTGTGTTTGAGTCGAACGTATGTTCGACTCGAACATCGTCTGTTCGTACGTTCGTTGAAAATCAAACAAAATGGGTCGTTCGCGGCAAATTTCAGTGATGCGCCACAGCCCATAATTCACTGCGGCATTGTGCGCTGATGATTGGCCAAGCATGCGGTATGTCCCGCATGCTTGGCCAATCACAGCGTGCAAAAAACAGAAAGCCATAATTGGCCAAAGCCAGGGTGGATTTGACCAATTATGGCTCAAGGCTTTAGCACATGCCCCACACTATATAAGGCAGCCTGCACGGCGGCATCGTGTAGTGTGTTGCGGCGTTATTAAAGAGATCAGTCCTATAGAGAGAGAGAGATATACAGTGTCTTTATTACCAGATAGAGCAGGCAGGCTAGTCGGGTTTGGTTAAATTTACAGTGTGTAGAGAATATATATACATCCCAGGAGTTGTACACATATTTATACACTGTATAGTTGAGCTAGATTGGCTATTGCTATTTGTCAGGCAGTTGATTGTGCTAGCTGCAGTCTTCTAACGTGTTGTATTGCCCGTGTGCTGTATAGTTTGCACCTAAACGTACTTGGTGTTACTGCACTTGGGCCGTATAGTTTGCACCTAAACGTACTTGTAGTTTACTGCACTTGTCACATCATTAAAATCGCTGCTCCAGAAAAGAAAACAGATTTTTTTTTTTTTCAAATTTCATTGATACATGTTCCCTGGGGCAAGACCCAGGTTCTCAAAGACGTTTTCCAACAATAACTTGAATATGGGGCTTTAAAATGAGCACTTTTGAATTCGAACATTCGAGTCCCATAGACTTCAATGGGATTCTAAATGTTTGCGTGAACGTTCGGTCCGTTCGCTCCTGGTGCAAACCGAACCTGAGGGTGTTCGGCTCATTCCTATTCAGTGGAAGGGCTGTGAGATCTTCAGATCTCAGTTTATTAAACTGTCCTTTTTGTGACAAAATGGCCATGTGCTGTGATGAGAAGTGGAGAACATGTTCTCTGCTCCTTATCTCAGTTTATTAAACTGGCAATGCTCTGAAAAAAGCAGTGATCATCATGATCTTGGCTTATCACTGTTTATTAAACGTACACCTAATTACACTAATAACACTTAAGCAAACGTTTTTCCCAATGCGATTCCTCTCCAGCCTGACACACATTCATTCCAAAAAAACGTCCGACCAAAGCGCGGTGATGTACGACGGGTATATAAAGGGGAAGTTTCTTTTTAAATGGCGCCACTCTTTGGGCTGCATACTTGATTCTGAGCATGCACGTATTTTTCCCCCTTGGAAAAGCATATACACGATAATTTTTTACGACGAGAAAAAGACTGACGGGAAACACGACGAGAAAGAACTGGTTTCCATTTTTTTTTTTTTCGGGAAGTTTTTTTGTCACGAAAACTTCTAGGGAGCATACAAACGACCAGTTTTCACGGCTAATATAAAAAAAAAATCTTTTCTCGGTCCAGACATAGAGAGGGTCCACACATATGGCAGTGTGGAAAGTTAACAAACCTCTAGAGAAGAAAAAAGAATATACTCGAGGTATGATATAAAACAGGGTGCTGTTAGGGCAAATAGATAAACATAAGCAAAGGACATGCAAAATCATCTTAAGAGCGGGCCCCTAAGGTGGAGTATATGAAATACTGAAAGACCCCACTCAATATGCTAAAAATCAGTATGGGTAAACAAATCATGTGAGCCCCATAATGCCAACTACACCCCAACTCAGATCAGATTTGCATTTGATGAAGCCGCAATATACAATATTTAAAATGTCTTGGATGTTTTTATGAAGTGTTTATAATAAAAAGATCTAACTTTTACATTTGGTTATTCAGTTCAATTATATAAAGCAGTAATCTATTAAGTCCCAGAGGTTGTGGACCCATTGGGGATCATTCCTTTTGTTTTTACAATAATATTTAATATAATAATGTAATATAATAATTTTAATTATCTAGCAATACAATCCTCTGTTTTTGTAGAATAGCTTAACCACTTAACCCCCGGACCATATTGCTGGTCAAAGACCAGAGCACTTTTTGTGATTCGGCACTGCGTCGCTTTAACTGACAATTGCGCGGTTGTGTGACGTGGCTCCCAAACAAAATTGGCGTCCTTTTTTTTCCCACAAATAGAGCTTTCTTTTAGGGGTATTTGATCATCTCTGCGGTTTTTATTTTTTGCGCTATAAACAAAAATAGAGCGACTATTTTGAAAAAATTTCAATATTTTTAAAATTTTGCTATAATAAATATCCCCAAAAAAGATATAAAAAAACGTTTTTTTCCTCAGTTTAGGCCGATACGTATTCTACATATTTTTCGTAAAAAAAAATCGCAATTAGCGTTTATTGATTGGTTTGCGCAAAATTTATAGCGTTTACAAAAAAGGGGGTAGTTCTATGGCATTTTTATTAATATTTTCTTTTTACTAGTAATGGCGGCGATCAGCGTTTTTTTCGGTACTGCGATATTATGGCGGACACATCGGACACTTTTGACACATTTTTGGGACCATTGGCATTTTTTTAGCGATCAATGCTATAAAAATGCATTGGATTACTATAAAAATGCCATTGGCAGTGAAGGGGTTAACACTAGGGGCAGGGAAGGGGTTAAGTGTGTTCCTGGGTGTATTCTAACTGTATGGGGGGGTGGCCTCACTAGGGGAAATCACTGATCTTCTGTTCATACATTGTATGAACAGAAGATCAGCGTTTCCCCCGCTGACAGGAACGAGAGCTATGTGTTTACACACATAGCTCCCGTTCCCCGCTCTGTAACGAACGAGCGTGCGTTTTCCGGCGGCCGCTAAAGTTAGGACGTAGAGCTACGTGCTCTCATCCAGACACAGAGTATTCATAGACTCTTCATTAATGGTCCAAAAATGGTCCTCAGAAGCCAAAATCACACTCCAGGACCTGGGAGGCCAAAAATGGTCCTCGGGGGCCAATACTGCATTCCCGGGCTTTGGAAGCCAAAAATTATTTACAGGAGGCCCAAATTGCACTTTCCTCCCTCGGAGTCCAAAATCGCACTCCTGTGCCTTGGAATCTGAAAATGGTCCTTGAAGGCCCAAATCCCACTTCCGGCCCTGTGAGGCCTGAAAATGGTTCAAGAAGGCCAAAAACACACTTGGAAGCCAAAAATGATTTTCAGAGGCCAAAATCGCACTCCCGGGCCTTGAAAGCCGAAAATTATTTTCAGAGGCCCAAATGGCACTCCCAGGCCTTGGAAGCAAAAAAATGATCTATGGAGGCCCAAATTGCACTCCCCTCCCTGGGAGGCCCAGAAATTATACTCAGAGGCCAAAAACACACTCTCGGCCCTGGAAGGCTGAAAATGGTCCTCAGAGGCCAAAATCGCAATCCTGCTCCTTGGAAGCCGAAAGTGATACTCAGAGGCCAAAATCGCACTCCTGGACCTGGAAAGCCAAAACTGGTCCTCGGAGGCCAAAATCACACTCCCGGGCCTTGGAAGGAAAAAAATGATCTACGGAGCCCCAAATCACACTCCCCTCCCTGGGAGGCCAAAATCGCACTCCTGCGCCTTGGAATCTGAAAATGGTCCTTGAAGGCCCAAATCCCACTTCCGGCCCTGTGAGGCCTGAAAATGGTTCAAGAAGGCCAAAAACACACTTGAAAGCCGAAAATGATTTTCAGAGGCCAAAATCGCACTCCCGGGCCTTGAAAGCCGAAAATTATTTTCAGAGGCCAAAATCGCACTCCTGCGCCATGGAAGCTAAAAATGATACTCAGGCCAAAATCGCACTTCCGGACCTGGAAGATCAAAAATGGTCCTCGGAGGCCAAAATCGCACGCCCGGGCCCATAGCAAGCTGCTTCCTGTGGCGGCACTTGACAGGAGGCCAGGAGCACAGAAGAGGGACCCAAGAAGAGGAGGATTCGGGCTGCCCTTTCAAAACCACTCCACAAAACAGGTGAGTATAACTAGTGTTGAGCAGAATATGCCATATTCGAATTCGCGATATATCTCGAATATATAGTCGAATATTCGACATATATTCGCTAAATACGAATATTCGTGATATTTTTTGGAAATGAAATGATTGCGAATTTTCGCTATCGCGAATGCGAATGCGAATTGCGATTGCGAATGCGAATATTCGAGAAATGCGGAATGGAGCACTCTGATTGGCACAGAATATTCGTGATATATTACAATATAAAATAATTGCGAATATTCGAGAAATGCGGAATGGAGCACTCTGATTGGCTCAGAATATTCGTGATATATTACAATATAAAATAATTGCGAATATTCGGCAAATGCGGAAGGAGCACTCTGATTGGCTCAGAATATTCGTGATATATTACAATACACAATAATTGCGAATATTCGAGAAATGCGGAAGGAGCACTCTGATTGGCTCAGAATATTCGTGATATATTACAATATAAAATAATTGCGAATATTCGAGAAATGCGGAATGGAGCACTCTGATTGGCTCAGAATATTTGTGATATATTACAATACAAAATAATTTCGAAATTTCGAGAAATGCGGAATGGAGTACTCTGATTGGCTCAGAATATTCGTGATATATTACAATATTTAATAATCGCGCGATATCGCTATTTGCCGAATAATCGCATTGCGATTTTTCGGCAATATAAAATGAGCGCTGCAGCTACTCGGCCCAGGGTCTCTAATCATACCAGCAATGCTTTTAGATGTCGATGGGGATCTCTAGGATGTGATCTGTTCTAAAAAAAAATTGAAAACATTCGAATATTCGAAATAGCGAATATTCGCCGCGATATTCGCGTTATTCGCGAATACTCGAATATGCAATATTCGTAGCGAATATTCGCAATGCGAATATTCGTGAGCAACACTAAGTATAACATGTTGGTTATTTTTTATTTTATTTTTTACTTGAACTTTTTTAACTTTTGACTTTCCAATCACTTTAAGTCCAATTTACAAACGTACCAGAGAGTAAACAAAAACATGCGATATTTACCACCAGGGTTTTGCTGGCGGTATCACATGTGGTATAAAAACAGTGTGGGGGTCAGGGGACATATAAATTATTATATTTTTATACATAATAAAACATTTACAAAATAGTACGTTACAAAATAATACATGACATGAAAAAATAAATAATAATACATGCCATGCGTTGGTCATAATGGTTTAGATTTAGTAAAACAATGACACCGTTTAATACATATATATTATGCACATTTACATTATATTTATTATATTATATTATTATTTACATTATAATTAATGGTGGGGTATGCCTGTACTACATTTCAAAATAAAAATAAAACATGACATTGCCACGCTTTGGACATATCAGTTTTGAGCTAGTGAAACAATGACACCTAGTGGTCAAACAATGTCAGTTCTGTAGTTAGTATACTATGTATGGGTGTACCATGGCCGACGTTCAAGCTTCTCTTCAGTGTACCAACATGGCTGACGTTCCACTATAACTACATTTCCCAGCCTGCACTGCTCCGCTGACTTCCTGTTGACCTGGAAATGCTAGAAGTCCCTGACTGCTGGACATAACTTTTTAAATATCCGAGGACTCAGATGATCAAATCGCATAAAAATGGTAAATATAAAGAGAGGTGAGGTATTTGTGAGGTATTTATGTGCCTGCAGTGAGGCTCTTGTACAGAATCTGATCCTCCTCATATGCCATTTGTGATATATTGTAAGGGCACACCCAGACTATATAGGTTTTATGGTCATTATTTTATGTTCAAAGTGGGATTATAGTGAAAGTGAGCGGCCATAATGTGAAAGTGTGCATAACAGACTTCCCTTTAGTGGTTTTGCGCTCCTACCGCCCTGACAGCTCTGCGATTTTTGCCCGTAAACTGCCATCTTCTCTGCCCTTTCTTCTGAAAACCGATGATTTCTACTTTCATACTGCAGCACCCAACCATTGACGGCGCTTAAGCGCCACTAGCTGGGGGCACTTGTACCACGCGCTAGCGGCTGAAGAAGCTGTTAAAAGAGCCCGTGTTGCGGCGCTTCTGAATTGCTTTTCGGATGCTTTGGAAGCGCTGCGTATTCATTGCAATGGACAGGGTGTTTTGGGATAGCGCTGTTTACAATGCTCCCAAACCGCCCCAAAGATGCTGCCAGTTTTGCCAACCTACCAGATTGAAATTTACTGGCACGACACCCGAAATTTACTGGCGCAGCCACGCTTTTACTGGCATTTCACAAAAGTTACTAAATTTAATTTTTAGGTGCAAATTTCAGTATTTAGGCTACAAACAAGCACACTAGGCAAATAACAATGTGATTTAAAGCGGGGGTTCACCCTAAAACAATTATATGGCATCCCATCCAGCATACTGGTCTCAACTACAGTATGCTGTTTTTTTTTTTTTTTTTATCTCTGTACTTACGGTTTAATTGCTAATTCTATTTTCTTTCTACCGCGGGGAATAGGCGTTCCTATATGATTGACATGCGGCTATGACCCGTCACGCCCTCCGAAAATAGCCGAAATAGGACTCGGCTATATACGGCGCCTGCGCAGTCAGCTCCTAGGTCTGTGCGCAGGTCAATCATGTAGGAACGCCTATTCCCCGCGGTAGAAAGAAAATAGAATTAGCGATTAAACCGTAAGTACAGCGATTAAAAAAAAAAAAACGTCATACTGTAGCTGACGACAGTATGCTGGATGGGATGCCACATACATGTTTTTTAGGGTGAACCCCCGCTTTAAGGTAGATATTAGGGTAAAAAAACATATTTTTCTTATTTTCGATATAATAAGGGCAAATTATTTAGTCACATCACCCCCTGCCTCCACCCCCCTCTGCCACCAACAATACCCCTGCCTTCACCCCCCTCTGCGGTGCCACAATCTCCCCCTGCCTCCAATCTCCCCCAGGCCCCCTGCCTCCAATCACCCCCTGCCTCCACCCCCCTCTGCCACCAACAATACCCCTGCCTTCACCCCCCTCTGCGGTGCCACAATCTCCCCCTGCCTCCAATCTCCCCCAGGCCCCCTGCCTCCAATCACCCCCTGCCTCTATCCCCCTCTGCGGTGCCACCATCCCCCTCTGCGGTGCCACCATCCCCCTCGCCTCCAATCTCCCCCCTGCCTCCAATCTCCCCCTGCCTCCATCCACCTCTGCGGTGCCATCGCAACCACCATCACCCCCAGCCTCCAATCACAACCTGCCTTCAATCACAATGCGCAGTTCCAAGCCGAACCGATCTCGGCTATTTTTACTGGCACATTCCCGCAACCACGGACATTTACGAACGGGGGAAAAAAGGGCCCGTTTTTACGAACTGTCCGTAAAAATACGGACGGTTGGCAACACTGGATGCTGCTTGGAGGACTTTTCGCAAAGTTTCGCAAACGCACCATACCAGTGTGAAAAGTCACGCTGAAATGAATGGGAGGCGTTCAGGCATGGGCGTCCGCTGACATTTTTTCAGGAGGGGGCGATTCGGCAGCGGCGATACAGTCGCATTTAACCCTTTCTTCAAACGCTAGCGGGGGTTAAAAGCGCCTCACTATCGACCGAATAGCGCAGCTAGAACGATGGTAAAGTGCTTTACCGATAACGCAGCCAGCTGGTAGTGTAAAATAGCTCTTGAGATAATTCCGCTTCACTCGATGCCCATATAAATATTGCCTAGAGAATGTACAAACCCCCACCTTCAGCACAGATGGCCCCCCCATTCTGCACAGACCCCTCCCTTCAGGACTGATGGGCCTCCCCCTTCAGCACAGATGGACCCCCTTTAAGCACAGACCCCTCCCTTTAGCACTGATAGACCTCCCCCTTCAGCAGAGACCTCCCATTCAGCACAGATGGACCCCCCTTCCAGCACAGACACACCCTCCCTCCCCCATCCCATGCAGTACCTCAGATCAGCCATCAGCGAGGCACAGCAGGTTCCCTCCCCCTGTGTACACATAAACACTGGAGGGGGAGGCAGCTTAACTCTGCTCGCTGTGCCTGTGTGACATCCGGCCCGGGACCGCTCAGACAGCCCACGGCTGCAAGGGGTTGGTTTGTCAGGTGCAGTGGTGTCACCCCTTACCAGACCACCCCCCCCCCCCCCCACAATGCCACGACCAGCAGCTCACCTCTCTCTCCCTGTTCTAACCTGCCTGTCACCGTGGCGCTCTTCACTCTTCAACACTTTCTTGGTTTTCCAGGGGGGGTCAATTGCCCCCACTTGCCCTATGGAGCGGACGCCCATGCGTTCAGACGTTTAGAGGCCGCCTCAGTGTGAAAGAGCTCTGTCCATTTTCTGTCCATTTTTCAGGTGGACCTGATCAGAAGGTCCATGCAGCTCGATGGACAGGCAGAGGGAAACAGACATATATATATATATATATAATAATGATAAAAAAAAAAATGTTTATTCTTTTTGTTTATTTTATTTTGTCACTTTATTTGTTGTATTGAAAGAGTCTTTGGATGTAGTGTGTTTACAAATATAGTGGAATCTCGGATTACAAGCATAATTCGTTCCAGGAGAATGCTTGTAATCCAAAGTACTCGCATATCATAGCGAGTTTCCCCACAGAAGTCAATGGAAACGAAAATAGTTTGTTCTGCACTGACTTCAATGACATGCAATACCGCATGTGGCCAGAGGTGGGGGGGTGACGGAAAGCTTTGGAAACACCCGGAAAGGCCCCTCGGAAAGGTTTGGGAACGGAGTATTTCCGAGGCTTTCAGATCATTTCCGAATGGCTCTGCTCCCCCCCCACCTCAGGCCAAACGCGGTACTGCACACTGCTTTGGCTTGAATCCTGCTCGTTTTGTGAGACAACAAACCGAGTTAGGATTTTTTTTTAAGTGCAGTGCAAATGAAAATTGAGGTAGTTGCGTGTTTATATGGTATAAAATGTGAAACTTAGAAAAACATATAATAACTTTTTATGACAGCTGTCAGCTTCAGACAACCTCCGTGAGCGGAGCGCTCCCACCACCTCATGCAATGCTCGTTCACCTTCTTTACCCACTTGCCTACAGGGCACTTTCACCCCCTTCCTGCCCAAGCCTTTTTCAGCTTTCAGCACTGTCACATTTTGAATGACAATTGCGCAGTCATCCAATGCTGTACCCAAATACATTTTTTAATATTTTTTCCCCACAAATAGAGCTTTCTATTGGTGGTATTTGATCACTTCTGCGGTTTTTATTTCTTGCGCTATAAACAAAAGAAGAGGGACAAGTTTGAAAAAATTACAATATTTACTTTTTGCTATAATAAATATCCATTTTTTTTCTTTTTTAAACACATTTGATCCTCAGTTTAGGCCGATATTTATTCTTCTATATATTTTTGGTAAAAAAATCGCAATAAGCGTATATTGATTGGTTTTTGCAAAAGTTATAGCCGCTACAAAATAGGGGATAGATTTATAGCATTTTTTTTTTTTATAAATTGTTTTACTAGTAATGGCGGCGATCAGCGTTTTTTTTATTTTTTCGTGACTGCGATATTGTGGCGGACATTTTTGGGACCATTCATATTCGTACAGCAATCCCTGCTATAAAAATGCATTGATTACTGTATAAATATGACTGGCAGGAAAGGGGTTAACACTAGGGGCGATCAAGGGGTTAATGTTTTCCCTAGGGAGTGATTCTTACTGTGGGGGAAGGTGACTGATGGTTATCCTTATGTACAAGGGACACACCATCGATCTCCTCTTCCTGACAGGATGTGGATCTGTGTTTACACCAGTGTTTCTCAACTCCAGTCCTCCCAACAGGTCATGTTTTCAGGCTTTCCATTATTTTGCACAGGTGATTTGATCAGTTTCACTGCCTTAGTAATTCCCACAGCCTTTTCATCAGAGGGAAATCCTGAAAACATGGCCTGTTGTTGGTGGCGCAAGGGATGAAAATATTCAAAAGCAGGTAGGTACTCCTTCCACTATGCTATTTCAAATTCACAATGACTACCGATAAGTTCAGCAACACATGAAAAAAAATCAAAAACAAGAGAAATTGCCTCCTATAGTGCAGTATCCGAGGGGTTAAAAATGAAACCACTCCACCCCCAGCTAGCATTGAACTCACATTTAACCACTTAAGACCCGGCAGCTAAAGGACCTGGCCAGGTTTTGCGATTCGGCACTGCGTCGCTTTAACTGGCAATTGCGCGGTCGTGCGACGTGGCTCCCAAACAAAATTGGCGTCCTTTTTCTCCCACAAATAGAGCTTTCTTTTGGTGGTATTTGATCATCTCTGCGTTTTTTTTTTGCACTATAAACAGAAATAGAGCGACAATTTTGAAAAAAAATTCAATTTTTTTTTTTACTTTTTGCTATAATAAATATCCCCCAAAAATATATAAAACAATTTATTTATTTTCCTCAGTTTAGGCCGATACGCATTCTTCTACCTATTTTTGCTAAAAAAAATCGCAATAAGCGTTTATCGGTTGGTTTGCGCAAAATTTATAGCGTTTACAAAATAGGGGATAGTTTTGTTGCATTTTTATAAAAAATAAATAAAAAAATGTTGTTACTACTAATGGCGGCGATCAGCGTCTTTTTTTTTTTCTCTCGTGACCGCGACATTATGGCGGACACTTCGGGCAATTGTGACACATTTTTGGGACCATTGTCATTTTCACAGCAAAAAATGCATTTAAATTGCATAGTTTATTGGGAAATGACATTTGCAGTTTGTGAGTTAACCACAGGGGGCACTGATGGGGTTATGTGTTCTTTAATGTGTGTTTACAACTGTAGGGGGGTGTGATGTCATCGATTGTGTATCCCTATAAAAGAGATCACACGATCGATGACGCCGTCACAGTGAAGGGGGAAGCTGTGTTTACACATGGCTCTCCCCGTTCTTCAGCTCCGGGGACCGATCGCAGGACTCCAGCGGCAATCTGGTTCCGGTCAACGAGCTTCGGACCGGGTCGCATGGAACTCCCTGCGGGCGCACGCCCCATGGCTGGGCACTAGCAGGGGCACTTTTATTAATATTTTTTTTTTACTAGTAATGGCGGCGATCATTTTTTTTTTTTTTTTATCGTGACTGTGACATTATGGCAGACACATCAGATGCCTTTGACACTATTTTGCGACCATTGTCATTTTTACAGCAAAAAGTGCTATAAGAATGCAATGATTACTGTGAAAATGACACTGGCAGGGAAGGGGTTAACCTGTAGGGGGCGCTTAGGGGTTAAGTGTTCCCTAATGTGTGTTTCCTACTGTAGGGGGGCATGTGACGTAGTGACGACGATCAGTGGATCGTCGTTACCTATGACAGGGAACAGACGATCAGTGACAGGCTCACTAGGAAGCACATGGAGAGGTTTGTTTACACTTGCCTCTCCCCGTTCTTCAGCTCTGTGACCCAATCACGGGACACCGGCGGCGGTCGTGTCCTGTGGTCACGAAGCACAGGACCGGGCCGAGAGGCCCCCGCCGGCGGCACACTCGCGACCCACGGCTAGGCTTCTTAAAGAGGACGTACCTGTACGTCCATATGCCTAGCCTTGCCATTCTGCCGACATATTTAATCGTGCAGCGGTCCTTAAGCGGTTAAGAGTTATCAGTAACCATTCATTCTTTTTTTCCCCTTTTAACAGTTTGGTCTTTTTTTACATTTTTTTTTTTTTTTTACATTTATCAGAGTAGTTCCGTGTCAGTATAGTGGCACTGTACTACGCTGGGGGTTGATCAGGGATTTTTTATTTATTTTTTTCAAATGGGTTGCATTCATAACAGTTGTGATTACTATTGTGTGCTGTGATTGGCCCACTGCTATCACATGGTATAGCGTGCTGTGATTGGCTCAGGTACCATGTAATAGCTGTGGGCCAATCATAGCATTACTATACTAAGCACAGCTGTTATGAATGAAACCCATTCGTAACGGTTGTTTACAATTTGATCGCATAGTGATCACGTGATGGCATCAGCTGGTGACATACATGTACATGATCCAGCCTGCCTGTGCAGAAATGGTTAAAGGAGAAGTAAAAGTTCCAATGAGGTTACACTCACACTCACATAATCTCAATCATTATTTCGAACACAAATGTAAAGCAACATTCAGCCTCTCTGCTTCATCTTGCAATCCCTCCAAACTCTGTACCTCTCTCTCTCCCTCCTGCAATAGCCCATGGCTTGCCACGCCATGGCTTCTGGGTGGGCACCTCCTGTCTCCCAGTTGGAGCCCTGAACTATAGACAGACCCTTGATTATAAAGGCTGTGCATACCTGCACACTCAGCCTGTTGGTCTCCAGTAAGACCTGGACACAGGGTTAGATGCTTTCTCCCATCCAAGACTCATTAAAGTCTCTGAACTCCAGAACCCAATCCAGGAATAACTATGCAGCAGAAAACTGAAGATGCCATTCATCATAGCCATTCTGGAGCCCCTCCTTCAGTTTGCATTCTTGAGAACCACTGCCTGCACTAATGTAAGCAACGTGCCTTGTGGTAATGTGTCTGCTTGCAGAGGTGTGTTTCGGTCCAAAAGGAAATGTCTTGTAATGGCTGGTCAGAAACATTAGTATTGGCATAGATGCCAGTTTCCTATATCAAGTCTATCAACTATCTACTGCAGGCGGCATTATCTGAGGTTTGACTGATTTTCTTTTGTGCTTTTATCTTCCAGAGTACCCCGACATAGAAACTAAATTGGTGGAATTTATTAGGCACACGATAACCCAAATTTTACACGAAGAAGCCAAGAGATTGGGAGCTTCTAGAGTCTCTTGATGAAAACCGCAAGTTTAGAGGCTAAATCTACCCAAAACTGGTACTTTCGTTGTGTGTGATTGCTGTTCGTTTAAACCACTTTTTTTTTTATTTTTTATTATGGTTTTTTATTTATGGTTGTCCCGATACCAGTATCGGTATCGGGACCAATACTGAGCATTTGCGGGAGTAATTGTACTCCCGCAAATGCCCCCAAAGCCAGATCCGATACTACCCCCCCCGCCGCCGCATACCGCAACGCCGCCGCCTAGTTAATCAGCGTGCGGTGAAGATTACAGCTTTCATTTGAATAGCTGTGTGTTCCCCGCCGCGTATAGACACTCCCCCTTGCTCGGGATTGGACGGGTGATCTGTCTATCAAAGTGCCGGTCACCCGTCGAATCACGAGCAAGGGGGAGTGTCTATACGCAGCGCGGCAGGGAACAGACAGCTATTCAAATTAAAGCTGTAATGTTCCCTGCACGCTGATTAACTAGGCGACGGTGGCGGCATCTAGGTATTGGGAGACATGGCTGCATATGTGGGGGAGACATGGCTGCATATATGGGGAGACATGGCTGCATATATGGGGAGACATGGCTGCATATGTGGGGGAGACATGGCTGCATATGTGGGGAGACATGGCTGCATATGTGGGGGAGACATGGCTGCATATGTGGGGGAGACATGGCTGCATATGTGGGGGAGACATGGCTGCATATGTGGGGGAGACATGGCTGCATATGTGGGGGAGACATGGCTGCATATGTGGGGAGACATGGCTGCATATGTGGGGAGACATGGCTGCATATGTGGGGAGACATGGCTGCATATGTGGGGGAGACATGGCTGCATATGTGGGGGAGACATGGCTGCATATGTGGGGGAGACATGGCTGCATATGTGGGGGAGACATGGCTGCATATGTGGGGGAGACATGGCTGCATATGTGGGGGAGACATGGCTGCATATGTGGGGGAGACATGGCTGCATATGTGGGGGAGACATGGCTGCATATGTGGGGGAGACATGGCTGCATATGTGGGGGAGACATGGCTGCATATGTGGGGGAGACATGGCTGCATATATGGGGAGACATGGCTGCATATATGGGGAGACATGGCTGCATATGTGGGGGAGACATGGCTGCATATGTGGGGAGACATGGCTGCATATGTGGGGGAGACATGGCTGCATATGTGGGGGAGACATGGCTGCATATGTGGGGGAGACATGGCTGCATATGTGGGGGAGACATGGCTGCATATGTGGGGAGACATGGCTGCATATGTGGGGAGACATGGCTGCATATGTGGGGAGACATGGCTGCATATGTGGGGGAGACATGGCTGCATATGTGGGGGAGACATGGCTGCATATGTGGGGGAGACATGGCTGCATATGTGGGGGAGACATGGCTGCATATGTGGGGGAGACATGGCTGCATATGTGGGGGAGACATGGCTGCATATGTGGGGGAGACATGGCTGCATATGTGGGGGAGACATGGCTGCATATGTGGGGGAGACATGGCTGCATATGTGGGGGAGACATGGCTGCATATATGGGGGAGACATGGCTGCATATATGGGGGAGACATGGCTGCATATATGGGGGAGACATGGCTGCATATGTGGGGGAGACATGGCTGCATATGTGGGGGAGACATGGCTGCATATATGGGGAGACATGGCTGCATATGTGGGGGACATGGCTGCATTTGTGGGGGAAAGTAATAATATGATTGGCGCTTCAGATGGGTGATGCACGACACATAGATCAAAACTAAGTGATCTACACAAAACATAAGAAAAAATGGCTACAGTTGTAGCTAGAAATCAGTAATAATGAGTCCAGACTGAAACAATGTTACAGTGAGTAACGTCCTATTCACCAGGTGCATCCAAGTGCTCACTGTAACGGTACTCACTGTAACATTGTTTCAGTCTGGACTCACTACTGATTTCTAGCTACAACTGTAGCCATTTTTTCTTATGTTTTGTGTAGATCACTTGGTTTTGATCTATGTGTAGTGCATCACCCATCTGAAGCGCTAATCATATTATTACTTTCTATTTATTCTTGTGTATTTGTGGACACTAGATTTAGCTGCCTCAGACCCACTGATGATATCCGATCACTTTATCTGTATACTCACAGTAGCGCATTAGATTATTCTTTATCCATTGCATTTGTGGGGGACATGGCTGCATTTGTGGGGGGGGGGGGGGGGACATGGCTGCATTTGAGGACACATTTAAAAACAGTATCGGTATTCGGTATCGGCGAGTACTTGAAAAAAAGTATAGGTACTTGTACTCGGTCCTAAAAAAGTGGTATCGGGACAACCCTAATTTTTATATATGGGTCACAAGTGGCATAATCCATTTCCTTAGGCTGCAACTGTTATAACACCAAGAACGAAGGTCTCACCCCTTCTGCTGCACTCTCCATATTGTAAATGTAATACAGATCTTAATAATGAGAGTGCACTGGGAAAGTTTGTGAAATCTTGAATGCACTAAATGTTTTCTGTTTTTGCTGGTCTAGGTGCTGATCAGCCAACTCTGACTAAGTCACAAGATGGAGGGACAAAAAGAAGAACCGAAACCAGCAGCTGTGGGGAATAAAAGGTTTATTATTCCATCTCAGGAGTCAGAGACCGTTCCGGTGAGCCTGCAAAATGGCTTGCACTTTGTGAGCTGTATATAATTTCATAGACTATTATTTTTCCTTTGTGATGTAATCATGGCTTCCCTGCCCTGCTTCTATAGGGATCAGAAGCATACATTTTAATGCCGAGCTTATGGAATTCAGCCACTTTATAAAATAAGCTGGCTTAGTATGAGTTCAATCCAACAAGGTGCACGCCCCCTCATGAACTTCTTTTATTTTTTTTACAACTGACATTTTTACTAAGCCCTAGGAGTATGGCCATCACTATATTGCCAGTGCTCTGACAGGAGTGATGCTGATTTTTTTCACACAGCAGTAGCTCCTCCGCTATCCATTCACAGAAGGCTTCAAATTTTTTTTTGGGGGGGGCGGGTGACTGCAGGAGCAGAGACCAGAAGGTCAGAGTGTCTGAAGTACACCGATGGCTATGCTCCTGGTGATCAGTAAAAATGTAAATTGTATTTTTTAAGAGATAAGTCCATGAAGTGGCATACACTTTATTGGACATTACCCATAGAATCCGACACATTTTAGAAAGTGGTTAAATTAACCACTTCCTAAAATGTGTCGGATTCTATGGGAAATCTCCAATAAAGTGTATGCCACTTCATGGACATATCTCTTAAAAAATACAATTTACATTTTTACTGATCACCAGGAGCATAGCCATCGCTGTACTATATGGGTATGTGTATGGGTCAAAGGGCAAATGGCGAGTGTGTTTTTGGTGTATTTGGCCTAGATTGAAGATCAGTTTGAGATGATTCTGAGATCTTAATGGGTGCATTTGACCTGCAAATGATTACTTTCCAAACTGCAGCAACCTTCTTTACTCTTAATTACTCTGCAGGTCAAGTAGCATGTACCAGCAGGGGCAAAAGTGAGTTTGTGGTAGGGATTCAGTGGGGAGGCAGTTTGAGTCCACAAAAATGGACAAGTTCATGTCTGGACATGAGCAGCTCCCTTAAAGGCCCACAGAAGCCCACCAAAGTGTTTGCATCCCTGTTACACCTAACTTAAATAAAAAAAATAAAAAACTTGTACTTCTATAAAGCTTTGCAGTAGTAGTTGTTAAGGGGTCCTATTTAAGCCCGTGTCTATGGCGTTAGTTTAAGATGCTTCTAAATTCTTTCAGAATTCCTTGATATCATATATATAAATAATCAACTTAACCAAATACATATTGTAATGGTCAGGGGTTAACGCCGTTTACAATATTCCATTCCACCAACACAAGACAGCTTATCCGACACTCCACAATCCGGCAGACCGGACCCATAAGAATTTCCTAGAAAAACGAGACACGCAGCTCTGTTCTCTGGTTCAAACGAATGAATACTTTAATGGTAATATGGACAATGACTCAACTCCACCCACAACATGACACATGGAACTTCAATACACATTCCTTTAGATAATGACATTCAGATAATCCACATAAGTTAATTACTAGTCATTACCCAGACATTCTGACTCCGGGACAAGCTATTCTCACCTGATACACAATACACATTCCCTTATCAAACATAAGTCAGACGTCTGACCTTTAGAGGGTGCTAAGTCACATTCCATATTATCATCAATAGTATTTTCCCACAAAACAGTGCTAATTAGCATCACACAATGAGAGGTCCTTCAGAAGCCAGACTTAATTAGCACAATAGAATGCAATCACAGAAAGCTTTTATCACTACAGCCAGGTAGCTGGAGGTGATTAACATCAACAGTATGTGTCCCCACATGAATGAGTCGCTCTCCTATTGACCTGTTGGGGTCACAATAAACAACTTGTAATATTTCAAGATATCCTGCAATACATGAATTATTGTTACTGTCCCATCTTATGTAATCTAAGATATAATTTCTCAGTCATCCTATGCCCCTATTGGACATAGGATGACCCTAGACATGAGAGTCATTGGTGAAGCTGGCACAGGAGTACCCCACATCCTTCAAAAGTCTCTGGGTATCACAGGCCATTCTGTTACACATATCGTATAAAGTCCCCAGTGTGTATATCACATTTATATTAACATCCACCAAACAGTGTGAATGTTTCTTATGACGCACCACCACTGTGTACCAGCCACCAAAGATTCACACCACTGCTTACCAGAGAATTAGACCTTGGATGCAAAGAGGTCTAACAGCGCTTATGGGATAAACCACAATGAATGGATGGTATAAATGATCAGTCCCAGAAGCAGCTCTCAATTCTTCCAAACCGCCTAGTACAAATTTCACATCTAGGTGCTACATTA
The DNA here is from genome assembly GCA_029574335.1 of Rana kukunoris. Lineage (NCBI taxonomy): Eukaryota > Metazoa > Chordata > Amphibia > Anura > Ranidae > Rana > Rana kukunoris. The sequence goes on along the minus strand of CM056056.1, from coordinate 170,783,030 downwards.
ATCACTCACAGGGGCAAAGAGCAAGGAGAATCCCCATAGCGAAGTACATTAAAACATAGGCATGTACTCTTGAACAAGAAAAAGGTACCAAGCATATCACAGTCATCCATCGATCACCCTGGTAGGCGTGATGATGTCACTGCTTGGGTCTGCCTTGTGTGTTTCCTCCAAAAGGATGTCTTCACTGGGGTTTACGGAGTTCTCTGTAAGTCCTTTTGCACTCCCATACAAGTCTACTGGAATGCTTGAAGCAAACAAATGCCCATCTACACAGGTTTTTAACTTAATTTTGTTTGTTTTTTTTTGCCTGGCAGGTTCGTTCCTTGTTTCATGCCCATTCATCAGTTTCATCCACAGATGTGGTGTCAGGCAGCAGTTATGCTGATTATATTTTTAAGAGGGAACCCAAAGTCACAGAACGAAAGAATGCAGATGTCAAGCAGACTTCAGATGTGGAGCACAAACCTTTGGTAGAGCATTTTGGCTCACAACAGAAGATTCAAGAGGAGTCTACCAGTCTTCAACAATATCCTAAATCCATGAATAAAGACTTGGGCTCAGAAGATAAGTCTCTAAGTGGGAAGGAAAGTTTGGGGACAGAACAGAAGATTGAAAACGGGAAGGGGGATCCTGTGAAGGTGGCCAGTTCTGTTGGAGGACCGTCGGCCATCTCAGTGGTAAAGTCAGTCGGTGGGAAGAGCTGTATTGTGGTCAGCACACGACAGGTAAGAGAAAATAGGCTTTATAAGTGAACATCTCTGGAGGAAAAAAACTGCATGTGTAACTCCTAAAAACCAATCGGCTCCTTCTGTGAGCTGCCTCCCCACTTTTCTGAAATAAATACCACCTCTCTACTACTACACTGAAAATGCAAATAAAAGAAAATTGGAGAAAACCCTTCATTAAAACACATAAAATGTACAATAACACCTGTTAAATTGCTTAAAAATGCTTGTGCATCCAAGACTACATGCAGTTTTCCGGGAACAAATGTTTTTGTAACTTTGGAATAGAGTAGTGAAGTTAAAACACCTGCTAGTCTGTGTTCCATGTGGTAGATTGTCCTTCACTTCCTGTCTTGGAAACACAACAGGAAGCAAGAAGAAATCCTCTTAGCTAGTTGCCTCTGGGAGATTTTCCCGTTTTCTGTTCTGTTGACTACTAAGTAGGGTTGTCCCGATACCACTTTTTTAGGACCGAGTACAAGTATGATACTTTTTTTTCAAGTACTCGCCGATACCGAATACTGATACTTTTTTTTTTTTTTTAAATGTGGTCCCTCCACAGATGCAGCCATGTCCCCCATATATGCAGCCATGTCTCCCCATACCTAGATGCCGCTGCTGCCTAGTTAATACGCGCGGGGGAACATTACAGCTTTCATTTGAATAGCTGTAGTGTGCCGCGCCATGTATAGACACTCCCCCTTGCTCGGGATTGGACTGATCACCCGTCCAATCCCAAGCAAGGGGGAGTGTCTATACGCAGCACGGCGGGGCACACTACAGCTATTCAAATGAAAGTTGTAATGTTCCCCGCGCGTATTAACTATGCAGCGGCGGCGGTGTTGCTGGCATCGGGGGCATTTGCAGGAGTACAAGCTCATCAGCATGCTTTTTTGTGGTCAGTTTTGAAGCCAGGCAGTTGGCATTTTCTGAAGATCGGCAGTAGATTAATTAACTTGTTCGTGCTGGACACCGCACTGGACTGACTTGATCAGTTGCTGGTCGTGGGTGGATGATAGCGTGGGAGAGACCGTAGAAGTCCCTTTCAGTGTTTTTTGCCCATTTTGTGAATAGTGGCAGTGAGCCCTCATGGGGCTTGGGCTGCTTCCTTTTGGTACGGCCTTGTGGTCATTTCCACGTGTAGACTTAGATGAGGTGAGTTAAGGGCATTTATTTAAAAAAGAAACAAGTACGCAGAGCCAACATGTTTTCAAAGAACAGACTCTCCCCTTCTTGCTGTTGCATGCTAAAAGAGGAGGAGGGTTCTCAATGGGGTGTGTTAATAGCAAAAAATACCAACAATGACTGTCGGGCCGCGTACACACGATCAGACCGGTCCGATGAAACTGGTCCGACGGACCATTTTATCGGGCCAAAAATCTGAACAGACCAGAACGCGGTGTCGTAGAACACGACGTGATGAAAAAAGCATGCGTCGACTTGATTCTGAGCATGCGCTGGTTTTGGTCCGATGCTTTTGTGTACTAACCATCGAATCTGTCCGACGGACAGGTGTCCGTGGGACAGATTTTAAAGCAAGTTTTAAAACTTTAGTTCGATGGACAAAGGTCGGACCATCAAATTGGTCCGATGAAACTGGTCTTAAGACCAGTTTCATCGGACCGGTCTGATCGTGTGTACGCAGCCTCAGAGTGTTGGATTTGGTTACAGAGGCAAAAGAACAAGAGTCCTCATTCCCCTGAAACACGTTGGCTCAATGTACTTTTTTCCTATTTTCAATAGATGCCTTCTAACTCCCCTTTCAACTTGCATATTGTTGGACACTGGGCACTCCTTTCCACCTACCTTTCTAAATCTTTAACAATGAAGGTAATGTCATGCTTGGGGATCAGGAAAAACTGGCAAGCAAATCTCAAGCCCAGTGCAAACTAAACTTAAATCTGCTCTATGTACATTCAAAATATGACAAGAATTATGTGGACCTGCAGCAACATTTAAATTCTTTAACTTAAAGTGGATGTAAACCCAAAACATTTTTATTTATTTTTTGATGTCACAATGTAGAGTATAAGATTTCCTATCATCTGTGCCCAGTCTTGCCACACAGAGTTAATCCAGCTCTGATCAATCCTCTTTATCCTCCAGTTAAAAACCTGTCTAAATAAAGTCTGTTTCTCTCTTCTTGCTTTGAGTGACAGGTTATTTACATATCTAGCTTGGACATGTTTATCATGTTATGTTATGTTTATCATAATATGAGGTGATCCAAAGTTCATTGTATATTACCAGGATGTGTTATGTGGGGGAGGGGTGGATTTCTCGCTTTTTATACTGTGAATCACCTCATATTATGATAAACATGTCCAAGCTAGATATGTAAATAACCCATCACTCAGAGCAAGGAGAGAGAAACGGACTTTTTATTTAGACAGGTTTTTATCTGGAAGGCTGTTTTATTTCACTGAACAATAAAAGAAGATTGCTCAGATCTGGATTAACTCTGTGTGGCAAGACTGGGCACAGATGATAGGAAATCTTATACTGTACATTGTGACAAAAAAAAATAAAAAATTTGGTTTACATCCACTTTAAAATTCTGTGAATCTACACAGTGGCTCTGTTGTTGGCTTTCTCTAGCTCCACCAGAGCACTCTACATGGTATTTGTATGTTCTTTCCCTATTTGTATTTTGCTTATCTGCTCCAGTTTCCACTTAAAATCCTCAAAACCAGGACTATTAAATTAAAGGGGTTGTAAAGACAAAAATATTTTCCTTGTTTTGCATTATAACTAGTTTGATACCTGTTGAAATCAAGCTGTTTTATTCACCTCTGTCACTCCTGAATCGTTATTCTCACTGACTTCCTGGTTTGCAGTGTGCATTCATTCTTGCTGCATCACGGCCTAATGGGAACTAAAGTTCTCATTAGGCTTGGCCTCCATGCCTGTGAGGGATAAGAGAGCATCTTCACGCAGAGCTGTAGTCATAGGGAGGGGTGAGCACAATCTGCTTTCCACCATGCAAAACGGCTCAGGTGCTGGTGGAAAGCAAGAAGAGGAAAGATGGGAAATGGCATTTTCAAACCTGGATTACTGTATTTTGGAGGGCAAAAGGAAAAAAACGAGGTAAGTGATATTTAAATGCTCTAGCTTACAGCAATCGATTGATCTAATAAAAAACAAACCTTTAGTGTTCCTTTAAGCGTCTTCTTGCCGGTAAGATTTGTATTGATGTAAAAGGGTCGCAGTATCTTCTGTTCATGCACACGGCACTTACACAGGCATTTTAGGTGCTTGCCTTACGAGTGAATGACAGTAAACGCCATTGCATTGGTGTTTTTCCGTGCATACTTGTTTGATGTATTTTCCGAAGTAAAACCTGTGTAAGCCCTGTGTGCATGAACCCTTAATGAGTTAAAAAATGTTTCTCCATCTATAGTCTTGATGTGTGAAGGCTTCTGTTTCCTACAGAGGGGGAATCCGCTTCTTAAGCACGTCCGGAATATCCCGTGGGAGTTTGGAGAAATTGTACCAGACTATGTGTTGGGGGACACTTGCTGTGCTCTCTTCCTTAGGTGAGTCACTGTTTCTATCTTATGTCATTGTGAGCCAAGTGGTTACATGCGATTGGGGCCGCTATCCCTGGACGGAGAGAGTTTGCATCCAGAGATGGTGGTTCTAGCCTCAGCTAATGGTCTGACCGTTATTTGATATGTGTTGGAAAATTTGCATTTGATCATGTAGTAACCCACCCTCATTGTGTTTAGCTGGTTAGTGGGCATGGCGGAGTAGGGAGGAAGTGGGCTGTCATTTACCACTGTTTATGCGCCCACAAGTGTGACTCCATAGTCACGTGAGTTGCTCAGATGTGATAGGGAGGAACAGGGGCGGACTGACAACTCATGGGGCCCCCGGGCAATAGAAGACCATGGGGCCCCTGGGAAATAGAAGACCATGGGGCACACAGTAGGGCACATCAGGGAGTACACAGCACATCACAGGGCATGGGGCACACAGTAAGTCACATCGGGCGGTACACAGCAGGGCATGGGGCATATAGCAGGGCAAATAACACATCACACGGCATGGGGCACACAGTAAGTCACATCGGGCGGTACACAGCAGGACATGGGGCATATAGCAGGGCAAATAACACATCAAAGGGCATGGGGCACACAGTAGGGTACATCAGGGGGTAAACAACAAAGCACAGGGCACATCCGGATGTACACAGCAGGGCACAGAGCACAGGTCATGGGGCACACAGTAGGTCACATAACAGGGCACACAGGGTCACATGGCACATTAGGCAGTACACAACAAGGCACATCACAGGGCATGGGCCACACAGTAGGGCACATCAGGGAGTACACAGCACATAACCACAGTAGAGCACATCACAGGGCACACAGTAAGTCACATCAGGCAGTACACAGCAGGGCATGGGGCACATAGAAGGGCAAAGGACACATCACAGGGCATGTGGCACACAGTATGGCAAATCCGGGGAGTACACAGCAGGGCACATCACAGGCCATTGGACACACAGTATGGCAAATAGTAGGGCACACAACCAAAACACAGGGCACACAGCAGAGCACTGAGATCCTCCAGACACAGCACAGTGTCTCTCAGGGCAGCCATGGGGGGAGAAGGCACAGGGGGACACCGTGGGTTGGTGGAAGGCACAGAGGGACACTGTGGGGGGGGGATTAAGGCACAGGGGGACACGGTGGGTGGAGGACACTGTGGGGGGAGTAAGGCACGGGGGGACACTGAGGGGGAGTGTAAGGCACAGGGGGACACGGTGGGTGGAGAACACAGGGGGACACTGTGTGGGGGGCGGTGTAAGGCACAGGGGGACACTGTGGGGGGTGGAAGACACAGGGGGACACTGTGGGGGGTGTAAAGCACAAGGGGACACGGTGGGTGGAGGAGGACACAGAGGGATACTGTGTGGGGGTGTAAGGCACAGGGGGACAGTGTGGGGGCTGTAAGGCACAGGGGGACAGTGTGGGGGTGTAAGGCACAGGGGGACAGTGTGGGGGATACTGTAGGGGGGAAGGACACTGTGAGGGGTGTAAGGCACAGGGGGACATGGTGGGTGGAGGAGGACACAGGGGGACACTGTGGGGCAGGGTGTAAGGCACAGGGGGACACTGTGGGGGGATGTAAGGCACAGGGGGACACAGTGGGTGGGGAAGGACACTGTGGGGGGTGTAAGGCAGAAGAGGACACTGTGGGAGGGTGTAAGGCACAGGGGCACATGGTGGGTGGAGGAGGACACAGGGGGACACTGTGGGGCAGGGTGTAAGGCACAGGGGGCCACAGTGGAGGGGATGTAAGGCACAGGGGGACACGGTGGGTGGGGAAGGACACTGTGGGGGGTGTAAGGCAGAAGAGGACACTGTGGGAGGGTGTAAGGCACAGGGGCACATGGTGGGTGGAGGAGGACACAGGGGGACACTGTGGGGCAGGGTGTAAGGCACAGGGGGCCACAGTGGAGGGGATGTAAGTCACAGGGGGACACGGTGGGGGGATGTAAGGGGGATGTGAGGTAGAACACTGTTGGGGGTGTAAGGCACAAGGGGACACTGTAGGGGGGGTGTGGGGCACAAGGAGACACTGTGGGGGGGGGGGGTTGTAAGGCACAGGGGACACAGTGGGTGTGGGAGGACACTGTGGGAGGATATAAGGCACAGGGGGACACTGTGGGGGGTGTAAGGCACAAGGAGACACTGTGGGGGGAGACTATCACGGGGGCCTCCTTTGGTCCTGTAACATGTACTTTATGCCGTGCCGCCCGCTCTCTGCCCATGGTACCTCCAGCAAAAAACAGTGCCTCACCCGCCGCCTGAATAAATGAAGCAGTCTAAGATTCAAAGGGACGTGGCTGTGATGATACCTCTCAGAGCGCGCTGCTCCTTGCCGACTCCTCCTCTCTTCTCATCCTCCTCCTTATTAGCAGTGGCTCCAGCCTTCGACATGACTGACGTCACTGGTTGCTACACGCCAAGCGGCACAGGCGTTAGCAACCAGGGCAGGGGAAGACTGGCCAGCGGCAAAGCTCCACCCACCTGCTCCCTCCAGCGCGGCGTAATGACCAGAGTCTCTCTCTCTCACCGCCGCTGATTATACCGATGTGAGAGAGAGAGACTCGGTTGGGACTGCAGTCAAGGGCGGACTGAGCCGACCCGGGCCCCCCTCCACCACGGGCCCTCGGGCAGTGCCCGACGGACCGAATGGTCAGTCCGCCCCTGGGGAGGAAATGCTCAGCATAGAAACTATGTATGTACAGCTGCAAGCAGTGCTCTGCAAAATCCTCAGCTGAATTAGGGACATGGACAAAAGGGGGACACCAGGATCAACCAAGTTTTTTGCAGAATACAGAAAAAAAATCTCATAGTGACTGAGTGAGTATGAACAGCATGTAATAAAGTATTCATAATTTTTTTGTTTTTTTAAAGATAGTTTTATTAGGTTTAAGACAAACAACAAACAGAAAGAAACATACAAAAAAACAATACCCCCAGACAACCTGGTCATAAATGTTAGGCAATACACTCAAACATAGAAAAATAAACTGACATCAGTGCAAAATATAAAGTAGGCACAGTGGTAAAAGGCTCAGGTATAATACCGGGATATAGCAAAAGCGGTGGTCCAGACATTAGCAATCCCTGAGGCACGGCCCATCAATGGTAGTACAATCAGTACTGGGAGAAGTTTAGCGGACTACCCAACCATCTACCCCAAATTTTGTGGAAGGTTTTGTTCCATTTCCGGAGTTTAAAAGTATGTTTATACAGTGGGATAGCGTCATTAATAAGTTTTAACCAGAGGGATTTCAGAGAGGTCTGTGCTCCCTTCCAGGACAGTAAAATAGCTTTTTTAATATACAGTGCGGAAAATAAGTATTTGAACACCCTGCTATTTTGCAAGTTCTCCCACTTGGAAATCATGGAGGGGTCTGAAATTGTCATCGTAGGTGCATGTCCACTGTGAGACATAATCCAAAAAAAAAATTCCAGAAATCACAATTTATGATTTTTTAACTATTTATTTGTATGATACAGCTGCAAAGAAGTATTTGAACACCTGTCTATCAGCTAGAATTCTGACCCTCAAAGACCTGTTAGTCTGCCTTTAAAATGTCCACCTCCACTCCATTTATTATCCTGAATTAGATGCACCTGTTTGAGGTCATTAGCTGCATAAAGACACCTGTCCACCCCATACAATCAGTAAGAATCCAACTACTAACATGGCCAAGACCAAAGAGCTGCCCAAAGACACTAGAGACAAAATTGTACACCTCCACAAGGCTGGAAAGGGCTACGGGGAAATTGCCAAGCAGCTTGGTGAAAAAAAGGTCCACTGTTGGAGCAATCATTAGAAAATGGAAGAAGCTAAACATGACTGTCAATCTCCCTCGGACTGGGGCTCCATGCAAAATCTCACCTCGTGGGGTCTCAATGATCCTAAGAAAGGTGAGAAATCAGCCCAGGACTACACGGGAGGAGCTGGTCAATGACCTGAAAAGAGCTGGGACCACCGTTTCCAAGGTTACTGTTGGTAATACACTAAGACGTCATGGTTTGAAATCCTGCATGGCACAGAAGGGTCCCCTGCTTAAACCAGCACATGTCAAGGCCCGTCTTAAGTTTGCCAATGACCATTTGGATGATCCAGAGGAGTCATGGGAGAAAGTCATGTGGTCAGATGAGACCAAAATGGAACTTTTTGGTCATAATTCCACTAACCGTGTTTGGAGGAAGAAGAATGATGAGTACCATCCCAAGAACACCATCCCTACTGTGAAGCATGGGGGTGGTAGCATCATGCTTTGGGGGTGTTTTTCTGCACATGGGACAGGGCGACTGCACTGTATTAAGGAGAGGATGACCGGGGCCATGTATTGCGAGATTTTGGGTAACAACCTCCTTCCCTCAGTTAGAGCTTTGAAGATGGGTCGAGGCTGGGTCTTCCAACATGACAATGACCCGAAGCACACAGCCAGGATAACCAAGGAGTGGCTCTGTAAGAAGCATATCAAGGTTCTGGCGTGGCCTAGCCAGTCTCCAGACCTAAACCCAATAGAGAATCTTTGGAGGGAGCTCAAACTCCGTGTTTCTCAGCAAAAGCCCAGAAACCTGACTGATCTAGAGAAGATCTGTGTGGAGGAGTGGGCCAAAATCCCTCCTCCAGTGTGTGCAAACCTGGTGAAAAACTACAAGAAACGTTTGACCTCTGTAATTGCAAACAAAGGCTACTGTACCAAATATTAACATTGATTTTCTCAGGTGTTCAAATACTTATTTGCAGCTGTATCATACAAATAAATAGTTAAAAAAATCATACATTGTGATTTCTGGATTTTTTTTTTTTTTGGATTATGTCTCTCACAGTGGACATGCACCTACGATGACAATTTCAGACCCTTCCATGATTTCCAAGTGGGAGAACTTGCAAAATAGCAGGGTGTTCAAATACTTATTTTCCGCACTGTAGAAGTGTATACGGAGCAATCTCTTGGCATGTGATGATAGTTGTAATTCGCCAAAAATGCCTAATGATTTTTTATATAGATTGATTGTTGTGTCCCTGGATGACAATCAACATCCTTAGTAATATAAATGCCACGTCCTACTAATTTGAGAGATTGTTTGTGGAAAGAAAATGGACTTTGTAGGCATCGAATATAGAAAATTGAGAAAATAATTTTAATTAAATATAAATATAAAAATAGTATAAATAACTACAAGTCATCAGCACCACACATGTTGATGTAACATGTAGATCTAAAACAACATATTCTAATTTATACAGAAAAAAGGCAGTGTCAAGACAATAAATAACACAATAAGTTTGTACTGAGATAACCAATACAATGCAGATAGAAAAGGGTTTTTTTGCCAAACCAAGAGAATAACTGCTGTGTGTAGCGGAAAAAGATGTTTTTTTCAAGTCTTGACATTCATACGCTTCCTTTCAAAAAGCTCTACATGTTTCATGGTATAGACCACTTCATCGGGAGCGTGAGGAAGAAGAACAAAAAATGAAAATCTAAATGGTATGTATCAAGAACCAGGGAAAATATGAATTGAGGCTACCCGGTAGTGGCCATAGAGAGCCGTGGATGTCTCCTGATGTAGGAGCACCGTTGCTGTAAGGATCGAGCGGGCTGGGTAGCGCGGACAGCCCAGAGAATTATTCCAAGATGACAGTAAGCTCCACCAAACGGGGTGCTACGAAACCTTGCCTAGGAGATGCTGGACTCTCCCTTGGTGTATGGATTTCAGTGTATCCAAACGTATTGCTCAAAGAGAAATTCTCTTGTTTGTCTTAAGCTAAGAGAAACGCTGCTCCCGTGCTGTGTATGGCAGCAAGACCAGGTGCTGCCATACACAGCACGGGAGCACGGGAGCGGGCTGTCCGCGCTACCCAGCCCGCTCGATCCTTACAGCAACGGTGCTCCTACATCAGGAGACATCCACGGCTCTCTATGGCCACTACCGGGTAGCCTCAATTCATATTTTCCCTGGTTCTTGATACATACCATTTAGATTTTCATTTTTTGTTCTTCTTCCTCACGCTCCCGATGAAGTGGTCTATACCATGAAACATGTAGAGCTTTTTGAAAGGAAGCGTATGAATGTCAAGACTTGAAAAAAACATCTTTTTCCGCTACACACAGCAGTTATTCTCTTGGTTTGGCAAAAAAACCCTTTTCTATCTGCATTGTATTGGTTATCTCAGTACAAACTTATTGTGTTATTTATTGTCTTGACACTGCCTTTTTTCTGTATAAATTAGAATATGTTGTTTTAGATCTACATGTTACATCAACATGTGTGGTGCTGATGACTTGTAGTTATTTATACTATTTTTATATTTATATTTAATTAAAATTATTTTCTCAATTTTCTATATTCGATGCCTACAAAGTCCATTTTCTTTCCACAAACAATCTCTCAAAAATGCCTAATGGGCAGTTCTTGGGGTAGCTTATGTTTGAGATGAAAGCACCCATTTCTTCCCAGAAGTCCCGGACTACTGGGCATGACCAGAAGCGGTGTCAGAAATCGGCCTCTTGGCAACAGCTGTGGAAACAGGCAACCGAGGGCAGGAGAGCCATCTGGTGAAACCTAGCCGGAGTGGGGGGGTTTGAAAGCAATAACAGAGGTTTTATACGTATTACTAAATTCTGACCAGTCCTTGTCTACTAGGGAGATGTCCAGAGAGGTCCATTTTACCTGAGCTTTGTGATTAGGGCTGCATAAAAGGTGGAGACAAGTTTAGTGCAATCTGAGCAGTTTTTCCAACAGGGGTAGGTCAGTGGGATCATCCAGGGAGCCGAACTGGACACGTATAGCTTGTCTGAGCTGGTAGTAATAAAATAGGTAGGATCATGGTAGATCGAAGTATAAGGCCGGTTTCACACCTATGCAAATTGAGTGCGGCTTAAACCGCATCCAATGCGCAGAACATTTCTAAATACATTGTTTTCAATGAGGCTGGTTCACATATGTGCGATGCATTCGCACTGCGCATTGCAGAAAAAACGTGTGCGGATTTTAGGCCCTGAGGTGCGAATGGATGCCCATTATCTTCTATGGGTACGCAGCTGATTCGCAGATGTGTTCATTTCTCTTCAGGATTTGTCTCATTTAGCTCAATACACTCCCCCCCCCCCCCCTCCCCCTCCCCTCTCCCCACCCCAGACTATGTGTTGGGGGACACTTGATGAAATGCATGCTCAACCGGATTCAGGTCAGGTGATTGAATTGGCCATTGCATAACATCCCACCTTCTTTACCTTTTAAACTCTTTGGTTGCTTTCGCAGTATGCTTCGGGTTATTGTCCATCTGCACTGTGAAGTGCCGTCCAATGAGTTCTAAAGCATTTGGCTGAATATGCGCAGATAATAATATTGCCCGAAACGCTTCAGAATTCATCCTGCTGCTTTTGTCAACAGTCGCATCATCAATAAATACAAGAGAACCAGTTCCATTGGCAGGCATACATGCCCACGCCATGACACTTCCACCACCATGCTTCACTGATGAGGTGGTATGCTTTGGATCATGAGCAGTTCCTTTCCTTCTCTATACTCTTCTCTTCTGATCACTCTGGCACAAGTTGATCTCGGTCTTATCTGTCCATAGGATGTTGTTCCAGAACTGTGAAGGCTTTTTTACATGTTGATTGGCAAACTAATCTGGTCCTCCTTCTTTTTTTTTATTTTTTTATTTTTTTTAACCAGTTAAAGACCCCCGCACGCACATATACGGCCACAGAATGGCACGTACAGGCACAAGGGCGTAAATTTACGTCCCCGCCTGAGTGCGGTTCGGGGGTCTCCCTACCTCTGGGAGCGATCCGGGATCTGCGGGCGGATGTCCGTGATATCCGCCCCCCCCCCCCCCCCCCCCGCGATCGCTCCCAGCCAATGGGAGCGCGCTCCCATCCTGTCACTTCCTCCTCCTGTGTTTACACAGGAAGGAGGAAATGATGTCACCTCTCATCGCAGCGCTGTTTCCCAGCGTTTCTGATGAGAGAAGACATCACAAGTAAGTGCGCACCAACACAACACTGACACACACTCACATAGGCATATTAACCCCTTGTGATCGCCCCCCCCACCCCCCTGTCACAGTGTTACTGAATGCAGTGATTTAATCACTGCATTTAGTGTCAGTGTGACAGGCACTGTAAAAAACAGTTAGTGTTAGGTTCAGGATAGCCCCCCCACCCCCCCTAATAAAGTTTTAACCCCCTGATCACCGCCCTAGTTAACCCTTTCACTCCCTATTGCCAGCGTCACTAAGCGATCATTTTTCTGATCGCTGTATTAGTGTCGCTGTTCCCGCTAGGTAGCTATTTTTTTTTTATTGCGATTTTTTTTTTTTTTTTTTTTTTTTTTTTTTTTTTTTTACTAAAGACATGTGGCTAAATAAATTTTGGCCTAAATGTTTGACTAAAATTTAGTTTATTTGATTTTTTTTTAACAAAAAGTAAAAAATAGTGTTTTTTTTTTCAAAAATGTCGCTCTATTTTTGTATATAGCACAAAAAATAAAAATCGCAGAGGTGATCAAATACCACCAAAAGAAAGCTCTATTTGTGGGAAGAAAAGGACGCAAATTTTGTTTGGGAGCCACGTCGCACGACCGCGCAATTGTCTGTTAAAGCGACGCAGGGCCGAATCGCAAAAACACCTTGGGTCATTTACCAGCGTATTGGTCCGGGTCTTAAGTGGTTAAGGCTCACCAATGGTTTATATCTTGTGGTGAACCCTCTGTATTCACTCTGGTGAAGTCTTCTTCTCTTGATTGTTGACTTTGACACACATACACCTACCTCTTGGAGAGTGTTCTTGATCTGGCCAACTGTTGTGAAGGGTGTTCTCTTCACCAGGGAAAGAATTCTTCGGTCATCCACCACAGTTGTTTTCCATGGTCTTCCGGGTCTTGCTGTTGCTGAGCTCACCGGTGCATTCTTCCTTTTTATCCACTTGTCCATTGTTCTGACAGGACGTCATATCTTTTAAAGCCGCTAGGGGGCGCGCACACCCCCGTTTTGCTGGGATCACGATGCGTGTGCCCGGCGGCAACGATCGCCGCCGGGCACACGCGATTGCCCAGTAACTGAGCAGGGACGTGGAGCTCTGTGTGTTAACACAGAGCTCCACGTCCTGTCAGGGAGAGAGGAGACCGATCTGTGTCCCTTGTACATAGAGACACAATCCGTCACCTCCCCCAGTCGCCCCCCCTCCCCCTACAGTTAGAACACAAACTAGGCTACACATTTAACCCCTTCCCCCGACCCCAGGTGGTTAACCCCTTCCCTGCCAGTCACATTTATACAGTTATCCGTGCATATTTATAGCACTGTTCACTGTATGAATGTGATTGGTCCCAAAAATGTCACAAGTGTTCGATGTGTCCGCTATAATGTCGCAGTCCCAATAAAAAAATCGCAGATCGCCGCCATTACTAGTAAAAAAAAATAATAATAAAAATGCCATAAAAATATCTCCTATTTTGTAAACGCTATACATTTTGCACAAACCAATCGATTTTTTTTTTTTTTTACCAATAATAGGTAGAAGAATAAGTATCGGCCTAAACTGAGGACAATTAAAATTTTTTTTTTTTTTATATATATATTTTGGGGAATATTTATTACAGCTAAAATTAAAAAATATTGCGTTTTTTTTTCAAAATTGTCGCTCTATTTTTGTTTATAGCGCAAAAAATAAAAACCGCAGAGGTGATCAAATACCACCAAAAGAAATCTCTATTTGTGGGAAAAAGGGATGTCAAATTTGTTTGGGAGCCACGGCGCACACGACCGCGCAATTGTCAGTTAAAGCGACGCAATGCCGGAAGCTGAAATGTCGCCTGGGCAGGAAGGGGGTAAAACCTTCTGGGGCTGAAGTGGTTAAGGATGGTCCAATCGGTTGATTTGGCCACACCTAATGTTTTTGCTATCTCTCTGATGGGTTTGTTTTGTTTTTTTCAGCCTAATGATGGCTTGCTTCACTGATAGTGCCAGCTCTTTGGATCTCATATTATAAGTTGACAGCAACAGATTCCAAATGCAAATAGCACACTTGAAATGAACTCTGGACCTTTATTTGCTCCTTGTAAAAGGGTTAATAAGGGAATAACACACACCTGGCCATGGAACAGCTGAGAAGCCTATTGTCCCATTACTTTTGGTCCCTTAAGTGTGAGGCACATATACAAACTGTTGTAATTCTTACTCCGTTTACCTGATTTTAGATGTAAATACCCTCAAATTAAAGCTTAATTTCAAATTTTATTGTGGTGGTGTATAGAGTTAAAAATACTAGAATCGTGTCAATAGCCAGGCAGCTATCATTTTCAGAAGTCTTTTTGACATTTAGATGACATGGATCTTTTTTGAACAGTCTTTTGTCATTTCAGTTTGCGGTATCACAACCTGAACCCAGAGTACATACACAGCCGGCTGAAGACGTTGGGCCAGGCCTACGCTCTGCGGGTCCTCTTGGTGCAAGTCGACGTGGTCAGTGCTCTGCATGAAAGTTTGTTTTCTATTTGTGCTGCTTTCTTAAGGACAATTTGATTTATCAACATTTATGTTTTGTTTGCAGAAAGATCCCCATTTTGCACTGAAGGAACTGGCCAAAATCTGCATCCTTTCCGACCTTACCCTGATACTGAGCTGGAGGTGACTATTTATGCTTAAAGGGGTTGTAAAGGCAAAAATATTTTCCTCTTAAATTAAAGTCTGACAGTAGCTGATAAAGTAAAAAGTAATGTTTTGCATTATAACTAGTTTGATACCTGTTGAAATCGAGCTGTTTTATTCACCTCCAGCACTCCTGAATCGTTATTCTCGCCGACTTCCTGGTTTGCGGTGCGCATTCATTCTTGCTACATTACGGCCTAATGGGAACTACAGTTCCCATTAGGCTTAGCCTCCATGCCTGTGAGGGTTAAGAGCATCTTCACGCAGGGCTGTAGTCATAGGGAGGGGATGAGCACATTGTGCTTTCCATCATGCAAAATGGCTCAGATGCTGGTGGAAAGCAAGAAGAGGAGAGACAGGA
This sequence comes from Rana kukunoris, assembly GCA_029574335.1. NCBI lineage: Eukaryota > Metazoa > Chordata > Amphibia > Anura > Ranidae > Rana > Rana kukunoris. Next base: position 170,767,742 of record CM056056.1, on the reverse strand, counting down.
AATGGCATTTTCAAACCTGGATTGCTGTATTTTGGAGGTCAAAAGGAAAAACGAGGTAAGTGATATTTAAATGCTCTAGCTTACAGCAATCAATTGATCTAATAAAAAAACGAACCTTTAGTGTTCCTTTAACCGCTTCAATACCAGGCTTTTATACCACCTCCATACCGGGCCTATTCTGACACTTCTCTCCTACATGTAATGATCATCATTCTTTTGCTAGAAAATTACACAGTACCCCCAAACATTATATATGTTTTTTTTATCAGACACCCTAGGGAATAAAATGGCGGTCATTCCAAAGTTTTATCTTGCACGGTATTTACGCAATTATTTTTCAAACGCCTTTTTTTTGTAAAAAAATTGTTTTATGAATTAAAAAAATAACAAAACAGTAAAGTTAGCCCAATTTTTTTGTATTATGTGAAAGATTGTTACACCGAGTAAATAGATACCCAACATGTCACGCTTTAATTATGCGCACACTCATGGAATGGCGCCAAACTTCGGTACTTAAAAATCTCCATAGGCAACGCTTTATTTATTTTTTACAGGTTACAGTTTAGATTTACAGAGGAGATCTAGTGCTAGATTCGTTGCTGGAACTCTAATGCACGCGGCGATACCTCACTTATGTGGTTTAAACGGCGTTTACATATGTCGGCGGGACTTGCGTGTGCGTTCGCTTCTGCACGCGAGCTATCGGGGACAGGGGCGTTTTTAATTTTTTTTTTATCTTTTATTTTTTATTTTTTTTACACTTTTTTTTTCATTTTTTTTTCCTACTTTTATTCCTATTACAAGGAATGTAAACATCCCTTGTAATAGGAAATGTGTGTGACAGGTCCTCTTTATGGGAGATGTGGGGTCAATAAGACCTCACATCTCTCCTCCAGGCTGGAAACCATGAGATCGGTGAAAAAAAATTCACCGATCTCATGAATGGGGGCTTACAGCCGCAATTGCGGCTTTGTTTACTTACGGGGACCCGGGCGTGACGTCATCAGATCGCACCCGGGTCCTCCGACGGTCATAGAGATGACTGGTGACCATCTGGTCACCAGTCATCTCTATGCTTCCTGCCGCCGCCGACGATTCGTTCTCCGGGCCCACGAAGGCACAGGTAAGCCCGGAGAAGCACCGGATGGCGGTGGGAGGGGGGGATGTCCCCTCCCGCGGCCTGTAAGAACGATCAAGCGGCGGAACCGCCGCTATGATCGTTCTTACATTGTGCAGAATCGTCGGCTGAAGAAGAGGATATCTGGATGATGCCTCTGGCTGCAGGCATCATCCAGATATTCGCCTGCAATGCCCAGGCCGTCAATTGACGGCCACTTAGGATGGTAAATCCCATCCCAGGCCGTCAATTTTCTATGGCTGGGTATTGAAGTGGTTAATAAAAAAAACCTGATCCTTAACATGTTTATTATGATTTAAATTTGTACTGACAAGCTGTTTTGTATGTCCCTCAAATCAAACATTAAATAGTTTGGGGCTGATAAATTATCAGCGGTGCAACATTAACCACTTGTCCACTTTGGCTTTTTTTTTTTTTGCACACTTGCTAAAAATGTTTTGCTTAATCACTTCAGCCCTGGAGGGTTTTACCCCCTTAACAGCTTAAGGACCAGCGCACGACGATATACGTTGGCACAATGGCACGGCTGGACAGATAAATGAGTGTACGTGTACGTCCCCTTTAAGATGCGGCATTGTGGGCCCGCCGCAAGCTCCGTGAGTTCAACCGTGGGTCCTGCGATCGTCTCGCGGAGAGGAAGAACGGGGAAATTCTGGGCATTTCCCTATTCTTCCTAGTGACGCAACACTTATCACAGCTCCCTGATCAGTGTCATGTCACATGTAGCCCATTCCCCTCCACAGTTAGAACACATCCCTAGGACACGCTTAACCCCTTCAGCGCCCCATCTGGTTACCCCCATTCACTGCCAGTGTTATTTTTACAGTAATCCAGTGCATTTTTATAGCACAGATCGCTGTATCAATGACAATGGTCCCAAAATGGAGTCACCATTACTAGTAAAAAAAAAAATATTAATAAAAATGCCATAAAACTATCCCCTATTTTGTAGACGCTATAACTTATGTGCAAACCAATCGATAAACGCTTATTGTGTGTTTTTTTTATTTATTTTTTTAACAAAAATATGTAGAAGAATATGTATCGGCCTAAACTGAGGGAAAAAAATATATTTTTTTATGTGTTTTTGGGGGATATTTATTATAGCAAAAAGTTGGGAGCCACGTCGCACGACCGCTCAATTGTAAGTTAAAGTGTCGCAGTGCCGAATCTCAAAGTCGAATCAATAACCACTTAAGCCAAATAGTCCGGGGCTCAAGTGGTTATTGATCAGGCCATTTTTGTGCGATGTGGCACTGCGTTGCTGTAACTGACAATTGCATGGTTGTGCGATGCTATACCCAAATAAAATGAATGTCCTTTTTTTTTTCTCTCTACTAATAGAGCTTTCTTTTGGTGATATTTGATCCTCTCTGCGTTTTTTTTATATTTTTGTGCTTTAAACAAAAACTATTTTGAAACAATGTCTTATCAATTTTGGGCCAATATGAATTGTGCTACATATTTTTGGCAAAACAAATCCGAATAAGCATAGCGTCTACAAAATAGGGGATATATTTATGGCATTTTTATTTACCGTATTTATCGGCGTATACCGCGCACTTTTTCCCCCTTAAAAATCAGGGGGAAATCAGGGGTGCGCGTTATACGCCGATGTCATTTTTGTTTACCAATAGGAGGGGCGGGGATAGGGCGGGGGTGTCGTTCCGGCCGTCCCACCTCTCCTGGGACAGCCCGGCGTAATAAAAATATAAAAAAAAAAAAGTCCCTTCTCTCCTCTTCTTGCTCCTCCTCCCCCTCCGAGTGTAGCTTCAGATTGGAGGAGGAGAGGAGGAGGAGGAGGAGACTGTGTGGTTTGAGCGGGAGACTGGTTTGACCTGCTTTGCGGGCATCTGTGGGGACCCAATCCAGCACTGTCTTGAACGGGTATCAACACCCAGGGACATGATCCGGGAGACGTGCAGGAGTACAGACGCTGACGCCGAAGCTGGGTGAGTGGAGCGACTCATGCTGGGACAGGAGAAGCAGGTGGGAGGGCAGAGTATCCCCCCCCCCCACCCATACAGCACTCGCAGGCAGTTTGAAAACTGACATCTATGAGATCCATGTGTCCTATGCTGGGATCTGTGTGTCATGTGCTGGGATCTGTGTGTCATGTGCTGGGATCTGTGTGTCATGTGCTGGGATCTGTGTGTCATGTGCTGGGATCTGTGTGTCATGTGCTGGGATCTGTGTGTAATGTGCGGGGGGGGGGGTTGGTCTGTGAAATGTGCAGGGGGGCTTTGGAATATAAAAGGGGCTGTGGAAAGTTTTTTTTCCTGAAACTTCCCTCTTAAAATTAGGGTGCGCTTTATACGCCGGTGCGTGTTATACGCCGATAAATACGGTATTTATTTTACTTGTAACGGCGGTAATCATCCATTTTTTAGTGGGACTGTGACATTGCAGCTTACAGATCGGACACCTAGCTGACATTTGACACTTTTTGGGGAACCAGTGACATTTTTACAGTGATCATTGCTAAAAATATGCACTGACGTTGTATAAATGACACAGGCAGGGAAGGGGTTAACATCATGGGCAACCAAAGGGTCCCTAATTGTGCTTTCTTACTGTGGGGGGGGGAATGGGCTCTCTGCATGAACACTGTAATCCATGTTCCTGATTAGCAGGAACACTAGATCGCAGGGTCCACAGGCCGCCGCTCTGGCTCTGTGGGGAGCGATCACATGCTCCCCCCCTCCTCCAGTGGCTATTGAAAAAATCATGTAGAAATACATTATTTTGCACAATAGAGCTGTGTCACCGCAGTGTATGTAAGGCAGGCGGCCCGGAACTGGTTAAAATTACTTTGGAGAATAAAATGGTGGTAGTCGCAATTTTTTATGATGCATGATAAATGCACACATATTTATCAAATCTCATCGTTTTTCGTGAAAATACAAAAAAAAAGGATTTGCTTTAAAGGCTTTTACGGGTTATACGTTTAGAGATGACAATGCTTTATGGCAGTTGTGAACCTACCACTTCCGTGTACTGTGAACCTATGACGGCTGTGAATACGCTGCTTCCGGGTTCAGTAGTCACAGGGGTAATCCTGTCCTGTTCTAACTGTTGAAACAGTTTCCCAGTTAATTTTCGTAGTGAAGTCACTTACTAGAGCATGGGTCCTCAAACTACGGCCCTCCAGATGTTCAGGAACTACAATTCCCATCATGCCCTAGTCATGTCTGTGAATGTCAGAGTTTTACAATGCCTCATGGGACTTGTAGTTCCGACACAGCTGGAGGGCCGTAGTTTGAGGATCCCTGTACTAGAGCTTGAAGTGTGATATGTCGGCACAGGTGCCTGCTGATCTCCAGGCTCCATAAATAATATTTAGCATGGTTTTCCCTAAATATGTGTGTGATTGTATACAGAGTTTATAAAAGGGCCTTGAATGTCTGCATTTTCATTTTATTAACTTTAATCACACTGTGCCCATTTCTTTCAGTCCCGAAGAGGCGGCCCGTTACCTGGAGACCTACAAGTGTTATGAGCAAAAGCCAGCTGATGCCTTGAAGGAGAGGACTGAAAGTGATTTCATGTCCAGGGTGAGAATACAATGGAGACCAGAGAGAAGTAGGCCTCCTTTTTCAAAAGTTTGTACATATGGGTATACGATAAAGTGGAGGTCCACACAAAAAGTGAACCTCCGCTTTTTGGAACCCTCCCCCCTCCGGTGTCACATTTGGCACCTTTTTATGGGGGAGGGGGTGCAGATACCTGTATAATACAGGTATTTGCACCCACTTCCGGGAATAAACTCCTGCGGGAGTCATGTCCCTCCGCGTCACCCCCTTCGATGTCTTCTGGGAAACACACTGGTTCCAGGACTTGCACTTTAACCCTTACCCTCATTCAAACCATACATTTTAAAGCAACAAATCTGTTTTGTCTATTTAACCATTTGAGACCCGCACTATTGACAAAAGACGTCAACAGCGCGGCTCTCGGGCTCCAAGTGGACGTCTCTTTAAGTGCATTACCCGCGCGCGCCACTGGGTGGCGCGCGGCGGGTAAACACTGTCCCGTCGCATCGCCGAAGAGCCGATGCATGTACCTGGTGGCTGCGATGTCCGTCGGGTACATGCGATCGGCGGGAAAACAAGCAGATGACAGCAGGGACGTGGAGCTCTGTGAGTAAACACAGAGCTCCACGTGCTGTCAGAGGAGAGGAGACCGATCTGTGTCCCTTGTACATAGGGACACAGCATCGGTTACCTCCCCCAGTCACCCCCCTCCCCCAACACAGTTAGAACACACCCAGGATACACACTTAACCCCTTCCTCACCCCCTGGTGTTAACCCCTTCACTGCCAGTCACATTTATACAGTAATTAGTGCATTTTTTTAGCACTGATCGCTGAATAAATGTGAATGGTCCCAAATTTGTGTCAAGTGTCCGATGTGTCCGCCGCAATATCGCAGTCCCAATAAAAATCGCAGATCGCCGGCATTACTAGTAAAAAAAATAATAATCAAAAAAATCATAATTCTGTTTCCCATTTTGTAGGCGCTATAACTTTTGCGCAAACCAGTCGCTTAAAAAAAATTCTATTCTATAATGGAATATTCTTTTCTTGCAATTGCGCATTTTCTTTTTCTATTACATTTCTTGCACGATTCTCCCATCATTGATCAGAAAATCGTTTGTTTTAAAAAAAAAAATCCAACATGTCGGATTCCTCAAATTTGAAGGTCGACTGTTGCTGCAGCCCACTAACTGTGCGAAATTCATACGAAAATTCTTCTGACACGATTTTCAAAAGAAATTTCATTCGAAATTCGAACCGTGTATGGCCGCCTTTATTTTTATTACATAGAATTTACTGGACTCCCTTTAAAAATTTACATTTTTTTTTTTTTGTTGTTGCAGATTCCCTGCTCTGTCCTAGGTGCATCTTGGGACAGGGGAATCCTTTTTACTTTTGTAAATGGCAACAATTGGTCCTGTACTAGTATTGGTGTATGTCATTCTTAACCATGCCTTTCAACTATTTACCTCTACAAAAAATGGGTCTCCTGGAAATCTTGGAATTTTCCTTTGAAAACTCTCCTCTATAGCTGATGATAACTATAATCCTATACATGGACAGGAAAACTATATAACATTGGCTGTCACTTCAACCTCCCACAAAAAGTCTTTGAATATATAAAGTTAATGCTATCTTGCACTTGGAAATTTTAAGCTATACCTGCAGAGGTATCTTTCAAAAATGTGAGAGGATTTGGCCTGGGTGATTATACAACCCCACTCTTAGACCCCCTAGCCTTGTTAGGAACATCGCGTCTGCGGTGTCCAGCACGCCTGCGATGTCGGAACCCGAGACCAACCCGTCCGCCATCTCCGGTAAGGGAATCAGGCAGTGAATCCTTGCGGCTTCACTTCCTGGTTCCCTACTGAGCATGCGCAATGCCACTGGTCCCTGCTGTCTTCCGTTCTTCAGCTCCGAGGAACCGATCGCGGCACTCCAGCGGCGATCGGGTCCCAGTCACGGCGCTTTGGACGGGTTTGCGGGCGCGCGCCGCGACCCACGGCTGGGCACTAGCACAGGACGTACCTGTACGTCCATGTGTCCAGCCGTGCCATTCTGTCGACGTGAATGTGCAGGAGGCGGTCCTTTAGCGGTTAAAGATAAAAAAAATTAAAAATACAGCAGGCAGGAATTTTTCCATGCATGACCCTAAAATGGCAGGGAGGAGAATTTAACCCATGCTTGGGCATCTTTTATTCAATTTAACTGATTAAATATAAACTTTAATGTTATTTTTTTTTCCCTTAGATTACAGATTGCCTTACCACAGTGAAGTCGGTGAACAAGACAGACAGTTGCACACTGCTCACCACATTCGGGGTTAGTTCTATGGAATTAGAGTTGAATAAGTGTACCTTTTTCTTTCTCGTACATCACGGGACACAGAGCGGCATATTCATTACTATGTGGGTTATATGGAGTACCTTCAGGTGTGGACACTGGCAATCTCAAACAGGAAGTCCCCTCCCTATATAACCCCCTCCCCTAGAGGGAGTCCCTCAGTTTTTTCGCCAGTGTCTTAGGTGTTGGTCACGGAATAGCTTTGCTCCACATCCTTGGGATTAAGGGCGGGCTAACCGGATCTGTCCAAGGAGCCTCAGTGCCAAAGTGGACAGTACCCGGGCCCCAAGCCGTGGGGTTTTGCCTATAATGCTCCTCTTTGGAGGGCTGGACCCTGGGCCCAGGACTTGGAGTTTGTAAAAACCATAAGTTCCTGTTTGCCAGGGTGCTATATAGGTCCAGGACAGTGGGTACCTTCATAGGACCCCAGGGCCTGAAGGTCTACTACGCTACCCACGGAGATGGGAGAAGATTGGATCAGTTTGCTGGACAAACATCCTGCAGCATGGAGCAGGTAAGGGGGAGCCTGCGGGACTTGGTTCGACAGCAGGCTCTCCGGGGTAACCTAAAAGGGGGGATAGCCTAAGTATGCTCTGCATGGGCAACCTTGTTCACTATGTCTAAAGAGAGACAGGATGACACCTTTTCTCCCCCATCACTAGGTCCCCCTGTCTAAATATGTGTGCTAGCTAAACCTGCTGTTTCTTCCTAGGGCTAGTAAGGATCCCTAGGGGCCTTTGGAGAGTCCTACCTGGCCGGGGGTTTGAATCTGCCGCCTGTTTCTGCGTTCCTGGATCTCCAGCAGCGCGGCTCCTCCATGTTCCTCCTGTTTCCGGCATACGCGCGTGCGCGCGCACGTCTTATTGACGTTTTTCGCGCCGTTCAGACAGGAGGGCGGGGGGGGGGGCGTGCCTGCGGCGTCATACAGGGGCACGCCTTTGTGCTGTTATAGACAGCAGGCATTGTCAGTGCTCAGTCTGAGGCTGATTTTCAGAGGAGAGGACGCAGAGCGGCAGAACAGTGACTCCCGGTGGCGGAAGAGGGGTAGTACATGTGGACTTTGTTCCAATACCTTTTTGTTAAGCCAAGAAATCCCCCTTTTTTTGCAGCAGGTTTGGAGGCTGGCAAACTTAGTTTGGGGTCACTGTATGTTGTCAAAAGAAAATATATAATATATTTAAAAAAAAAAAAAAAAGAAGAACATACGGGATCCCATCAGTTTTTGGGCATTAGTGATCTATTGGCCCCTAAACTCTGATTTTTGTACTCCTGGCCACTACAGTCTGTTGTGTGGGCGGAGTCCCTCGATTTTGTATTATGGCTTCCAAGGGTTCGGGGTCAAAGGGTACAAAAAAGACCAAAAAACAAAAGGGTTCCCTTTCTGATTCTGATATGCCGATACTTTCCCCGCAACTTATTAACATAAGAAGCGCCTTGGATGAGCCATTAGGGGGATCTGGTGCGGAGGCTGGCCCAGATCAGCCCAGCCCTGTGTTTATCACAGAGGAGATGCTAGCCGTATCCCTAGGGGGGCTAGAAGAGAGAATAGCAGCATTGATCGCTAGAGCTATTCCTGGTAAAAAACGGGTTAGATCCCCATCACCAAGAGGTGTATCCTCAGATGCTGAGATTCTCTCTCCAGAGGAATTGGAATCACAGGAGGATCAACTAGACCTGAACCAAGAGGGTTCAGGGATTGAGGGATCTGCCTCTGAGGAACCATTTTCAGACTCCCAGACAGAAAGACTGTGGGTACAGTCTTTGACGGACATGGTCCGCTCGGCATTTAGTTTACCATTGCCAGAGCCTCAGGTTCCTCCGGTATCCTCTCTGGGCTCTTTGAAAGCTCCGTTAAGCAACGCAGTTTTTCCGGTCCATCCTCTCTTGGAGGAATTGATCTTTCGGGATTGGGTACGGCCGGACAGGATTTTTCTGCCACCGAAAAGATTTGCGGTCATTTACCCCATGGAGGAAAAATTCTCCAAGAGGTGGAGGCTCCCAGTAGTGGATGCAGCCATCTCATGTGTGAATAAATCACTAACTTGCCCGGTGGAAAACATACATATGTTTAAAGATCCGGTTGATAAAAGATTAGAGACACTTTTAAAAGCATCCTTTGCTACGGCAGGAGCAGTGGTGCAGCCAGCGGTGGCTGCAATTGGAGTTTGTCAGGCATTAAAAGACCAGACAAAGGAAATGTTAAGGGACATGCCTACCCAACAAGCAGAAGAGTTTTCTGACATTCCCAGAGCTCTGTGTTTTGCGGTAGATGCTATAAAAGATTCCATCCAGCAGGCCTCTCGTTTATCACTATGTTTGGTGCACATGAGAAGGCTCTTATGGTTGAAGAACTGGGCGGCGGAGCCCCCATGCAAAAAGCTTCTGGCAGGGTTTCCCTTCCATGGAGGACGACTCTTCGGAGAGGATCTGGATAAATATATTCAGACTATTTCAAATGGCAAGAGTACCCTTTTACCGGTCAAAAAGACATTCCGGGCTCCTACATTTAAAAGGCAGCTCTTTCCTGTCTCGGGGCCCTCTAATTCCAGGCAGTATCGACGGCCGCCTGCACGATCCAACGTTAACAGTAGATCGCAGGGACAGACCCCTGGGGGTAAGAGGCCGTGGTATCGCAAGCCGTCAAAGACAGCCCCTAAGTCTGCCTTATGAAGGGGCGCCCCCACTCTTGCGGGTGGGGGGAAGGCTTCGTTTCTTCTCAGAAGTTTGGGAAGCCAAGATCCCCGACAAATGGGTCCGGGCATCTGTAACCACAGGTTACAGACTGGAGTTTCTAAGGTATCCTCCGCCTCATTTTCAAGAATCAAGGCTACCAAGGGATCCAGCAAGGAAGGCCTCAATGCTGGCAGCTTTGGATCACCTGCTTGGCCAGGACGTAATTATAGAAGTGCCAGCCCAAGAGCAAGGCCTAGGTTTCTATTCCAATCTCTTTGTCATACCAAAGCCCAACGGCGATGTCAGGCCAATCTTGGACCTAAAGAGGTTAAACGGTTACCTAAGGGTTCGTTCCTTCCGGATGGAATCCATCCGGTCAGCAGCCGCCGCGCTTCAGAAGGACGATTTTCTGGCCTCCATAGACATAAAGGATGCTTACCTTCATGTACCAATCTTTCAGTCGCATCAAAGGTTTTTACGCTTCGTGGTGGGGCAGCGACACTTCCAATTCAGGGCGCTCCCCTTCGGGCTGGCCACGGCCCCCCGGGTATTCACGAAGATCCTAGCCCCAGTTCTGGCCAATTTAAGGATCCAAGGGGTCACAGTCCTAGCATACTTGGACGACCTTTTAATCATAGATCACTCACGGCCGGGTCTGCAAAAGGCAGTAAACCTCACGGTTCGGTACCTCGAAGAATTCGGCTGGGTCCTGAACCGGGGAAAGTCAGCGTTCCAGCCTACAAAGCAGTTGGAATACCTCGGCATGAGGTTAGACACAGAACATCAAAAGGTGTTCCTGCCCCTTGTAAAGATCGAAGCTATCAAGGGGTTGGTTCAGTTGGTTCTAAACAAGAAAAAACCAACTATTCGCCTGTGTATGCGAGTACTAGGCAAGCTAGTGGCCACGTTCGAGGCAGTACCATACGCTCAGATCCACACTCGCGTCCTACAGGCAGCCATTCTAGCAGCCTGGGGCAAGAGGGCACATGCCTTAGAGTCCCCTTTGACGCTATCATCAAGGGTCCGACAAAGCCTGGCCTGGTGGTTGAACCCCCAGAATCTTCTAAAGGGAAAATCCTTCAGCCCTGTTGTCTGGAAGGTAGTTACCACAGACGCCAGCCTGGCAGGCTGGGGGGCGGTCTTCGAGGGGTTCTCCCGCCAGGGAACTTGGGTGAAAGCAGAGAGGCAGCTCCCCATCAATATCTTGGAAATCAGAGCTGCTCGCCTAGCCCTTCTGGCTTGGACCTCCAGATTAAAGGGGTTCCCGGTGAGAATCCAGTCAGACAATGCCACGGCGGTGGCATACATAAACCACCAAGGGGGAACCAGGAGCCAGGCCGCTCAGAGGGAGGTGAACTTGATTTTTCAATGGGCAGAGGTTCATGTACCCTGCATTTCAGCGATATTCATTCCCGGAGTGGACAACCTGCAGGCAGACTTCTTAAGTCGCCAGAGTCTGTTGCCAGGGGAGTGGTCTCTGCATCCCCAGGTCTTTCAGACAATCTGCCAGAGGTGGGGAATGCCGGACGTAGATATAATGGCATCCAGGTTCAACAAGAAACTAGACAGGTTCGTGTCGCGAGCGAGGGATCCTATGGCCTGCGGAACCGATGCGTTGGTTTGCCCTTGGCATCAATTCAAGCTTCTATATGCATTCCCTCCACTACAGTTACTCCCGCGCCTGTTGCGCAAGATCAGAGTGGAGAACAAGCCAGTCATTCTAGTAGCTCCGGCTTGGCCCCGGAGGACTTGGTACTCACTAGTCCTGAAGATGGCAGTGGGAGACCCTTGGACTCTTCCTCTACAACCAGACCTACTCTCACAAGGCCCGATCCTCCACCCTACATTACAGCGTCTAAATTTGACGGCCTGGAGGCTGAATCCCTGATTCTCAGGGGTAGAGGCCTGTCTAGGCAGGTAATTCCTACCCTGATTAGGGCTAGAAAGCCGGTCTCCAGGGTGATTTATTACAGGGTGTGGAGGAACTACGTAGGCTGGTGTGAATCCAAAAGATGGAATTCCCGCAAATATACTATTGATAGGGTGTTAAGTTTTCTCCAGCTAGGAGTGGATAAAGGCCTGGCACTAAGCACAATCAAGGGACAGATCTCAGCTCTGTCAGTGTGGTTTCAGAGGCCGCTGGCCACCCACTCGCTGGTAAAGACCTTCATACAGGGGGTCTTGCGTATTAATCCTCCTGTCAAGTCACCAATTTGTCCATGGGACTTAAATCTTGTCCTGTCCACTCTACAGAAACAGCCTTTTGAGCCGTTGGCTGAGATTCCTTTAGTCTTACTGACAAGAAAATTGGTTTTCTTGGTCGCCATAGTTTCGGCCAGGAGAGTGTCAGAATTAGCAGCCTTATCGTGTAAGGAACCATATCTCGTTCTGCATAAGGACAGGGCAGTTCTCCGGCCCCATCCTTCCTTTCTACCAAAGGTTATATCCAAATTTCACTTAAACCAGGATTTGGTACTTCCATCCTTCTTTTCAAAACCTACATCTAGAAAGGAGGGGTTGCTGCATACCTTGGATATTGTCCGGGCCATGAAGGCCTATCTTAAAGCTACAGAAAAGATCCGGAAAACAGATGTGTTATTCGTTCTACCAGATGGCCACAAGAAGGGGCAGGCAGCTGCAAAATCCACCATCTCGAGATGGATTAGACAATTAATCATTCAAGCCTACGGGTTGAAGAGGTTGCCTCCTCCGTTGTCGGTAAAGGCCCATTCTACCAGGGCCATGGGCGCCTCCTGGGCAGCACACCATCAGATCTCTATGGCTCAGATATGCAAGGCGGCAACGTGGTCATCAGTCCACACGTTTACAAAGTTTTATCAACTAGACGTGAGAAGAAATGCGGATGCTGCCTTTGGTCAGGCAGTACTACAGGCTGCAGTTTGAAATCCTCGGGATCAGAAACACCCTTGGTTAAAAAAAAAAAAAAGAGAGAAAGAGTTTTTTTCTTGACTAAGTTGGAATTATTATTATGATTTGAGTTTATCTCTAAATTGAATCCTTTTTTGGAAGATGTCTCCCTCCCCTCATTAAAGCATTGCTTTCGGACATCCCACATAGTAATGAATATGCCGCTCTGTGTCCCGTGATGTACGAGAAAGAAAAAGGGATTTTTAAATACAGCTTACCTGTAAAATCCTTTTCTTGGAGTACATCACGGGACACAGAGCTCCCACCCCTCTTTTGGGTGACCATTTTGGGAGGCATACTGCTTGCTACAAAACTGAGGGACTCCCTCTAGGGGAGGGGGTTATATAGGGAGGGGACTTCCTGTTTGAGATTGCCAGTGTCCACACCTGAAGGTACTCCATATAACCCACATAGTAATGAATATGCCGCTCTGTGTCCCGTGATGTACTCCAAGAAAAGGATTTTACAGGTAAGCTGTATTTAAAAATCCCTTTTTTGTGTGAGTAAAAATACATAGTAGGTGAGGTTCAGAAAAGGCTCAAGTCCAACCTATGTGTGATTATATGTTAGTATTACCTTTTTATATCCCTGTATGTTGTGGTTGTTCAGGTGCTTATAGCGGAGCTCCACCCAGAAAAACAACATTTCCCCTTATTACTTAAAAAAATTAAATAAAAAAAAAACTGAAAAAAAAAAAAAAAATACTCACCCGAAATACCTGTTGCTATGCGGAAGTCCGTAATCTGCCTCTTCCACACCACAGTGTCCTTTCTTCTGCTTCTTCTGCTTGTGAATGGGGCGCGCTGCTTTCTGGGAACTGTGTGTGTTCTCAGAGAGCAGCCGCCCATTCACAAGCCAGCGTGAGACTCACGCAGGCGCAGTAGGAAATGGGCAGTGAAGCCGTACGGCTTCACTGCCTGTTTCCCATAGTGTGAATGGCGGCGCGGGACCCGGAGCGATCGTAGGACTGGCATCGGGGGGGCCATCAGCGCGGGCAAGTAGGACAAGGTAAGTGTCCTTATTTAAAGTCAGCAGCTACACTGTTAGTAGCTGCTGACTTTAAAAAAAAAAAAATCGCGGCTGGAACACCCCTTTAACTAATAGTTTTTTGAAACTATTGATTCCCCCCACTGAAACCACCACCTGTGGAAGGGAATTCCACATCCTTGCCGCTCTTACAGTAAAGAATCCTCTACGTAGTTTAAGGTTAAACCTTTTCCCCTCTAATTGTAATGATTGGCCATGTATCTTGTTAAAACTCCCTTCCACAAAAAAGGTTTATCCCTATTGTGGGGTCACCAGTATGGGGTATTTGTTAAATTGAAATCATATCCCCTCTCAAGCGTCTCTTCTCCAGAGAGAACAAGTTCAGTGCATCCTCCAGACCCTTTATTAGCTTTGTTGCCCTTCTTTGTACTCGCTCCATTTCCAGCACATCCTTCCTGAGGACTGGTGCTAAAAACTGGACATCATACTCCAGGTGTGGCCGGACCAGAGTCTCGTAGAGCAGGAGAATTATCGTTTTATCTCTGGAGTTAATCTTTTTTTTAATGTATGCCAATATTATGTTTTGCCAATATGTATTATTGTATGCCAATTATGTATGCCAATAATATGCTTTGTTAGCAGAAGCTTGGCATTGCATGCCATTGCTCAGCCTGTCGTCTACTAGGACCCCCAGGTCCTTTTCCATCCTAGATTCCCCCAGAGGTTTGATGTACTATTTTACATACTTGGTTAGTACAATGTACCTTTTATCCAACATATGCCTTCAGTGTAGCTTACAGAGATGGGAAACGCAGTAAATAAAACAGGGTTTCCTCAGCATTATTGGGGTTTTTATTCTGTCAGCTAATCCCTAAGGGCATTGCCTGTGCAATTTAGATGTTACAGCCAAATGTCATGTTGTAGCCCAGTGTTTCTCAACGTTTTTCCAGTCGGGGCGCCGTTAAAAGTATTTTCAGTCTTGAGGCACCCCAGTCCAAGGCTTGGTTCACATTACCGTGTGTGGCGGAACACGTGTACCTTTTTGAGTTTCGTCATACAGCCGGGTACTGCACTGTAGGGGGAAGCAGAGAGCACAGCACGCTCCCCTACACTTTCACTTTTGAGGCTGACGGAGCTTTTCACAGTGCCGATGTACAGTTCGGCAGGGGATCTGGAGATCAGGTTCATCTTACAGCCCTTCTCCCCCCTGATTCCGTGGCACACCTGAGAACCTCTGACGGCACACCAGTGTGCCGCGGCACACTGGTTGAGAAAGGCTGTTGTAGCCAATACTGGTTGGCAGAAAGGAATGACACTGGTGCAAAAGGCTTAGTAAAGCATGCCAAAGATGATGCCATTTTTCTTGGAGAGAAAAACGCTCGCTTTCTCCATCAACACAGTGAGTGGGAATCTCTAACGCAGAGCTATTTATTGTGTTCTCCTGGTAGGGGAAAGTAACCACACTAGAAATCCAACAGGCTGGTTGTACCCTAGTCACACAACAATCAAATGGGATACAGTCCGTCTGCCCATAGGTCAGAGCTCGACAAACCCCAGGCACGGGGTCGCAACGGCGACAAGAAATTTTGTCCTGACGCCGAAATGTTGCACACACCCAGCGTCCCGTATTTTTTTTTTTTTTCTCCAGGGTGTCTGCTTTTAGGAAATATATCATGTTTGGGGGTTTTATGTAATCTTCGTGTCTCAAATGATTTTTTAAACGTGTGCAAAAAAACTTAAAAACGGCTCTGGCTGTGAAAGGGTTAAAGAAAATGTTCACCTTCGGGAACACAATTTTTTATTAAAAAAAATGGCTCCTAACTTTTTTTTAGCTGCCTCCTAAAGCAAATTTGCCATAGATGGTTGAATTCTAGGCCTGTCCCTGCTTAACCAGCCGAGATCCGAACCATCTATGGCCGGCTTAACTTGAAGGCAATGCTTTAGTTCCAGAAATTCCTTCTTTGATAAAACTACAGATATACAACCCTGTATGTGGTCATTCATAGCACCTGCAAGGCTCATGCAGCCCATTCACGATATACGGGCATCTTTGCCCATGTAAATGAGGCCTTAGATACTCAATCATATGCAGATGAAATGAATTGGCCTTTTGTGTAATTGGATAAATAATGTAATCCTTCACTTAAATTATAACATGAAGAATCTTGGCTCCTTTAGTAAGACTTGCTTTACAATGTTGTGCTGGGGTAAGGCATGAACATGTGTAGATATTATCTTGGCTCTAGTGGGCCTGGTTGTAATGAAATACCAATGATCAGTGGAGGAAGAATGCGCACTGTATTGTATATGCAAGGGTTTATTTACACTGCTCCTGTAACGCTCTCTCCATAGCAGATTGCTTTTCAGGGACCAATGTAAAGCTGAACAAGCCATAATTAAGTTTTGTAAATATGGTACATCAGTAGCTTAAAAAATTACTTGGCGTTAAATATTCTAGTAATAACTAAATATGGGGTTATTGCAAAGACAACCAGAGTTTCCCTTTAATAAATCTCTTGCTGTATCATTGCCTTTAGACTCTTTCAGACCTTGCCAGTGCCTCTCGAGAAGACTTGTCTTTGTGCCCAGGATTTGGACCACAGAAAGTAAGTCCTACTAGCTAATTGAAGCTGTAAAGTCTGATTCTTCTGATTTCTCAGAAGAAATAAGGACATTTTAAAAGCAAAATGGAAGGATGAGGTAAGTGAAGGAGGACTGCACTAAAGTAAAGGAAGCTATTTAACCACTTCATACCCACCCACCGTGAAATGACGGCGGGCGGGATACTGAATTTTCTTTCTCGTACATCACGGGACACAGAGCGGCATATTCATTACTATGTGGGTTATATGGAGTACCTTCAGGTGTGGACACTGGCAATCTTCAAACAGGAAGTCCCCTCCCTATATAACCCCCTCCCCTAGAGGGAGTCCCTCAGTTTTTTCGCCAGTGTCTTAGGTGTTGGTCACGGAATAGCTTTGCTCCACATCCTTGGGATTAAGGGCGGGCTAACCGGATCTGTCCAAGGAGCCTCAGTGCCAAAGTGGACAGTACCCGGGCCCCAGACCGTGGGGTTTTGCCTATAATGCTCCTCTTTGGAGGGCTGGACCCTGGGCCCAGGACTTGGAGTTTGCAAAACCATAAAGTTCCTGTTTGCCAGGGTGCTATATAGGTCCAGGACAGTGGGTACCTTCATAGGACCCCAGGGCCTGAAGGTCTACTACGCTACCCACGGAGATGGGAGAAGATTGGATCAGTTTGCTGGTCAAACATCCTGCAGCATGGAGCAGGTAAGGGGGAGCCTGCGGGACTTGGTTCGACAGCAGGCTCCCCGGGGTAACCTAAAAGGGGGGATAGCCTAAGTATGCTCTGCATGGGCAACCGTGATCACTATGTCTAAAAGACAGGATGACACCCTTTCTCCCCCCATCACTAGGCCCCCCTGTTTAAATATGTGTTGCTAGCTAACCTGCTGTTTCTTCCTAGGGCTAGTAAGGATCCCTAGGGGCCTTGAGAGAGTCCTACCTGGCCGGGGGTTTGAATCTGCCGCCTGTTTCTGCGTGCCTGGATCTCCAGCAGCGCGGCTCCTCCATGTTCCTCCTGTTTCCGGCATACGCGCGCGCGTGCGCGCGCACGTCTTATTGACGTTTTTCGCGCCGTCCAGACAGGAGGGCGGGGGGGGGCGGGCCTGCGGCGTCATACAGGCAAAAGGGTTCCCTTTCTGATTCTGATATGCCGATTCTTTCCCCGCAGCTTATTAATTTAAGGAGCGCCTTGGATGAGCCATTAGGGGGATCTGGTGCGGAGGCTGGCCCAGATCAGCCCAGCCCTGTGTTTATCACAGAGGAGATGCTAGCCGTATCCCTAGGGGGGCTAGAAGAGAGAATAGCGGCATTGATCGCTAGAGCTATTCCTGGTAAGAAACGGGTTAGATCCCCATCACCAGGGGGTGTATCCTCAGATGCTGAGATTCTCTCTCCGGAGGAATTAGAATCACAGGAGGATCAACTGGACCTGAACCAAGAGGGTTCAGGGATGGAGGGGTCTACCTCTGAGGAACCATTTTCAGACTCCCAGACAGAGAGACTGTGGGTACAGTCTTTGACGGACATGGTCCGCTCGGCATTTAGTTTACCATTGCCAGAACCTCAGGTTCCTCCGGTATCCTCTCTGGGCTCTTTGAAAGCCCCGTTAAGCAACGCAGTTTTTCCGGTCCATCCTCTCTTGGAGGAATTGATCTTTCGGGATTGGGTACGGCCGGACAGGATTTTTCTGCCACCGAAAAGATTTGCGGTCATTTATCCCATGGAGGAAAAATTCTCCAAGAAGTGGAGGCTCCCAATAGTGGATGCAGCCATCTCGTGTGTGAATAAATCACTAACTTGCCCGGTGGAAAACATACATATGTTTAAAGATCCGGTTGATAAAAGATTAGAGACACTTTTAAAAGCATCCTTTGCTACGGCAGGAGCAGTGGTGCAGCCAGCGGTAGCTGCAATTGGAGTTTGTCAGGCATTAAAAGACCAGACAAAAGAGATGTTAAAGGACATGCCTACCCAACAAGCAGAGGAGTTTGCTGACATTCCCAGAGCTCTGTGTTTCGCGGTAGATGCTATAAAAGATTCCATCCAGCAGGCCTCTCGTTTATCACTATGTTTGGTACACATGAGAAGGCTCTTATGGTTGAAGAACTGGGCGGCGGAGCCCCCATGCAAAAAGCTTCTGGCAGGATTTCCCTTCCATGGAGGACGACTCTTCGGAGAAGATCTGGATAAATATATTCAGACTATTTCAAATGGCAAGAGTACCCTTTTACCGGTCAAAAAGACATTCCGGGCTCCTACATTTAGGAGGCAGTTTTTTCCTGTCTCGGGGCCCTCTAATTCCAGGCAGTATCGACGGCCGCCTGCACGATCCAACGTTATCAGTAGATCGCAAGGACAGACCCCTGGGGGTAAGAAGCCGTGGTATCGCAAGCCGTCAAAGACAGCCCCTAAGTCTGCATTATGAAGGGGCGCCCCCACTCTCAAGGGTGGGGGGAAGGCTTCGTCTCTTCTCAGAAGTTTGGGAAGCCAAGATCCCCGACAATTGGGTCCGGGCATCTGTAACCACAGGTTACAGACTGGAGTTTCTAAGATATCCTCCGCCTCATTTTCAAGAATCAAGGCTACCAAGGGATCCAGCAAGGAAGGCCTCAATGCTGGCAGCTTTGGATCACCTGCTTTGCCAGGACGTAATTATAGAAGTGCCAGCCCAAGAGCAAGGCCTAGGTTTCTATTCCAATCTCTTTGTCATACCAAAGCCCAACGGCGATGTCAGGCCAATCTTGGACCTAAAGAGGTTAAACGGTTATCTAAGGGTGCGTTCCTTCCGGATGGAATCCATCCGGTCAGCAGCCGCCGCGCTTCAGAAAGACGATTTTCTGGCCTCCATAGACATAAAAGATGCTTACCTTCATGTACCAATCTTTCAGGCGCATCAAAGGTTTTTACGCTTCGCGGTGGGGCAGCGACACTTCCAATTCAGGGCGCTCCCTTTCGGGCTGGCCACGGCCCCCCGGGTATTCACGAAGATTCTAGCCCCAGTTCTGGCCAATTTAAGGATCCAAGGAGTCACAGTCCTAGCATACTTGGACGACCTTTTAATCATAGATCACTCACGGACGGGTCTGCAAAAGGCAGTAAACCTCACGGTTCGGTACCTCGAAGAATTCGGCTGGGTCCTAAACCAGGGAAAGTCAGCATTCCAGCCTACAAAGCAGTTGGAATACCTCGGCATGAGGTTAGACACAGAACATCAAAAGGTGTTCTTGCCCCTTGTAAAGATCAAGGCGATCAAGGGGTTGGTTCAGTTGGTTGTAAACAAGAAAAGACCAACTATTCGCCTGTGTATGCGATTACTAGGCAAGCTAGTGGCCACATTCGAGGCAGTACCATACGCTCAGATCCACACTCGCGTCCTACAGGCAGCCATTCTAGCAGCCTGGGGCAAGAGGGCACATGCCTTAGAGTCCCCTTTGACGCTATCATCAAGGGTCCGACAAAGCCTGGCCTGGTGGTTGAACCCTCAGAACCTTCTAAAGGGAAGATCCTTCAGCCCTGTTGTCTGGAAGGTAGTTACCACAGACGCCAGCCTGGCAGGCTGGGGGGCGGTCTTCGAGGGGTTCTCCCGCCAGGGAACTTGGGTGAAAGCAGAGAGGCAGCTCCCCATCAATATCTTGGAAATCAGAGCTGCTCGCCTAGCCCTGTTGGCGTGGACCTCCAGATTAAAGGGGTTCCCGGTGAGAATCCAGTCAGACAATGCCACGGCGGTGGCATACATAAACCACCAAGGGGGAACCAGGAGCCAGGCCGCTCAAAGGGAAGTGAACTTGATTTTTCAATGGGCAGAGGTTCATGTACCCTGCATTTCAGCGATATTCATTCCCGGAGTGGACAACCTGCAGGCAGACTTCTTAAGTCGCCAGAGTCTGTTGCCAGGGGAGTGGTTTCTGCATCCCCAGGTCTTTCAGACAATCTGCCAGAGGTGGGGAACGCCAGACGTAGATATAATGGCATCCAGGTTCAACAAGAAACTAGACAGGTTCGTGTCGCGAGCGAGGGATCCTATGGCCTGCGGAACCGATGCGTTGGTTTGCCCTTGGCATCAATTCAAACTTCTATATGCGTTCCCTCCGCTACAGTTACTCCCCCGCCTGTTGCGCAAGATCAGAGTGGAGCACAAGCCAGTCATTCTAATAGCTCCAGCTTGGCCCCGGAGGGCTTGGTACTCACTAGTCCTGAATATGGCAGTGGGAGACCCTTGGACTCTTCCTCTACAACCAGACCTACTCTCACAAGGCCCGATCCTCCACCCTACATTACAGCGTCTAAATTTGACGGCCTGGAGGCTGAATCCCTGATTCTCAGGGGTAGGGGTCTGTCTAGGCAGGTAATCCCTACCCTGATTAAGGCTAGAAAGCCGGTCTCCAGGGTAATTTATTACAGGGTGTGGAGGAACTATATAGGCTGGTGTGAATCCAAAAGATGGAATTGCCGCAAATATACTATTGATAGGGTGTTAAGTTTTCTCCAGCTAGGAGTGGATAAAGGCCTGGCACTAAGCACAATCAAAGGACAGATCTCAGCTCTGTCAGTGTGGTTTCAGAGGCCGCTGGCCACCCACTCGCTGGTAAAGACCTTCTTACAGGGGGTCTTGCGTATTAATCCTCCTGTCAAGTCACCAGTTTGTCCTTGGGACCTAAATCTTGTCCTGTCCACTCTACAGAAACAGCCTTTTGAGCCTTTGGCTGAGATTCCTTTACTCTTACTGACAAGAAAACTGGTTTTCTTGGTCGCCATAGTTTCGGCCAGGAGAGTGTCAGAATTAGCAGCCTTATCGTGTAAGGAACCATATCTTGTTCTGCATAAGGACAGGGCAGTTCTCCGGCCCCATCCTTCCTTTCTACCAAAGGTTATATCCAAATTTCACTTAAACCAGGATTTGGTACTTCCATCCTTCTTTCCAAAACCTACATCTAGAAAGGAGGGGTTGCTGCATACCTTGGATATTGTCCGGGCCATGAAGGCCTATCTTAAAGCTACGGAAAAGATCCGGAAAACAGATGTGTTATTCGTTCTACCAGATGGCCCCAAGAAGGGGCAGGCAGCTGCAAAATCCACCATCTCGAGATGGATTAGACAATTAATCATTCAAGCCTACGGATTGAAGAGGTTGCCCCCTCCGTTGTCGGTAAAGGCCCATTCTACCAGGGCCATGGGCGCCTCTTGGGCAGCACACCATCAGATCTCTATGGCTCAGATATGCAAGGCGGCAACGTGGTCATCAGTCCACACGTTTACAAGGTTTTATCAACTAGACGTGAGAAGAAATGCGGATACTGCCTTTGGTCAGGCAGTACTACAGGCTGCAGTTTGAAATCCTCGGGATCAGAAACACCCTTGGTTATATAAAAAAAAAAAAAAAAAAAAAAAAAAAAGAAAAAGGTTCTTCTTTCTTGACTAATTTGGAAATATTATTATGATTTGAGTTTAGCTCTAAAATTGAATCCTTCTTTGGAAGATGTCTCCCTCCCCTCATTAAAGCATTGCTTTCGGACATCCCACATAGTAATGAATATGCCGCTCTGTGTCCCGTGATGTACGAGAAAGAAAAAGGGATTTTTAAATACAGCTTACCTGTAAAATCCTTTTCTTGGAGTACATCACGGGACACAGAGCTCCCACCCCTCTTTTGGGTGACCATTTTGGGAGGCATACTGCTTGCTACAAAACTGAGGGACTCCCTCTAGGGGAGGGGGTTATATAGGGAGGGGACTTCCTGTTTGAAGATTGCCAGTGTCCACACCTGAAGGTACTCCATATAACCCACATAGTAATGAATATGCCGCTCTGTGTCCCGTGATGTACTCCAAGAAAAGGATTTTACAGGTAAGCTGTATTTAAAAATCCCTTTATCCTGACATCACGTCATATGACGTGATGTCAATTTAAGCCACTAGGTGGCACGCGCACCCATCGGGTAACTAAGAACACCGTGCGCGTGCCCGGCGGCCGCGATGGCCGCCGGGCACCCGCGATTTTCGTGTAACTGAGCTGGGACGTGCAGCTCTGTGTGTAAACACAGAGCTCCACGTCCCTGTCAGGGAGAGAGGAGATCGATTGTGTCCCTTGTACATAGGGACACAATCGATCACCCCCCACAGTAAGAACACACCTTGGGATACACATTTAACCCCTTCCCCGCCCCCTAGTGGTTAACCCCTTCCCTGCCAGTCACCTTTATACAGTAATCAATGCATATTTATAGCATTGTTCACTGTATAAATGTGAATGGTCCCAAAAATGTGTCAAAAGTGTCCGATGTGTCGGCTATGTCGCAATCCCGAAAAAAAACGCAGATCGCCGCCATTCCTAGTAAAAAAAAAAAAAAAAAATCATAATTATGTCCCCTATTTTGTAGGCAATATAACTTTTGCGTAAACCAGTCACTATACGGTTATTGCGATTTTTATTTTTAATTTTTTTTTACCAAAAATATGTAGAATACGTATCGGCTTAAACTGAGATCAATTTTTTTTTTTTAATGGGATATTTATTATAGCAAAAAAAATTGTGTCTTTTTTCAAAATTGTCGCTTTTTTTGTTTATAGCCTAAAAAATAAAAACCGCACGGGCGATCAAATAGCACCAATAGAAAGCTCTATTTGTGGGGAAAAAAGGACGCCAATTTTGTTTGGGAACCACATCGCATGACCGTGCAATTGTCAGTTAAAGCGACGCAGTGCCGGAAGCTAAAATTGTCTGGGCAGGAAGGGGGTGTAGGTGCACAGTAGGCAAGTGGTTAAAGAAAAAAACACTTTAATTGAAACACAAATTAAAATCTTTTAGGTGAAGGGAAGTAAAGATAAAATAATATGGTTGCATAAGTGTGCACACCCTTAAACTAATACTTTTGTTGAAGCACCTTTTGATTTAATTACAGCACTTAGTCTTTTTGGGTACGAGTCTATCAGCATGGCACATCTTGACTTGGCAATATTTGCCCACGCTTCTTTGAAAAAAAGACTCCAAATCTGTCAGATTGTGAGGGCATCTCCTGTGCACAGCCCTCTTCAGATCACCCCACAGATTTTCAATCGGACTCAGGTCTGGGCTCTAGCTGGGCCATTCCAAAACTTTAATCTTCTTCTGTTGAAGCCACTCCTGTGTTGATTTTGGATGTATGCTTTGGGTCATTGTCGTGCCGAAAGATGAAGTTCCTCTTCATGTTCAGCTTTATAGCAGAAGCCTGAAGGTTTTGTACTGGTAACGACTGGTATTTGGAACTGTTCAATAAATCCATCTACCTTGACTAAGGCTCCTGTTACAGCTGAAGAAAAACTGCCCCAAAGCATTGTGCTGCCACCACCATGCTTCACTGTAGGTATGGTGTTCTTTTGGTCATGTGCAGTGGTGTTTTTGCGCCAAACATAATATATTTTAGAATCGTGATATTATGAAAAGTTCAACCTTGGTTTCATCAGACCATAACACATTTTCCCCCATCCTCCTTTTGGAAGACTTTAGATGTGTTTTTGCAAAATTTAGCCAGGCTTGGATGTTTTTCTTAAGAAAAGGCTTCAGTCTTGCCACTCTACCCCATAGCCCAGACATATGAAGAATACGGGAGATTGTTGTCACATGTAGCACACAGCCAGTACTTGCCAGATATTCCTGCAGCTTCTTTGGTCGTTGTAGGCCTCTTGGCAGTCTCCCTGACCAGTTTTCTTCTCATCTTTTCATAAGTTTTGAAGGGACGTCCAGTTCTTGGTAATGTCACTGTTGTGCCATATTTTCTCCACTTGATGATGAGCGTCTTCACTGTGTGCCATGGTATATCTAATACCTTGGAAATTATTTTCTACCCCTCTCCTGACTGCCTTCTAGGCCAGGGTTACACTATTGTGAATTGGATGCGGGATACACTCATTCAATTCGCAATAGCAGGAGAATGCGAATGGAGCCGGTTTACATATCTCCGATGCGGCTCCAGTGCGAATTTGCACAGGAGCCCTGTGCATCTTTTGGTCTGTTTCAGGTCCAAATTCAGATCAAAATTCGGGCTGAAATCAGATCTGAAACTGTGAACCAGGACGCACAGGACACCTGCTGGGTGCCGCATTGACATTCAGTGTGAACCGAGCCTTAACAAAGAGATCTCTCTGATGCTTTAAAAACTCTCAGCGGACCATGGCTTTTGCTGAAGGATATGACTAGGAAAATGTCAGGAAGGACCTACTAGAACAGCTGAACTTTTATTAAACAGAGGGAATTTAAATGAAAGGTGTGTACTGACTCCTATTTAACATGGATATTGAATGTTATTGCTTAATTCTGCAGTTTTAACAGGGTGTGCACACTTTTGATTGCTTATGTATTGAGAGTGTTTGGGTAAATAACCTTAGAGTGGTCAGCTTGCAACTAGGGTTGTCCCGATACCAGTATCGGGACCGATACCGAGTATTTGCGGGAGTACTTGTACTCCCGCAAATACCCCCGATACCAGAATGGAATACTTTTTCCATTTCGCACCCAAACCCCCCCCCCCCCCCCCCCCCCCCCCCCCCCGTGCGCCGCTGCATCAAAACCCGCCGCCGCATGGGTTAAACATCGTGCGGGAACATCACAGCAGTCATTTGAATAGCTGTAGTATTCCCGTCCGTATAGACACTCCCCCTTGCTCAGGATTGGATGGGTGATCGTGATCTGTCCAATCCCGAGCAAGGGGGAGTGTCTATACGGGCGGGAACACTACAGCTATTCAAATGAATGCTGTGATGTTCCCTGGGCGGCGGTGGCTAGGTAGGGATGACATGGCTGCATATATTGGAGACATGGCTGCATATATTGGAGACATGGCTGCATATATTGGAGACATGGCTGCATATATTGGAGACATGGCTGCATATATTGGAGACATGGCTGCATATATTGGAGACATGGCTGCATATATTGGAGACATGGCTGCATATATTGGAGACATGGCTGCATTTGTGGGGGACATTTAAAAAAAAGTATCGGTGACTACTTGGGGAAAAAAAGTATCGGTACTTGTACTCGGTCCTAAAAAAGTGGTATCGGGACAACCCTACTTGCAACCTATCTGATATATACACAATTGTGTATATTTTTTTTTTGTCACCTCATAGACTAATTTTCTGACTGTACCGATTAATACTTTTTGCACTATTTTAGTTCACTTTGAAATAAACCAGCATTACCTGGACCTTAAGAAGAATTTGTTACTATGGAAAAAATGTTAATTGCCGGTTTTTCTGACTTGCTCTGGATGGTTCCAAGTATTAAGGCAAATAGCACAGGATATATACAAACAATAAGGAAATGCGCCAAATTAAGTGCAGTAAATCGGAATTTAATATAATTGATTTATAAACAGTAAATTGGCTACTCACAAACACAATGAGAGCATAGGCACATAAGGGTTAACGGCTGGTCCGGTGTCACACCTATCATCTACAGCTGCAAGGGCTCACGCTGGCTGACTTCGCCACGTTATGGATCTGATGAACCAGCGGATGCTGAGAAACGCGTCATCCCATTGGCTGGCCCGAGGTTCCACGTCACTTCCAGCGCATTTCCTTCTTGTTTGTATATATATCTTTCAGAGTCTGCTTCTGCTTCAGGATTGTGCTGCCACTAGTGTTTTTGGACTAATACTGAACTTTTTGGACTTTTATTTGACTATTATTGTATGGTCATTTATCTATTCATTTGTTTATCTTCCTGATTATTGTCTTTTGATATTGACATGGACCCTATGATCTGCTAATTTTATTTCTTATTGATTGTGCCTTTTAGTCAGGCGCCATCTACCTATTTTTACTGTAATTTCCTTGAAGCACAGGATAGCAGCCTGTTTTTTTTTTTTTATTGGTTTATTGAATGTAAACTTAAATAATGCACTTTCCATATTTGCCCCCTTTTTAGGTTGTTAAATATACAATTTGAAGGAGTTTAGTGCTATTTGAACAAACCGTATTTATCGGGGTATTGCGCACTCCAGCGTATAGCGCGCAACCCTAATGTGGACCTGTAAAAAAACATTTTAGTACTTTTATTACTTACAGTTTTGGTGTCTTGCGCGGCGTTAATTGGCATCCATTGTCCGGTCCGGCGTCTGTCTTCGGCTCCAGTGGTGTCCTCCCGGCTTCTCCAGCAATGTCTCGCGTCGAATTCCCGCCTCCGCCGACATATAACCGAGTGCAGTACACTCGGGTACATTCGCTCGTGCTCACGCTCTGTGACGTTAATGCAAGAGCACGAGCGAAGCCGAGCCTGGCCGAGTGTACTGCACTCAGAATATGTTGGTGGCTCAGTTCCAACTGAGCGCGGGAATTGAGTATCGGTGTATATCGCGCACCCACGATTTTCCCCTTATTTTAAGGGGAAAAAAGTGAGCGGTATACGCCGGTAAATAAAACTGCTGATCCTGCCAGGAATCTTGTTAGCTGATAACTTCCTGTCTCTGTTGACCTGTTATTTCAGTATTGTCCCCAGCATTCTCTGAGGACTACAGAACCTCACCTTTATGCAGGGTGGAGCTTCTGCAATCCTAGGGTGACAACACTGCTCCTTCATGCAGCACAGTTAGTAAATGTTTTCTACCATAGAAAGTGTATAACCGGATATAAAACATTTTTGTTGCTATGCTTGGTGCTTTAACATCACATTTTCTTCTCTTTCTAGGCAAAGAGACTGTTTGATACTCTACATGAACCATTCCTTAATACGAAGAAGTAGGTCTATCCAAGTCTCACAATCACAGGACTGACTTTCTTCAACGTGTTGCAAAAATCTGTGACTAATGAAAGATGTTCATCGTTCTAGATGTATAGTCACTCAGGAATAGGTTCTCCAAAAAGTAAAAATCAAAACTCTTTTTCACTCACAGAAATGAGCTGCTAGTTTTTTTTTATACCTATAAGCTCATTAACCACTTGAGGATCGGCGCACGACGATACAAGTCATCGAAATTGCACGGCTGGGCACAAGGGCGTACATGTACGTCCCCTTTAAGAGCCTAGCCGTGGGTCACACTCGTGGCTTGGTCCTGCTCAGTGACCGCCCCCTTCTTCTCTTCCACAGAGAGGAAGAACGGGGAGAGGTAAGTGTAAACAAACCTCTCCCCGTGCTTCCTAGTGTGGCTGTCACGGATCGTCTGTTCCCTGTGTAAGAAAACGACGATCGTTTACATCACACACACACAGCCACGCGCCCCCCCACAGTAAAAACACTCCCTTAGGGCACACTTAACCCCTACAGCAACCCCTCCTGGTTAACCCCTTCACTGCCAGTGTCATTTTTACAGTAAACAGTGCATTTTTATAGCACTGTTCGCTGTAAAAATGACAATGGTGTCAAAAGTGTCCGATGTGTCCTACATAATGTCGCAGTCACGATAAAAATCGCTGATCCCCGTCATTACTAGAAGAGAAAATTATTAACCATTTAAGACCCGGACCTTTAGTCAGCTAAAGGACCCGGCCAGATTTTGGGATTCGACACTGTGTTGCTTTAACAGACAATTGCGCGGTCGTGCGACGTGGCTCCCAAACAAAATTGGCGTCCTTTTTTCCCCACAAATAGAGCTTTCTTTTGGTGGTATTTGATCATCTCTGCAGTTTTTTTTTTTTGCGCTATAAACAAAAGTAGAGCAATTTTGAAAAAAATCTATATTTTTTACTTTTTGCTATAATAAATATCCCCCAAACATATATAAATATTTTTTTTTCCTCAGTTTAGGCAGATACATATTCTTCTACCTATTTTTGGTAAAAAAAAAAATCGCAATAAGCGTCTATCGGTTGGTTTGCGCAAAGTTTATAGCGTTTACAAGATAGGGGATAGTTTTATTGCATTTTTATCTAAAACATTTTTTTTTACTACTAATGGCGGCGATCAGCATTTTTTTTCGTGACTGCGACATTATGGCGGACAATTTTGACACATTTTTGGGACAATTGTAATTTTCACAGCAAAAAATGCATTTAAAATGAAGGGGTTATGTGTGACCTAATGTGTGTGTGTACACAACTGTAGGGGGGTGTGGCTGTAGGTGTGATGTCATCGATTGTGTATCCCTATAAAAGGGATCACACGATCGATGACGCCGCCACAGTGAAGAACGGCGGCGCGCACCTGCGACCCACGGCTGGGTACTATGCATGTGCCCAGCCGTGCCATTCTGCCGACGTATATGTGCAGGAGGCGGTCCTTAAGTGGTTAATAAAGATGCAATAAAACTATCCCCTATTTGGCAGACGCTATAAATTTTGCGCAAACCAATCACTAAACGCTTATTGCAATTTTATTTTTTTTACCAAAAATATGTAGAGGAAGAAATGTATTGTCCTAAACTGAGGGGAAAAAAAATTATATCTTTTTTGGGGATATTTATTATAGCAAAAATTAAAAAATATTGCATTTTTTTTTTTTTGGAAAATTGTCGCTCTATTTTTGTTTATAGCGCAAAAAATAAAATCCGCAGAGGTGATCAATTACCACCAAGAGAAAAATATTTGTGGGGAAAAAAAACCCGCCAATTTAGTTTGAGAGCCACGTCGCACGATCGCAAGTTAAAGCGACGCAATGCCGAATCGCGAAAGGGGGCCAGGTCCTTTACCTGCATAATGGTCCGGGTCTTAAGTGGTTAAGAAGAGCTAAAGCTACCCATGAACCGCCCAAATTTCAGACCTAATGCTGCCTAACATTTGGGTAGTAGGTGGCCCTGTTGACACCACTGGACTTGACAAAAACAAAAAAAAATTGAAGGAGCCAGGTGTAAAACCCCCCTTACAATGGCTACACCCAATCAGATACAGTCACTATTCAGGTATTCAAAAGCCAGCAGGGGAGATTTATCCCTCCATGCTGTTTAGTGTGGAGAGAGAAATCTTTTTTTATTGGTAGTTCTGTCATAGATGTAGTAATTCTATAAGTATCTGGGCCAGCATTTGCCCTCAACTAGTAATTGCAAGTGAACTGATTTCAGATAAGGGGTCCAGATTCACAGTTCTCTTGTAGTTAACAAGCTTATGTTTGCAGACCCCCAACAGCCCCCTTTGGTGAGTACTTCCAAAGAGTTACATTTTTTTTCCCCCCCTGGAGAACCATGTTTAAACAAGGACTGTCAACCTGAGCCCCCAATTTTCAATCTTAGATTCCAACCCCAATCACATTTGCATCACTACTGACCCCTACACCGGATTTGCAGCTGTGTGTAGCAGAGAGTATATTACATTGGACGGTCATCCTACAATTAACCATCAATATCAGCCATTCTCAACACAGGAACCCTTGAAATAACTTTCTAGTCTCGGGAAACCCCTGCTAAAAATACACTGGATCTACTCAAAAATATAATAGTGTGATGGTCAGTGGGAAGAATTCCTCCTTATAGATAGCTAAAGAAGATAATTGGTGTCAGTGGGAAGTTACCCGAGGCAGACAGTGAGCACTATGGTTCCCTTAAATCCTGATCCTTATGACATGTATCTTGATAAATGCCTAGCACCATGTTTGACCTCTGTGTTCCATTTTTCCAGCAATCTGTATTGGAATCTACCAGTAAAAACCATCATACAACCCATTCTGCTGCTCAGACCCCCTTGTGCTAGCTATATCTTTTGACAGGGTCCAGAGAATATGTTTTGCAATCACAACACCTAGATAGCACGAGGGCTAAGCAGCACCATGAGTTTCATGGTTTTGCTGGTAAAACAGAGTGCACAACAAGATAAAAATCTATAAAAACCCTCTGACTTTTAGTCCGTGTCTATAGATGCCTCACAACTGGGCTTCTTTTGAAAACCAGCATCTGATCAGTGGGGGGAAGAGGTCGGCGCCCCTGTCAGAACACAAAGGCACAGCTGGAGAGATTGCTGTTTTAACACACGCATTGTTAGTGCAGCAATCTCTCTTTTTCAGCCCCCTGGGTTGAATGAAAAAAAGTGACAGTGTATATACCTAGCTCTTGAGTTCTGGGAGGCATCCCTGGACATCCTCCAGAGCACACGATTCCCCCTGGGGCGCGCATCTGGAATGGTCTGTGATCACAGATCAGGGTAAACCATGTGATCAGCTGTAAACAGTATTGCAGGTTATCGGCTTTCATTTCCTCATACTGGTGCGTGTTGACATGTCCAATCAGCGGCATTTGCACCGTCCTAATCAGTGCGACGTAACATCTGTGGCGCTGCACAGATTTCTGTACTACTTTTTGCGATTTCAGGCCGCAATTTACATTGCCATCTGTGCAGAATGTCTCTGAAATCGCAGCCGAAATGGGGACTGACAAGCGGGAGTGAAATCGTGCAAGTTCAGCTAAACTTGCACGGCTTCATTCCCGCAGGTCAGTGTGAACCTGGACAAAGACAGCATGTGCTGAAAGAAGACCAGAGCTGACAGGACACATTGAGTACAGCATTTGCACTGAATTATCAGTGTCCCATCAGTGCAGCCTCATCAGCGCATATCTGTGAAGAAGAAAAAAATAACTTTTTTGCAAAATGTTATAACAGTTTTTAATTTTTTGCTAAAAAGTTTGTCTAAGTGGTGATTAAGAGCCGGTGACTTTTCTATATTGTTCCCCTAACGAGCTGATTCCTTTAAGGACTGCGCAGGCGCAATCCTTGCCGATGGAAATCTCGGAACCTCGGCCGGCATCCAGGCTCATTCTTTAAAATCCCTGTGGATTGGAGGATGTTAAAAAAAGAGCCAGGAGGCCGAGCGAGCAGAGCAAATTCCACGTCGCCCTGGATGCCGGCCGAGGTCCGGAGATTTCCGTCGGCAAGGATTGCGCCTGCGCAGAACCAGCTCGTTAGCCGTAACCAGACCATCACATCAGATTGCGCCTGCGCAGTCCTTAATGGAACCAGCTCATTAGCCGGAACCAGATAGGCAGATCACCGGTTCACACTGGGGCGACTCAGCCGCCTGACAAGTCGCGTCCCATTCTATTCACCAGAACCGTTCTAATAGTGGCTCCGACTTAGAAAAAGGTTCTTGTACGACTTTGGGGGCTGCTCGGGGCGATTTGCATTGACTTCTATACAGAAGTCATTTTGCTAATCGCCTCTGAAGTCGTCTTCAGGACGACTTGCCGAGTCGCCCCCAAAGTCGTGCCGCTGCAGTGTGAACCGACTCTAAAGGGATTGTAAAGGTTCATTTTTATTTTATAAATAGGTTTCTTTAAGCTAGTGAATTGTTGGTTGACTTACCATTAAATGTTTTTTTTCTTTGTCTGAATTTCTCACTTCCTGTTCCTCCTCAGTAAGCTGTTCTGGCTGACTAACCCCCAGCCAGAACGGCTCGGGTGATAGAGGGGGCAAGCTTACTAAGGAGAAACAGAAAGTGAGAAATTCAGACAAAGGGGGAAAAAAACATTTAGTTAGTTAACCAACAATGCACTAGCCTAAGGGCCCTTTCACACGTACGGACTATGGCCCAGATTCATAGAGCAATTACGTCTGTCTAACTGGTGTTAGACAGGAGTAATTTCAAATTTTGCGTGCCGTATCACTAGTTTGAATCCTCAAACCATGATACGGCGGCTTCGGGCTTCGATCCGAGAGGCTTACGTCTTCGTAAGCCTTCGGATCTACGCTGCCATCTATTTGCGGCCGCTGGGAGGAGTTTGCGTCGTTTTGATGCGTCGGGATATGCAAATGTTTTTTTTACGGCGATTTCCGAAGATACGAGTGGTCTTCGCAATGGCTTTCGTCTATTTTTTTGTACGTAATGTTAGAGCAGCTTTTTGCTGCTCTAACGTTACGTAGCCCATGTTAAGTATGGCCGTCGTTCCCGCTTCGAATTTATTTATTTTTTATTTTTGTTTACGTAACTCGTTCGGGACTAGGATCGCCCGTAAACGACGCTACCTAAACAACGAATGACGTCACGACGTGATTTCGCGCAATGCACGGCGGGAAATTTGCGAACGGAGCATGCGCAGATCGATCGCCGCGGGAACGCGCCTATTTTAAATGATTCACGCCCCCTACTCGCGCAGATGGATTGCGACGGGAGAAATACACTACGCCGCCGTTGTTTACTGGACTAAATCTACCTGAATTCCACGTAGAGCCAGGTAAAAAACGGCGGCGTAGTGTATTTCTGATACGCTACGATAATCCATTTCTGTGTGAATCTGGGCCATTATGTCCGTATTTCATCCATCCATTTTCGGATGAAATACGGACATACATGTATCCCTATGGGATAGCGGGTGTCAGCGGATGAACATCCGATGACACACGTAATTGTCCGCCTCTGAAAAGATCCTCTTTTGCAGACGGAAGAAAACCCTATTTTTTGTTCCGTCTGCAGATCGGATGAACACGGACACACGGTCCGTGTTCATCCGCTCCCCCATAGGGGAGAGTGGTGAAAAAACAGGGCGGTCTCTGCACAGTGTGCGGAGACCGCCCTGTCATCCGACAGCTCGGTGGGGATTTATGGAGGATCCCCGCTGAGCACACGGACGCGGATCAATACTGATCCGCCCTGTGTGAAAGGGCCCTTAAGGAACCTATTTAGAAAATAAAAAACAAACCTGTACCACCAAGAGAAGACTCCATCTGTCTCAAAAAAAAAAAAGGATAAAACTTTAATTTGAGTGCTGCATTAATGTGCAATTCTCATTCAAAATGTGACGGCACCGAAATTTGAAAATTGGCTTGGGCAGGAAGAGGGTAAAAGTGCCTGGTATTGAGGTGGTTAATGGCTGACAGCTTCCAATGTCTATTGCTGGACAACCAGAGTACATACAGAAGTCAAATGGGGTGCTATTCATTTTATCAAGGTACATGTGTTGGAGGGATATTTACTAATGTAGCAACTAATGGTGTCCCAACACCCCACAGCACTTGCCGTTTCTTCCTGCATCAACCTTAATGGATTCCCCCGACAGATCTCATTCTTCAGCTTTTAAAACATCCAACACAAGAATTCTTTTTTGTAACAACGCTTTATTGTATGTTGGTATAAATGGTGTACGATTCCTGTAATAAACATTTATTGTTAAATACTATTGGAGTTCTTAATCACTAGTAGATCGGAGTGTACAATAAGTTACACACAAGTCTGGTACACACTACAATTTATACAGTATGTGCAAGTTTGTTTCTTCTTCTACACAATACATAGAAATACATTGTATGAGAGTCTATACAGAATATCACAGGTGTAGGCTGAAACATTCCTAAAAAGTCAGTTAAGGTTATTGCTTAAAGGAAAGGGTTAACACGTATTTAATTAAAACCATTCCTTCTTTGTAAAAGCATTCATTTGGTTCCTTTGGAAATGCAGAGTAGGCAAAATAGCAGGAATCGCTTTCTGACCTCTGCCACGCCCCTTTTACAACTATTGCCCAATGCAGCTTGCCAAAAACCCTGGGCCAGATCCACAAATAATTACGGTGGCGTATCTCCAGATACGCCGCCATAATTTCAAAATTGCGTCGGCGTATCTTTGTTTTGTATTCACAAAACAAGATACGCCGGAATTGCGCTAAGATACGACTAACGTAAGTCTCTTACACCGTTGTATCTTAGTTGCATATTTACGCTGGACGCTAGGGGCGCTTCCGCTGTTTTTCCACGTAAAATATGCAAATGAGGTAGATACGCTGATCCACGAACGTACGTACACCCGGCGCAGTGTTTTTACGTCGTTTGCGTAACCGTATGTCCGGCGTGAAGTTACCCCTGCTGTATAGAGGCGTACGTAATGTTAAGTATGGACGTCGGGCCAGCGTCGAATTTTACGTAAACCGTTTGCGAATAGGGATTCGCGTAAGTTACGTTCACAACGTTTTCATTGATGTTTTGCGACGTGATTTCGAGCATGCGCACTGGGATACATCCACGGCAGGTGCAGTTAAAAAAAAAATATGTAATTTACGTCGGGTCACGATTGATTTAAATAAAACACGCCCGCCTCTTCCCCATTTGAATTGCGTGGGCTTACGCCGGCCCATTTACGATACGCCGCCGTAACTTAGGCCGCAGCGTACGGCGGCATAGCGTAAACAAGATACGCTACGCCGGCAGAAAAATAGGACGGGCTTTGTGGATCTGGCACCCAGTGTCTCCAAATATTGGGGAACACATTACCTTGCTCCTACAGGGCCATGGAAGGTGCCGGAGCAGCCAATCCCTAAATCAAAGGGCTGTCTTGTGTTCCTTCGGACAAGTTGGTGAAAGTGCAAACACGTGCAGGAAATTTCAGGGGCTGTAGCAATTCAGCGCAGAGGCGGCATGTGTAGATTTCTTGTTGATCCTGCTATCAAGAAAACCTCTTTGCCTTGTCAGGGTTAAAGGAAATCTGAACTTCAAGAATCTGTCAACCCAACATTTCATATTCCTGATGTGTCTGCTGGACTTGTATTAAGAAGTTCATTTTGTATTGCTTCCTTTGTGTGAATTCCCTGGTGCTCCTACCATTCCTTCTTCTTTCCTATTAAAAACTGACTACACAAGGCATGAGAACACGTCATGGTTAGTTCTCTAGCTATGCTCTCCGCCAATGTGTGCCGACACACGCCACCTGCACAGTCTTTCACTAGGAGGACCAGCGTACTGTTTCTTCTTCCCCAGCTCTTATGCAGCTGAGCACAAAGTGAATGTGATCACTAATGCCGCATACACACGATCGGTTTTCGCCATGAAAAAAACCCCGTTGTTTTTCAGCATGTAGAAAAAACAAAGTTTTTCCAACTCCATCATTAACACCATCGTTTTTCAAAAGATTATGAGCAAAGCGCGGTGACGTACAACGGCACTCTAAAGGGGAAGTTCCATTCAAGCTCCCGTCTCCCAACTTGCTTCTGAGCATGCGCGGGTTTAAAACGTCATTTTAGCCCACACACTATCATTTTTTACAACCCGAAAAACAACATTTTTAAAAACGACTTTAAAAAATGTAGACTGCTCGATTTTTTTTTTTGTATTTTTATTTTTTTTTACGTTTTTCAGAAGATGGAAAAACAATGTGAAGCCCACACACGTTCATTTTAAATGACGTTTTTAAAAACGTATTTTTTTTCATACCGAAAAAAAGTATTTATCATTTTTTTTTTATATTCATACACAAATGTTTTGCCTTTTGTTTCCATTTTGACCTAAATGGGTTGTTTTATAAGGCGAGCATTTACAATCACTTTAAATAGATAAGGTGGTGTCCATTGCGATCCTTCCAATTAACATTTACTGGCCATTTCTGGCTTTAAAGTGGAGGTTCACCCTTAAAACATTTCTGACAATACATTGAGCCGACTGATTACACTACGGGTATGTTGTTTTTTTGTTTGTTTTTCATACATACCTCGTTAGATCCGTTTCATCCCTCGGCTTCCGGGTGCGATTCTTGCGGGACTGGGCATTCCTAGTTGATTGACGTTCCTCCGACCGGCGCATACTGTGCATCACGACTTTCTGAAAGAAGCCGAACGTCGCTGCGCAAGCGCCGTATAGAGCTGACTCTATATGGCGCCTGCGCAGTGACGTTCGGCTTCTTTCGAAAAGTCGTGCGCCGGTCGGAGGAACATCAATAAACTAGGAACGCCCAGTCCCGCAAGAATCGTACCCAACCGAGGGATGAAACGGCGCTAACGAGGTATGTATGAAAAACAAAAAAAACAGTATCCCTGCAGTGTAACCGGTCGGCTCAATGTATTGTTAAAAAAAAATTCTAAGGGTGAACCTTCGCTTTAAAATTACATGTATACCCCATTTACTTCCACCTACAGTGTGACTACACTACTATGCAGGACCTCCCAGGGACCCCATCATAGCCACTCTGATGCTCCCAGTCAGGACTACGAAGGTCTGGGAGGAGGGACCAGCTGCAGCTCTATGAGAGCAGGGCTGAGTGCAAGGAATCTTGGACATGTAGTCCGGACACAAGAGGTCACTTGTGAACACTGCACACTCCCTGATCTGGAAATTTAGAGAAGTGCCACAAGTAAAGGATAGCACCAGGGGTGCCCAAACTTTTGAAGAGCGAGGGCCACTTAACTAACTTGGCAACCAGTCGAGGGCCACAATGAGCGAAGCGGGCGGATGACAGGTCACGGCTACGCTTCGGCCCTCCGATCCGCCCAGACAGAAGGGTACGAACTCCCTTCTGTTTTTCGGATTGGAGGTAGGTGGGCATAAACAGACATCTGTCATTCTATACAGGTGAATTGAGGGTCCTATTTGGTCGGGCTGATCTTGTGAAAAGGGCCCAAGACTGCTTCCACACTGAAGTTCTGTGGTTTGCTCACACTGATCCTTCCCATATAGACTTCGCCTGTGGCAAAAGTCGGTGCTGTAGAGGAAGCATCTGCTTTTGGGGCTCTGCTCCGCAGCTGCTTTCTTCCTCTACCACCAGC